>OY757309.1:151228948-151817231 GCA_963583905.1 Stenurella melanura
CGCCTTTTGGGAGTGAGATGTAGAGGTTGAAATTATAAACAACCTTCGATATTTTTGAAACTCAGTTTACGAACTTTTGATAACTAAATTTCTATGAGTAAAATAAGAAAAAAAAATGTGTCAACCCCTGAGGGTGTAGTTGATTTTATCGAAGATTTTATGTTATTATTTAAATTTATGTTAAGCCATAAAAATTTCCAGGCTAGACTCGGTTTGAACCAAATAATTAAAAGATAGCTTGAGTATTCCCTAATAACATACTAAAATTTGATAGGTGCGTTCAAGTGCCTTTTTAAGATATTTCGATTTCGCTTAGGTCTCATTCATGAATATGCACCAACCGGGTTTGAGAATTTATTTTCCTTATTTTTCTAATAAATATTTAGATATCAAAAGTACGTAAACTGAATTTCAAAAATGTCGATGGTAGGTTGTTCATGTTTTCAACCCCTTTAACTCACCCCCAGGGGTTGATAATTTTTTCCTTATTTTTCTCATAGAAATTTAGGTATCAAAAGTACGTAATCCGAGTTTCAAAAATATCGAAGGTTATTTTGTTTATATTTTCAGCCCCTTTATCTCACCTCCAGAGGGTGCCAATTTTTTTAACTATTTTTTACTTAATGGCCTATGCACAATAAGTATATTTGCAGAGTTTCAAAATTTTGGTCAGAAATTTCGGATTCTGGCCCACTGTGCATTAGAGGGAAAACAAATTGTTGAATGTAGCAATTCTTTAATGGCTTTTTTTTATAAGAGCGTTCACTTTTTGTGATTTCTTCCCCTCCCCCCTCTCCCCTCCATCGTCCAATTTCTGACATTTTGGGTGGCTTTCTCCATCTCTTAAAAGCGAATGTATTTGTGACGCCCCTAAAAATTCGCCAAATAATCACAATCGCTAATCTTGTATTTGATTGCCCTTGTAAATTAAATGACGTTTTTACAGCGATGAAAAAATACAAAATCACGATATAACGGATGTTAAATTTATATGGAAATACAGTTTATAAATACACAATATAGGATTTTCCATATTTTCTCATCATCGAGAAGACAATCAATTATATCCGTATAATTGTGTCGTCGAAACAAATACCCAATAGTGTTTTAGAATCCGCTATGGCCTCTGACCCTCGACATCTAAATTCCATCGCTTTGCATGGGAAGTAATTTAACTAGCATTAAAGTTTGCAGTACCGATGTGAAATAGGTTAGACATTTGACCCACAATTACAAAATTATAGATAGAAATAGACAAAGTAATAAACTGATATTATTTATTTCGTCTCGTTCAGTATAAACAAGGCTACGTAAAGTGACAGGTGGGTTATTGATGATGGAATGACTCTTCAATTGAAACCTTTAATAGCTAATTATTGAAGTAATCGACTGGTAAATATCAAGGTAATAAATAACACGCAAACAATTAAAATACATCGATTATATATTACTCCAGTCAAAGACGAACAAATTTTGACGTTTGACGGAAAAAAATTCAGTATGTTTAATAATGCACCTTGGTGAATATCTTTTGCTAAGTTTCAAGCTTCATCAATTTTTTTTCCTGTAATTTTCCCATTTGACTGGATTATATGGATCAATCATCATTTAAAACTAAACAAGAGTCAACAACTAATTGCACAATTAGTTGTTATAGGTGTATGATACAACATATATACAGGGTGTTGAATAGTTGGACGATGAAACTAACCGAGGTGATGGGGAGAGGTCATTTCCAATCAAAATGTTCATGCAGGGTGTTTCAAAAGAAATTACATTAAATTCAACTATAGATTTTGTGTCCCAGAGATGATGATTTTCATATTATGTGTTTTTTTTACCGTGCCTCATAACCAAATTACAGCCCCTTAAAGAGGGGGCCTGGCAACCAATTTCTTCCTAATAACCTTCAAACGGATTGGCGTACGATGATCAAATTGTGGACACGGCTCTTTATTTTAATGGACTACATGCTGATTAGAGCAAGTTCGTACTGATATGCAGGATGTGTCCCATACATCTTATATTTAGAAACATTTTACTTCCCTCGCATACCGAAGGGAAGTATTGTGTTCGAGAAAAAATCATCCTCCGAGATTTTTTCGGATTCTTACGTTTCAGATCATGTAGATTACGAAAATAAAGGTTTTTCAATCCCGTCAGTCTGTCTGTCGGTCTGTCTATCTGTTTGTCGGTCGGTCTGTTGGAGCATTACCTAAAAAACTACTTGACGGAGAACAGTCAAATTTGGTAGGTAGCTGACGCCACTGACACCGAAGAAATGGTTAGACTTTCACTGGAAAATATACAGGGTGGACCGTCTAAAGGGAATAGATAATGGACAACTTTTTGTCACTCAGATTTAAAATTTCCACGTTTCGTGACATTCTAAACCTATTTCAAAAAAAAAATGTTTTTATTTAAAAAAAAATCGGTAAGGTGTTTACACAAAACTTCCCTCTTTATTTATATAGGGCGGTCACTCTAAAAAAGTATTAATTAAGAAATGACATACAAGAATTATAATCGCAATGTAGTTAGCCCTATTATTACCTGATAACTTTTTTTTATCATCTACTCTATAGTGGTGGGGGATCAAATACTATTTTTTTTTTAATTTTCAAAACACTTTTTTTTTTAAATAGCTTTAGAATAATGAAATGTGGAAATTATAAAATCGAAAATAAAAAAATGCATGTACTTAGTGGGAAAAAAAATTAAAAAATATTTTATTTGTCAAAACAAATTTTTACTTTGAAATGTGTTTAGAATGTCATGAAACGTGGAAATTTTAAATTTGAGGAAAAAAAAGTTCGTACTGATATGCAAGATGTGTCCTACACAGGATGGTCCAGTAAAGTTCAAGATCAATATGCAATATTATTGATTTGTATTCAGATAGGAATTGGGTTAACAAAGAAATACACAGAATAATTGAAAATTAATTTTAACATATTTAGAGCTGAGAGAAGAGAAGTTATCAGCGAATAAACTGCTCAAAATGTTCTCCCCTCCCCCTCCCGCCCCCTTTCTAAACAAAGGTTAGGCCGTTTGCAAGTTAAACCGTATTCTTGGAAAAATATTATGCTTATTTCTGATTGTGTTTGCGACATCTAAAATTGAGTGCCGGAATTGGTCAATGTTGTTAATGGGAACTGAATATACAAATTCTTTCACGCGGTGCCAAAAGAGAAAGTCCAGTGGAGTGATATCTGGCAAATTTTCTTCCAAAATATGTTGGTATTGCTCTTCATTGACTCTACTACTAAAACTAAAAAAAGTGGACCAATCAAGTTGTCACTTAAAACTCCTGCCCATACGTTTACAAAAAAATTTCTTTGACATCTAAATGTTTCGATGTTAAATGAATTTTTTTGAGCTCATATACGACGATTGTGGGTATCGAGTGAATGTGGCTTCATCTGTCCAAAGAATCTTCTTTGAGATTGTCACGGCGATGTTTTGTATTAACCATTGGGCAAAATCTACTCTTGGTGGGAAGTCTCTGGGTTCGTGCATTAAACAAAAAAATCTGGAGCCTACGTTTTTGATCGTACAAAAAACTTCATATTTTCAAATATAAAATTCACATTTTTTATGTGAAACTTCCACCTCTATCGCCTAGTGCTATTAGTTTTTTTTATGTATTTTTTATTTTTCGAGTTATTTGCCGAAAACCGAATTTCGGCCAATATTTTCGATTTTTTTAGGGGTCGCCGGCACCCTACAGCTGTAAACATTTCTTTATTATATTCTACACCAAAAATTACACTTGCCCTGAAATTTTCGGCCATATAACATTTAGTGACGCCTTTAAATCCCTGACGACTAGGTTAATTGAATATTTTGTAAAACGTATTTTTTGACAACCACGACTCGTAAGAAAATGTTCAAAAATATGTTGGGAATAATCCTGCCATGTTAGGATCTACACTAAATGAATAACTTGTTCTGCCAAAATCACTTAAAAATGAACCAAAATTATTTGAGAACAAAGAATGTTCACTAGGAAGGTAAAAAAACCAATGTTTACCTACTTCCGATGGCTCAATCTGGAAAACGAAACGAGATACAGAGCTGCGGTCTGCGCCTTCGATTTCCCTCGCCTTCGATTTCCCTCGCCTTCCTACGTATCTCTGAATTTGTTCAGATTCTTGCGTGCACTTTCATTTTCTTGGAGAATTATTAAAAAATGTATACGATTTCGACATCTCTCCGCATAAACCGCTCGAACTTTTTCTAGACAAAATTGACCCCCCCGCTTTGTACTTGATCGACTGAAAATTAAATTTCTAATCGGATGATGTGGGGCACGATAAGTTCCGGTAATTCTTAAGTGAGATAGCGGCTGCCAAAGTAGGAGGTCCTAGAATTTCGCTTCTCCAGCGACATGGGTCCGCTTCGAAAATGAGAGCTGACTGCTCGCTGTTCTATTAGCGTGCAGGCTTACCACTATTTTTGAATAAACTAATAAATAAATTATATTTTAAAAACCTCTTTCACCCTCGATGTCGTGAGCTCTCGGGCTATTATTATGTAAAAAAGTTTCGAACATAAGCGGATATATATAATTTTTGGCCAATAAAACACAACATATCTGAAATTATTGATAAGATACTACTAAACGCGAAACCCCCTAAACGAAACATCAAATATATTCATAATAAATCGATATTATTATCCAATCAAAAATATGCAAAAACAATACATATTTATAGATAATACAACCGAATAAGTAAATATTGTCATCGGCAGACTGTTCATTTGCAAATTTACCGCTAATGATTATATAAAGAGCCCGCAATTTTTATATGGTTGTCTTTGTACTCACGGGTTAATTATGCGCCGGGAAACATAATAAATGGAAGGTATACTCAATTTATATTGTTAAATGCAATTTATATTGGTGAGGCTCAATGTGGAATCCTAAAATTTTAGATCTAAAATCTGATAGTATCAAGATAAAATGGTATTGAAGAACATTTCTCAATCTGTCACATAAGGAACACTAGTTAACTTGTTATAAAAACTGATACCAGAGAAATGAGGTGACTTTCCCAAAATGAGAGTGTAGCGTACACTGCGCCCTTATTGTTGTTATGGGGATGATTGTTATTTGTGGGCCGAAAAAAAAGAAGAGAATTGACAGATGATAAAAATAACAAGAAAGAAGGTTCGTCATATTTTTTGGGATTACAGTTGTACATATGATAATAAATATCATTCACACAGATACGTATATATTTTATTCATCGAAAACCTTTCAATTGGTGACCCCGACGTTCCCGACGTTCCCGACGTTCCCAGCGTTCCCAGCATTCCCGACGGTCTTAACGTAGACGGCAATTTCACGCTCTGACGAGTCCTGGCACGTCGACGACTAAGAGGAGATATAGGATAGTTCTTAATTGTTTTATTGGAGCTGATTCAGAAAACGAAAACAAATACAGCTCCGAAATTCCTCTTGAAAAGAAGAATATTTTTGTGTGTAAGTACGTTACATTTTATAAAACCCAGCAAACGTTTTAAATGGAAAACCAAAATTTAATTGAATTTGGACATAGTTTTCGAGTCAATAATGAGCAGGCGGGGGTGTCAGTCAAGTTGCCACAGTTTTGGACACAGTGTCCCGAGGCATGTTTGTGCAGGCTGAAAGTCAATTCAGTTTGAGAAACATTACTCGCGATGTTACAAAATATGAATATGTTGTGGCCGCATTGCCTCAAGAGAGTATCATGATGATTCTCGATCAAATTCGCGAACCCCAAAATCAGACATATGTTCATTTTAATACAGCGTCTTTCTTTTTCGGAAGAAAAAAAATTAGAGGAATTACTGTCAAATACAGACTTAGGTGATAAAAAACCATCTGAGTTATACAGATCTATGGAAATACTAGTCGGGACCTCGTCCACAGTTGGGAAGGGTTTACTTAAACAACTGTGGATGAAGAAACTACCCAAAACAATTAATATCGCTCTGGTAGCGTCCGGTAAGACGGAAATGCAAGCGTTATCCGACATGGCGGACAGAATTTGGGAAGTTTCCTCAAATCCTAGCATTAATGCTTGTAGAAGAGACGAAAGTAATCAAATTTTTCAACAGAGTTTTTACAATCAGTATCGAGTATGAATTCTAAATATAACGACATTTTAACTGAACTGTCAGAAATTAAAAAAACTATGGCATCGGACGCTAGCAGATCCCGTCCTTTTAATTCAGAACCTGGTTGTCATTGTCGAAATTCACGCAATAGTTCTAGGAATAGTAGTTCAACAAGACAAAAGGTTAGGTTCAACGAGCACGGTGACCTATGTTGGTATCATTTTACGTTTGGAAACAGAGCAACGAAATGTAAACAACCCTGTCGATTTAAATCTTCTAACAGTCGAAACAGCGATTCAAAAAAACTAAGTAAGTCTGCTGCTGTAGCGGGAGGCAGTGGGGCATTCTCCTCTAACCGCTTATTTGTTGCTGACAGAATTAGTAAATTAAAGTTTTTAATTGACACCTGCGCTGAAATTTCTGTTATACCTAATCGATATTTTAAAGCCTTTAAGGTTAATCAGGACATGTTCCTTACTGCGGTAAATGGTTCGGATATCAAAACGTTTGGTTCCAAACTGTTTGAACTGGATTTAGGTTTACGTAGGAGGTTTATGTATCCTTTTGTGTTAGCAGATATTTCACGACCAATCATAGGTGCGGATTTTCTGTCAAAATTTGGCTAAATAGTCGATCTCAAAAGTAAGAAAGTAATAGACACACATACATCTTTGACGATCTGTGCAGCATCAATTAATGTGGACACACCATCGGTTAAAATTTTTGCTTTCGAAAATAGATATACCAAAATTTTACAATCTTTTCCATCATTGACGGCGGCACCGAATTTTAAGTTGTCAGTTAAACATGGTACACAGCATCATATTGTCACGAATGGCAGTTTACCGTTTAACAAACCACGCAGACTTGACCCGACTAAGCACAACATCGCAAAAATAGAATTCGAGCTGTTGCTACAGTTGGGAATTTGTCGTCCATCTTCATCAGCAACATTAGCGCCACTTCACATGGTTCCTAAAAAGGATGCTACTTGGCGACCATGTGGCGACTACAGAAGACTTAACACGGTCACGGTACCGGATAGATATCCATTGCCGCATATTCAGGATTTTAATCTGCATTTAAAAGGCTGCAACGTGTTTTCAAAAGTTGACCTAGTTCGCGCCTACCATCAAATACCTATGGCTGACGGGGATATTCACAAAACAGCCATAACTACACCATTCGGTCTATTTGAGTTTACAAGAATGCCTTTTGGGTTGCGTAACGCAGCTCAAACATTCCAACGATTCATGAACGAGGTAGTTTTGGGTTTAGATTTTGTATTCGTTTATATTGATGATATTCTAGTAGCCAGCAAAAGTGAGGAAGAACATGAGGAGCATCTCAAAATTCTTTTCAAACGTTTAGATGATTTTGGTTTGAACATTAAACCTGTAAAATGTATTTTTGGAGTTAAATCATTGAATTTTCTAAGTCATTTCTGCTGATGGTATTTTGCCATCTCACGAAAGAGTTAAAATAATAACCGAACATCCCACACCAAGGTCACAATATTGTCTAAATGTTATTTGTGGCATTATCTTAATTTCTTTCCTTCTTCAATTCTTTGGGAATTTCACTGCCACATGTATGTTTTCTTTCTAAGCGGTGCTAGGGGAATCTACAAAATATATCACAATTAACCAGTATGTTACTGGTAAAAAACCTCTACGCCCGTGACGTTTACGTCAAAGGATCAGTTAAAGGTTGGTTTTGATAAATAAACAACACAAATAAGTATAAAAACAGATTAGATTTCCGAAACGTCGGCGAAATATTTAATTTCAAGTTTTTATACTTATTTGTGTTGTTTATTTATCAAAACCAACCTTTAACTGATCCTTTGACGTAAACGTCACGGGCGTAGAGGTTTTTTACCAGTAACATACTGGTTAATTGTGATATATTTTGTAGATTCCCCTAGCACCGCTTAGAAAGAAAACATACATGTGGCAGTGAAATTCCCAAAGAATTGAAGAAGGAAAGAAACCAAGGTCACTCCGTTCGTTACAAGGATTTATGGGTGCCGTTGGATATTTTCACAGATTTGTAGAACATTTGGCGGAAAAACTAAAACCTTTGTATGGCTTGCAAACGCAGTTACAAAATAATAAAACTTCATCACAACAAAGGTTTTATTGGCCGCAAGATTGTGAGGATGCGTTTCAATCAGTGAAAATAGCACTAGCTTCGGCTACGTTATTAGTACATCCTGATGAAACAGCCTTACTTTACCTTACTGTGGATGCGTCAAATATTGCTATAGGAGGTATTTTAGAGCAATTTAATCCAAATAATAATAAATTAGAACCGTTAGCTTTTTATTCGAAGAAACTTTCTGATACAGAAACCCGATATTCAACTTTCGATCGAGAGCTTTTTGGGTTATTCCAAGGGATTAGGCATTTTCGTTGTCTCCTTGAAGCTAAAAGTTTCACAGTTTTTACTGATCACAAACCATTAACAACAGCACTTTTCACCAAAACTGACAGAAGTCCTCGACAAACTAGACATCTAGAATACATTGCTCAATCTACTAACCGACATTTGTTACATTAAAGGCAAAAATAACGTAGTAGCTGACGCACTTTCACGAATAAATGTCAGTAACCTGTCGCAAATTAATTGGTGTCAAAATGATAACTTTGACATCATCTTCTTTTTTTTCGGCCCACAAATAACAATCATCCCCATAACAACAGTAAGGGAGCAGTGTACGCTACAGAGAGGTATTACGACGAGGCAGAGCTAATAAATCATCATGACGAGTATTATAATTATGGTAACTTGCAACAATTTTGAATTGGTCAATGTTACTTTCAATGTACTTTGACAAAGAAAAAAGATATATGGATGGTACCGTTAATCCTCTGTGACTTTTAAAAGAGTTTTTACATGATGCGAAATAAAGATTAAAAATTAATCCAATTATGCGCTTTTGGCAGACAAAAACTCATTGCAAATTTTTGCACGTCCCCACATTATAACATTGTAGGATATATGGCAATAAGCCATTGAATAATACAGTTGCAATCAAGCCTCAGTATCTAGGCACTAGGCAGTTCTTGAGGTTACGTATACAGTAATATGCTTTGTTAAGTTTTTTGCATACTTCATCGATTTGAATATCCCAGCTTATAGACCAAGCAAATGGGTAGGTTAAGTCGCAAAATGTGTCCGGAGGGAGATCTCTACGGGAAAAGTTGTATTGAGCTGAGATGTAAAAAAAAGCCTAATATACTACTAGCCCCACCCTTAAGGGCAGAAAAAGGATGAAATAGTTTATTGTTGCGTATAAATCGGGAACGATGGGAGATATGGAAACATGTTTCAGATAAAAATTGTAGAGTTTAAAATTCTGCTTAAAAAAAGGCATATGCGTTTATACCGTATTTCTGATGGTTTGGCTGTAAAACCTGTATGGCGCTTAGGTTCTGAATGGAATGTTAAAAAAAATCGTAAAAAATCGAAAAGTTGATATTTTTAATTATTTTCTTTTTGAATCTCCTCTAAATGACATCTAGAAATTTTTTAGGAAATTTGAAGTTTGGTCGGTAAAAATTACAAAGGTTATAAACAATTTAGTAAAAGAAAAGAGGGAGTTTGGTCTTTTGCAAATATCTCGGAAATTATTAAATATATACGATATAAAGAAAAAGTTCCTTAAAGAGCAGGAAATTTCATAAAAAATAAGTCCTACCTCCCGGAATTCTTCCGCCAGTATTTATAATTTTAATTTAGAGGTGAAAATAGGGCTAAAAACGGGTGATGTTACTTCCGCGCGCGTCGACCGATTCGGACACTTTAACAATAAAAATTATTTAAACCCATTAAATATGAATATTAAGAAATAAAAAATAATTAGATACCTTTTGGATACTTGAATAAACGAAAATCCATTGGAAAAAAATGATTCCCGTAATTTTTATATTAGATATGCTCTTGTTAATTAATTTACTTTTACAAGTTTTAAATTAACATAAAAACCCTGATAATTGTCAAACTAAAAACCACAGATGTTTTTCACTTCTTGGAGCTATTCTTGAAAGGCTTTAGAAAAGGTCCCAGTTGGAAAAATTGAAAAATTTTGATTTTCCACTCTATTATTAAATATCGAAGGCATCAAAAAATGGAAAACGTAAATAAAGTAATGAAAAAAATTTATTTCGTTTTCTTATTATTGAAGGCTACTTACATAAAAATGATTTTTTATAATTTTTTACTCCTATTGTTTAAATAATTGTTATAAATAAATGCATTGTTTATAAGATAATCCAAAATTTTTTTTTGGATTCTAATCATCAATGAATATGATGATTTGTAAGAAAAAAAATCGTTTCTTAAGAAATAAAATATTGCTTTAAAGCGCATTATACATTCTCTTAAAATTACTTTTAGTTTATAAGAGTAGAGGACTTTAGCCGAAGTCGGGGCTCCCCCCACCACTTTTTGTGACCTTGACCTTGACCGTGAACGTGTATGCCGCTATGGCGTGACCTTGAGCCGTAGCCGGTGCGTACCCTTGAAGCCGGGTTGCATTTGACCTTGAGAAGCCCTCATGACCTTGGCCGTGAACGTGGAGGCCGCTCCGTGGCCTTGAGCTGTAGCCGGTGCGTACCCTTGAAGCCGGGTTGCATTTGACCTTGAGAAGCCCTCATGACCTTGGCCGTGAACGTGGAGGCCGCTCCGTGGCCTTGAGCTGTAGCCGGTGCGTGTCCTTGAAGTCGGGTTGCATTTGACCTTGAAAAGTACATTCGTTCTTTAAATAAACGGTAAAATGGGGCGACTCTTTCCGTTTTGTGACGTAACAACTCTTCTCTATAAAAGAGAATAGGCTATCAGGGCAAGTATCATACTTAGTCTGATTCGGCTACAGTTAATAAGTGAGTAGTGCTGTGATCTTGAGTATTCCAAGTGAGTTAAATTCTGTAATATAATTATTTGTCATTCTTTCACTATACATAACCGTTCAAATATGAATACCAATATCAATTTATCAGCCCTTAATGAACGTATAATTGAAGACGTAGAGGTTCTAGAACAAAAACCCATTTCATCATTAACTTTAAATAAGATTTACGTCATAAAGAAAATGATGGTGGTTAATACACGGTTTGGTAAATCGATTTTAGTACATTTGTTTGATGAAGGTTCAAATAATACCTTCAAATCATTTTTACCTAAACGTATTGTAGAACTTTTAAATGTACCTATTATAGATGAAATAAATTCAGTTGATGGTAAATACGCGTTGATTTATTTAGGTCAGAGTTCTCCCATATATATCGGTGCCAAATCGAGAACACTACTAAAATTCGAACTTATTTTTTGAATATGTTATCGAAGTTTCAAAACATTATCTAGTTAGTAAATAGAATATAGTAAAAGAATGGCTGTGGTAGAAATATTACAAAATATAATCTTTTTTAGATTACTCATTATCTCACATCAAATCAGGCTTAGTTCTAGTAGGGTCTTGTCATCAAAGACTTGTACCACAAGTACTTCGATTCAATTTATTTACTTTCCATCAATAGCGTCCATGTAAGTAATTTTATAATTAAAAAAATATATATATTTCTAAATTTATTTATGTAATTTCCAGCTTTACTACAACCAACAAATATGTGGATGCAATATTCGGCACAAAGGTGGACAAAGGAGGAAGATATTAATTCGGCCATTGATAGACTGTCTTGTAAACTGAGTGACCTAAGTTTGCATTCTCTACATTCTATGAACTATGATCTAAGTGTCAACTTCGATCCTGAACTAGTTGAACGTCTTAAGGAAGATTCTGAAAGGTATAATGCCGGTGTTAACCTGTGTGGCAAATTTTCATGTGGTCTCTTAAATTTAGAAGAATTTTGCGAACAAATGGTACAAATAGATTTAAAATGTTTTTTATATGATGTATGAAAATATCTACCTAAAAAAGTAATTTTAAAATGCCAACTCGAGCAATTTGATGAAGAAACTGTAGACAACTCAATTAGTAGTTAACCACTTATTGTTTTTTCATTTTGTATCGAAATATTTATAATAATAAATATGTATATTAAAATGTATTAATGAACTATATCTATTTTATTGTAAGGATAAAATGAAATAAATGAAACACATTACTTGATCATACTTTTATTTTCCTATTCCTCTGATACATGTATAAAAAAAAAAATGTTATTAATACTAAAAGATATTTATTGAAATTTTATATCTAAATCTACAATACATTTATTAAGATAATGAACGTTTGCAAGAGCACAATGACTATAATTGGGTTGAATATGTTCCATACATCTTGGTACAGTCAATGATTTTAGACTAGGTATGCAGGGGGAGCTGTCATCTAGGTCTATGATTCGATTCCATCTTAGATGTTCCAATAGAATGTTTTTCTTTAGTCTGCCTTTGCATAAAATTATAACATCCTGTGGTGATATATGACGTTCATAATTATTAGCTATATTTTGACAAAGCCGTAGAAGTATCGTCGGGAATTCTGACAGTTGAATATATCCATCACTCCATTTTACGCCACCGTGATAGTTGTTCTGTAGCCATCGATACTGATTCTGTTCCCCTCGGGTTAGCGATGAAAAAGGATATGGAGGCTTGAAAAGGTAATGTGCTTGCTGATTAGTGTTACAGCACAGCACAGCCAACTCTTTCACTGTAAACATATTTTCTTTATATTGAAACCCTTGTAAGTCAACAATCAAAGTGGGGAATTCGTTACTTGATGACGCCATTATAATAGAAGATTTTTATTTAGCGCCGGCAATTCCAGACTGAACTGAACCATCCAATGCACTATAGCTTAAATATGTATCGTGAAGTATAAGTGCATATACACGAGTTTGTTCGGGGAACTTCGTCTTTCGGGTTTCAAATTCTATCTTTATATCGACAGTAGACGATTTCGTTGCATCTGGTTGGTGAGAACAATCTATGACAAACAGTGGAGATTTTCTGAATTCTGCAAGATCCATCATAGGTTCACCCATATCTTTATCATAGTAACTACGCTGGAAGTTTTCATATGCGTAGTAAGCTGCAGAGTCAAGTTTCTTATCGAAATTTAAGTTCCAACGCTCATAAGGAAATACTTCCGCATTTAGATATAGTCGAATATTATTAATATCCGCATGTATAAATTTTGTCACATCTTTACTTCTATCATCAGAATGACTATTGTTTTGAAATCCAATAATTATGTATCGAGGTCTCTCAAGACTGTTAGTGGTTTTAACGGCCCAGACATCTGAAGCAGTATCGCGCAGAGTAGGTAGCTCATAGAGATCCCACATACGGTAAGCCATCTTAACTCTAGCATTATTACTACTTTTATTAATTCTGTTTAATAGTTTAAGCTTTTGTCTATCCTCAGGCACAATATGCCTAATCTTCCATTCAATTTTGTTACCGACATTGGGACCCGCGTCCTGAAGTGGCACAGCAGCTTCTTCTACCACATTACGCTCCACCTCATCCAGGATACGATATAACTCCGGATTGTATTCTTCAATCACATCCTGGGACAGGTGGTAATCCACGTCGATGTCGTTAAAATCAGTAGCACCCACATCGATGTCGTTGAAGTTATTGCTACCGCCACCACCACCACTGTTTGTACGCACGGCGTCCTCCTGTGATGGCCTAAAATTCGACACAAAGGCCATCGCCGTCAAAACATCCAATATTGGCGAAGCAGCTCTCTTCCTACTACCACCAGCCATCTGCGAATAGCTACTTCCTTCCATTTTTTTTAAGTCACTAACAACAACTAACACAAAGCAAAAAGCGTTTAAGTCTTTTAACGACCCGTCAGCACTTAAGGATAGCTGAAGACGAAATGAATCTTGTTAGCATTGCTGGCGCTTATGTAGAGGAGTTCACCCCCACTACTCCTCCCCACCCATTTTTCTGATTGGTTTAAATTCACCCCCATTGTTAATGTATCTGCACATTTCAAGCCCCCACATCGATATAGTTCTCTTCATATATTTAAAGCAAATAACAAAATGTCAGGGTATTTGATCTTTACCCTAAAGTCAAAGGCGCCTACACTTTTTATGTGCCTTAAGTATATGAAGAGAACTATACCAAACTTCGACTATGCACACTCTCAGTAAGAAAGTTGTGTAATAGCTGAAAGCGTTAATAGTATACACTTTACATTATTTGATTACAATTTATTTTGAGAGAAAAGAAACACAACAATTCATGTATAAATTTTATTAACAACCAATAAGAGAACACATGTCATACATTTGCTACAACTGACTAAATACTGTTTTAAATTGATTAAGTGAAATATTAGGGATGAATTTTCCAGTTTAGTAGGACGTTCGCCGATCTTTGCGTTAGTATTAAAAGCATTATATGTTACACATATTCATTGTTTAACTCGGCTATTGCGGCAAGTAAAGCATCTAAATTATCATTATTTTTTTCAACACCTCGTTCGAGACTATTTACGGCTGATATTAGCATCTCGACGTTTTGCTTTGGTTCACTTTGAAAGAATCTTATATCAGAGTGTCCCCAAGGCAAAGTTTTTGTGGTATTTGGAATAACAAAACGCTTATCGTCGTGATGAGAAAGTGCTACTTTATTACGCATCTCCGTATATATATCATGTAAATGACTTCTAAACGTGTTCATTTTTCTAAATATTAAACCCCCTTGTTCCACAACTTTCCTGTAGTCGTCTAATGTCAATTCTTTTTTAATAACCGACTTCTTGACACCTTTTGCTTTTTTTAATTCGTTATTGACGGATTGCACATAATAGGCTTTGGCTCCCGTACCATAAAAGCTAATTATAGGATCCCCAGGAAACTCATCTTTCATATTTCCGAGCACCGATGGATTTTTTGGAATATTAAATTTGTTTCCTACAGTGTAATTGGACGTATCAAATTTTTCGGGATTTTGTATGATAAAGTCGTAAAAATTGTCAGTCAAAATTTTGATTATTAATGAATCAGTGTCAGTGTACAGCAAGGAAGCATCATTGCCGAATTTACTTTTAATAACTTCGTAAAAGAACTCATACAATACAGTCTTTGACAATTCAAGCACGCAAAAGCCAACAAAAATCGCCTTGTTATATAAGACCCTCAATTTACCCATTTCAATGGCCACAAAATCCTCTGAGAAAATTGTGCATGACTTAAAATTTGGCCGAGCTATTAGTGCATTTGCACCTACAGTTTTTTTGATACTTTCTCAGTGAGTCACTAACTTTATATCTTTTCTATTATCTACATTTTCCATTGTTTTTCCAAAAATTGAGTTGTTCATCAACTTATACTGGTCTCTTTCAAACTTATTGGTTGCATTGTTTCGCATTTCTGTATTCAAATCGATGTATTTTTTTAACCACGCCGACTGATTGAATTTAAGCACTCTATGTGTTTTTAACACCATTAAACCATGTTTAATGGCTTGTTTCAGGTTTCTGTAATGTACAACATATCTCTTTTTGTCATTCAAATTTGGAATTAATTTCGAGGATTTTGATTTTGACTCCGGTGGTATAATGCTTTCTACCAAAAAAGGGAGATCTGAGTGCAAATCATGTAATTCTTCCGGGTAATGTATGTCTACTTCAAAAACATACCCGATGGCGCTTTGATCTGAAATGTTGGTAATATCTAAATCGAGAATTTCTCTTTCAGACAACCACTCAAATCCGCTAGATGGCACCATCTGACACATACTATGCCCATATAGATTCGTGCTGTCGAGATATGTAATAAATGAGGAAGGTTCTGTACAGTCATAATTAGGTAGGAATTTATTGTTTGCAATATGCTTCCTTTCTGAGCACTGACTTATCCCGCCACGTATACCCCTTTTAAAAAAGTGAATCATGTCAATGTCTGTTAATAGCTCAAGTTCTACTTGTGTTAATTTTAACATAGCATCCCATGATAAACCAGGACTAGTGAAATAATGTGCCGGGTCCAATTTATACTTGTCCAGGCAAATTTCACGAAAATTTTCAAATACGTCACATAAAAGTAGCACGTCTGTGGTTAAATAAATATCTGAATAAGATCCCAAACTGTTACACTCAAACAACCTCCACACATTTTGAGCTCTTTCGTAATCTTCGTCTGATATGTGTGTTTCATTTAGGTTATCATAAAATTCTTCTTTCGAAGGCAAATTTTGATTATTTAGCTTCTCTAAACTATCTACAAAGCTATATGGAAATACACCTTTCCGACGCATTAAATTAAATTTTACGTCATCACCACAAAAGTTTCTAGTCATAGCCATTTGATCGTCTGATAAATTTTCTCCTAAATGCTGTAGTGATGCTGACATAAATTTGAAACTATCAATGAATCGTAATTTTAAAAATTTATTTTTATTTTCTCCCTTGCTGTTAACATAATCATGCATATAAAGGTGTTTTGTGAAAGATATATATTTCTCCTTGCTTTGTGGTATTACTTCAATTTTATCTTTATGTGCACACAACTCTTTGACAAATAGATGTATGTCATATCCACTCATATTGTGAAATATAACAGGGATAAAATTTGGAATTTTATAATTTAAATTACAGATAGAATGAGCAGCACCGAATCTTATTTTACCAGTTATGTGGCAATGATCTTTCACTTTTACGTCACCTTCTTTAAAGGGTTTCTCACATATACCGCAAACGGTTGCATTGTTAAAATTTTCTATCTCCGATGGTGTTAGAGGAGCCATCGGTGTTACATCTTTCAAATATGTATTATAAATTTCTCTTACATCAGATTCTATACGTGATACAAAAACCTTAGCAGCATCAGATCCTCTATATAGTTCAAACTTGGAAAGGGAATTATCAAAAGAACATTTTATGAAATATGCGAAAGAATACGGCTCATGAATGAAGGTTTTGTTAGTGTAAGAGTACTGAGGATTTGGCTCACACGTGTTTATTGGTTTAAGAATTGATTCAAAATCAGCATATACTACGAATGGTACTTGCATTTGCTTTTCAAAATTTTCAAATTTTAATATATTTTCCGGTACCTGTTTTCCATATTTATCAAGCCGAAATTGTGTCGATGGTGTTGTTGTATAAATATGATTACAATCATTTTTCTGATGAAGCATTAACTGACGCTCATTGCTAAAATACAGCAAACATCCGTCACAGAAATATTTTTTATGTCCGTGAGCAGAAATTTGATGTGAAACTAACCCAGATAAATTCTTTATCCAACAATAGTGAGTTTTGGCACAGTCTATTGAACAATGGTGATCTTCATCACATTCCGAGGAAATTAATAACAAATTAACATGCATACGTAATTTTTTCTCAGAGTAACGCAAAGGTCCGACAACATCATACTTTATTCTATTATTCTCAAATTTCTTTTCTAAACCATATACGTTAATCGATATATTATTCAATTCTTCAAATTTAGAAATATCGCGCAATTTAACTGGAAAATCCATACCTGTCAAGTTTAAAACTCTTGAATAATGCGGATAAGATGACATGTCAGATGTATGACCATTTACAGTGCTGAAGTTACAGCCCAAGCAAAGCAGCATTGATCCTGGTTTTCTATATTCACTACGGCCCTTTTGTTTTCTATGTACTTTGGTAGTTTAATATATGATGAACCACGTAGTGGACTGTACTTATTCACATTTATTTCAACAAATTTTATTTCCTCAAGGGCCCATCCTAAAAATAATATGCAGTTATTAATCATTATTCTACACTTCGATAAATATTTACGTACCGGAATCGCGTTCTTGGAACTCTGTAGTTTGGGCAACCATCATATCCACAAAAGTATCGAGAAAGCTGCCTAAATCCATACCTTGATCCAAAATTTTATTGCAGGTGTTAAATGATTTCATTTCAGACACTTCTTGAGTTTGCAATATGTATCTGGCAAATGTCTCCATGTTTATCTTCACTATTTTGTGAAGCATCAGGACTTCATGCAATAAATCCAATACTTTATGTCTAATTTCGTTGAAAAACATTATATAGTCCAATTTTTCATTTTCACTATGCACTCGGTAACTTATTATTCTATATTGGAAAGCACTTCGGACAATTTCTACGCCATTCATCAAAGGTACACACGAATTTGTTCTATGCTGCAATGTCCTCTTATGAGATTTCATCTGTCTAGCTGTTAGAGTCACATTACAGCTGTAACACGTTTGCAGATTTGTAGATGTCGAAGGAGTTGAATCTAATTTTGGTTGTTTTGCCCCAGGCCCATTATCATTTCTATTTTTACATGACTGTCTCTGATGACGTCGCATATTATCACCTCGCGTAAAACTAGCACCGCAAGTACACGTATACATCTTGGATACTTTACTGAAGGAATCTAACTTTAAGAATGATAATACAGAGACTCCTCTCGCTCTTTTATAGCGTTCTGCTACGCCACAAAGCCTTCCCCCTCTTCAATTACAAACATACCTTTCGAGGTCAAATGGAGTGGTGCAAGTCGAACTCAACAACTGCCAACGACCTTTCAAGGTCAAGCTTTACAACAGTACTTTTCAAGGTAAAATGCAACTCGACTTCAAGGACACGCACCGGCTACAGCTCAAGGCCACGGAGCGGCCTCCACGTTCACGGCCAAGGTCATGAGGGCTTCTCAAGGTCAAATGCAACCCGGCTTCAAGGGTACGCACCGGCTACGGCTCAAGGTCACGCCATAGCGGCATACACGTTCACGGTCAAGGTCAAGGTCACAAAAAGTGGTGGGGGGAGCCCCGACTTCGGCTAAAGTCCTCTACTTATAAGATACTTAGTCTAAAAAGATTTGTTATTTTCATAAATATTCTTATTCATAATTCAGTGAATAACTGAGTTATAGCTCCGGTTTAAAGCTCATTTTGTTTATTGTTTAACGGAGGATAAGAAAGACTTAAAGTGTCTTTGTCCTATCTCCAATAGTTTATAAGTTATTCTAATAACAATGATGAAAAATTGAAAGAAAGTGACAAACATATTTCACATAACATACGACATATGGTTGTTTTCATTATTTTTTGTGGCATTGAAAAAATTATATCGCCAAAATTAATTTTTTTATAATTGTTTAGTAAATAAACAAATAAAATATAAACAAAATATTTATATTTTTTCAGAATATGGAAGAGCAATAGAAATGATGGTATAAAAAAATGGTTCCTTAATATTAATATTTAGCAACAAAAAAAAATTCTTAATTTACAAATGCACTTTTAAGCAATAAAACAATTTTTTAGAAACGTTTTCTTCTTAAAAATCATTATATTTATTGATGATTAGAATCCAAGAAAAAAAAATATTATACCTGCATAAAAATCTTTCCGCACTGGCAGAGGCACCCTGATTTTGACGTCACCGAGACAAAATTTCCGAGGTCTGTATATAAGACATATAAATTTTAAGCTGCAATTTGTATTTGTGCGTCCTGTGTACTCCACCCCTGCCCAACCTTCTAGCTGAGTCCTAGAACACGCTCGCTATCGCGCATCGTTTCGAATAGAGGTGTTTTAAAATCTCATGAGCTGTAACCTTCATATGCGCAGAGACATAATCCCTCCCGTCGACTCAGTTACACTTCTTAAAAATATTATATTTATTATTTAAAATTTATCACGAGATCTTGTTTATGCATACAGCAAGGTAGCCGTCAGTGTCTTCAAAAAAATACTTATAACGTAGAATAAACTTCGCGGCTCATAAGATTCTGAAACACCTCTACTTAGGTGTAAGATTATACCTCACTAACTGTGAAACGTGTTAGAATTACAGGTAACAAAATACGTACAATAAGAAAAAACTGGGTATATCTTACTTCCTGAATGTCATAAGTAATTTTAATAATATGTGAAAGGTACATTGCAAATTATTAATGGATATTTAAGAAAAGTAATGACGCAATATATTTTTGTATATGTCTCGCAAATAAATAAATGGATATATTATACTTGCCGTTCGTGCCCTGAATAAAAGGAAGCGTCTTGGGCTTGTTGTATCTTGGAGTGCCCCTCATGACCCGTATCTCAGCACCTCCATCGCAGCCCTGTATGGGCGTAACGACTATTTGCACCTGGAGATAAACAACAACCATTAATTATTAATGCACCAAAACACGTGCATACGTAAGCAATTCCAATATATCATCGAAATGCACAATGCCGATATGAATTAATTATATTACATTGTGCATGTCGTAAGTAATTGTTATAATACTACCAAAATAACAGAGTATCAGTATAATAATATTTATACAATTATTGTTTCTAAAATGTGATATTTGGAAAAGACTCAAATTTTGACATTCTTTAACCAAAGATCGTATTTTTTCAGATTTCTTGAAATACGGCTGCTGTTGATGATTATAGGTAAAGTGGTTAAAAGTTGAATTAAAGTATACTTAATCTCTCAAAATTAAAAAAAAAACGCTGCCTAAGGAATCACTACTTCCACATCCAGATTTTTCATTAAAGTCACTTTAAAGGAAACATCTTGCTTAGATTTGTACTCTAGTATGTGGAAATTATTGGTCATAGAATTTTAATAACATTTGGGGCATGTCATAGAAAAGTTTGAGGCGTTGGTTTCTACCATGTACATTAAAAATTAAGTTTCTAGTTTACCCTACTTGTTTCTCCTATTCGCAAACTACCTTCAATGAAATTATCTCAATCAGACGTCATTACAATACATACGTGTACTAACATTCAAGTGAACATCTCAATTTTATGTTATCAATCCCATTAATAATGGAGCGGAGATGGTGGGGTCTGAAATATATTAGAAACAAATCTGAGGCCATGGTTTCTAGTGTATACACCACATCCCAAATTTCTGTACTCTTACCAGCTCGATTTACTTGTTTTTCCCTATGCACTCCTATTTAACCTCCAACGGAATCATCTCAAAATATAATCTAGTTCCAGATGTCATTATAATACATACGTCTGCCAAATTTTAGGTGAATTTTAAGTGAATACGTCAATTTTATTTTACCAACCCCTTTAACAATGTGGGGGATGAGGAATATTACAAAAAATTTTGAGGCCTCGACTTTTAGTACATACATCAAATTTCAAGTTGGCTTTACATATTTTCCCCTATTTACCCCCCAACCCTTCACTGAATATCTTAAAAAAAAACAATACAGTACCAGATCTCGTTATAATATATACGTGTACAAAATTTCAAGTCAATAACTTAAACCGTAGACAGATAGGTACAGAGCCGGCTGTATAGATTTCCTATGAATAAGATACATGAAAAACTTTGTATGAGTGAGTAAGTACTACCACAGACCTACAGGGAGCCACTTTTCATATAAGAAAATTTTGCCCGCGTCATGGAATTTTACCGGAAGTGACGTCAAAATGAGAGAATGCGGGCAAATAAGAAGGGGCAGCCTATTTTTTTTTTAGTAACTCGAAGGCTTGTACTTTACCTTTAAAAAAAATAATTCATGTATTCAATGACTTAAGAAAACAGAGAAAAAAACTTTAATCGAGTGTGTCTCAGGGTTGCGGGCAAATTAAACCTGGCAGCCCACTACAACCTCATTATATACCTCAAAATCTAAATTTTGACGTAAGTTTTATTCATGTATTCGATGACACAAAAAATCGTGACGGGAAGTGACGTCAGAATTCCATGACGCGGACAACATTTGCAAAAATGAAAAGTGGCTATCTATATGTCTGTGGTAGTTCTTAGTCACTCACATAAAGATTTTCATGTATCTTATTCATAAGAAATCTATACAGCCGGCTCTCCACTAAAGACAGACCGACAGACAGACAGGCAGACAGTCAGAATTTTTTTTTTCACTGAAATTTAAAATCTCGACGTTTCATGACATCTAACGTCTATGTGAAGAAAAAAACACATTGTACATTTTTTTGCGATTACTATACTTCCAATCCACCACGTGGATGTGGAAGTAATGCAATCCTAACACTCTAATATTTTGTAAGTAGAAACACAGATCTACAAACACAACCTACACCAGAAGAGATTCTCTGGCTTCCCACTGTAATTGAATTTTGGTCGTTGTATCTGAAGCTGGTATTATTGTCAACCTATAATTTATTTGTCGTTTTCCTATTTCGCACTTTTGAAAGGACCACGCACGAATCTTATGGGAAAGTGGTCCCTATCGAATTTGCTGCAATTTTGGTATACTGTAGTTCACGTGATGCTGATTAAATGTCTCAATGGGCACAAACTTCTGCTATGGCTAATTTCGTCACTATAGTCACCGAAGATTAAATTATTATTGTACTATAGATTTTAATAAAAATTGTTCCGATGTTTGAGTTTTACTTAAAAGTTCCTGAAAAATGTAATATTAAGATGTAGCAAGAGCATACCCGAAATAGTGGAAAGAAACAACAATTGAGTAATAATTATACAGAGTGTTTAATTTTTTTTAATCATTGTTTTTTAATACCTCAGAAAGTATTTTAGATATTATTTTCAATTTTGGTATGTGTTAATAGAATATAAAACCACATGTTTAAGTTAAAAAAAAGCTATTTTATGGTTCCACCAGTGGTGTCCCTGCAAACACGCTCTCTCTCATATTTTTTAGCTAAAGTGTGGTATGCCACTGACAGTTTTCCATGTGGATATTTTTCTGATTAACCTAGTCAATTCTACTAGAAAACGGTCTCTTACTTCTGTCTCGTCAGATGCACATTTCTTGACCGAAACAATTAAACTCAATGTACTTTATTTAGCAGTATTGACTAATAATAATAATTTTTGAACACATCAATCTAGTTATCCAGGAATATATGACGTTTTTACAAACATCATTTTCAAAACAAGTTATTGGTGTTCAAAAACTATCTCATCGTATTATTTGGTCGATTTTTAGTATTTTATTGAGTTTATTTAATTCTTTTGTTGGCTTATTCAAATATCTCAGTGAGTATGATGGATTATATGAACGCGGAATTAGCTTATTACATTATTACATTACTTATTTGGTTGCGGAGGACCTCGACAGTGGCCAGCAAGATCCCTAGATCTCAATAGTTTGGATTCCTTTTTGCGAGGTCATCTTAAAACCCTGGTGTATAAAACTCCCATTAACACTTTAGGAGATTTAAGAGAACGAATAGTTGCCTCGTTCAAAACAATACGGAGTACGCCAGGAATATTTGAGCGAGTGTGTAATTCGGTATGAAAACGGGCGGAAACATGCCTATTAAGTAAATGGACCATTTCCAACAATTTTTATAAAATATCATTATCAGTGTTATTAATAAATTAGTGTCAATTGTAGTTCAATTGTTTTAATCAAGAACTGTGCATCTGTTGAGAAAAACGCAAGAGCTCGTTTTCATGTAGAATTGACCAGGCTAATCATAAATTATAACCACATGGAAAAATATCAGTGGAGTACCACTCTTTTGTTAAAAAATAACTGAGGACTTGTTTCTAGGGACGCCACTGGTAGGGCTATAAAATAACTTTTCTAATTCAAACGTGTTGTTTTATATTCTATTAATACATACAAAAATTGAAAATAATATCTGAAGTTCCTTATGAGATATTAAAAAATAACGATAAAAAAAAATTCAACATAATAATTGTATAATTATTACTCAATTATAGTTATTATTTCTTTTCACGATGTGGGTATGCTCCTGTTACACCTTAATATTAAATTTTTAAGGAACTTTTAAGTAAATATCAAACATCGCAGTGAGAGTGTCATACTCCCCGTCAATTCGAATTTACGAAGTAAAATGTAACACCATTCCGTTCAAAATGCCTTTAACTCCTTCTTCCAAAATTGAAAATTTCAAGTCGATGTACATAGTCTCTTTATCAACTGGTAGTTTTTGCATTTGTTATGAATTTGAACATTTTATATCAAATAACTAACTCGTAATATCCATTCATTTACACCTGCACAGATTAAAATGTATTTCCGTTAATACAGCATACCCAACTAATTACTCACTCAGTTCTTCAATACATAATAAATTAATCAAATTCAATATCATTGTGCCTTCAGTTCTTATAACATACGGTATATACGCAACTTCCAACAGTTATAAAGGATATAAAATGCATTATTACAATTACAATTAATAACATTGAACTCTCTACGTACTTATATAGAAAATTAGCTCTTTAGATCTTTATCAGCAGTATCATTTTTATAAAGATTCTAAAACCAAACCTAAAGGAGAGTCCAACATATACCTCCTGAGACAACACAAGTCTATATATCACGCGCTTATGGTCAAATCTCTATACAGGGTGTCCCAGAATTGAGTTCCCGGACGGGAACCTGTGCTTCCTGAGTTCATATTTGGGCCGTATAACCTAACTTACCTTAGTCCAAAAATGTATCCCTGAGGAAGTACATACTCTTAAAGTAAGACAGAATCGTTTTTCTCCAATAATTTCCGTTATAAAAAAAGACAAAATTACCAAATTTTCATGTGACCTGTGTATCTATAAGTACTCTATAAGTACTCTCTGTAAGCATGATAACAACCAACCAAATATCTTTTGATTCTCAAATGCGACAGGTTTCCTGTTTCACATGCATCTATGACTACAGAGAAAAAATGATAATTCTTGATTTTTCGTTGATATTTCACAAAATTTTAAAAGTATTAATTTGTGTACTGAAACAGGTTGACGTCATGTTGAGCATTTGTTATTAATGTATTTTTTTAGAATAAACTGTACTTTTCTGTTATTTGATTATAAATTGTAAATAACTGTTAAATACAAATGGAGGAAAAAACGATAATTTATTGTATTTTCATTGATACTAAAAACATTTTTAAGACTACCTTTCTTGCAGCCCCTATAAAGATATTCAGGTGTCCCGTAATTTTACAGAATGTTTAAAAAATTACAGCCAGATAAATATTAATTATTGTGGGAAAAAATTGGAAACAAAAGATATTTGGTTGTTATCAAGTTCACATAGAGTACCTAATATTATATAGCTCCCATCAACTTCAATATAACGGAAATTGTTGGGGAAAAAATTGTTTTCTGTCTCACTTTAAGAGAATGCAGGGATGCATTTTTGGGCTAAGGTAAGTTGGATTGTATGGGTCCAGTATGAACAATTATAGACAATATCAGGTCCAGTATGAACTCCGGAATCACAGGTTCCGTCCGGGAACTCAATTCTGGGACACCTTGTATATATTCTGATATTATTTTATTTCTTTTATTCTACTTCTGAATTTGTTGCTATTTAGTAGCCATCAAATATGTCTCTATGAATAAATTATTTTGATATTTTCAACAATTCAGATGACGTAAAGACCTTCAAGACTCCTTGCTGTGGCTATTGTCCATCTGATAGTCACAGGTTATTGGTCAGAAGGGCCAAGGCCCCTAAAATAACACCAGTTCTAAACCCGTTTTCAGATCGTAAGACGGAGTGTGGTGCAAGATTCGTTTTCGGTACCACTGAATCTATAGTGACTCGAAACAAAGGGAACAGACAGTCTTCTTAATAAGATTAAGTAATTATCCTCCAACATGTCTGCATATATAAATCGAGTTTAAAATTTAGAAAAAAATCTATTCCAAAGATATTCTACACTTTATGCTTTTGAAAAAAAAATGTTTTCTGGGAACCTTCAAGTCAGGTCTTGTGCCCGTTAGCGTCCATTTCCGAATGTTCCCCTGTCGGTAATTTTAAATAACACTTATAGAGTGATGAACAACAGAAGAAACAAATAAATCAATAGATGAACCAGGTATACAAAAATTTTAATGTCTGAATATAGTCCATTGAAATGTTACATTGACCTTGCATTTTGGACAGAACAAGATTTTATTTTTGGATGTGTAGAGTCAGTGTGAGTATAAAATACGATTTTCGGAGCTGAAAGCCCCCCATTTGGCCGCCATCTTGGAAAAGGGGGTGTAAGTAGTTTCTTCGCGATATCTTGAGAATCGTAAGTCTCACAAAAAAATTTCTGGGACTTCTTTTGTAGAGAATTGAACTGGCCACATCTTTCGTTCCAACCCTTTATTTTTCAGCACGCACCTTTCGCTACTAATGAGCTACGAAAAATTTAATTTTCGGTTTTCCAAACATTTTTTGCCGTCAAACGATGCACTTTAGAACAAAATTTCCAGAGGTAAGAGTTGTTTATTTTTTCACAAGCAACACGTCAGAATTTTTCAATAATTTTTTGGGACAAAAAGACATTTTGAGAAAAAAAATGCTTAAAAAAATTCTGTGTTCATTGTAAAAATATAAACAACTCTTGCCCCTGGAAATTTTTTCTTAAAGTCCATCGGCAAATTCAATTTTTCGAAACTCAATAGCAGCGAAAGGTGCGAGCGGAGAAAAAAAAAGGATGGAGCAAAAGATATGGACAATTCAATTCTCTACAAAACAATCCTAGAATTTTTTTTGTGAGACTACGGTGCTCAAGATATCGCAAAAAAAGTACTTACACGCCCTTTTCCAAGGTGGCGGGGGGCTTTCAACCCCGAAAATCGAGTTTTATACTTACACTAACCCCTTCTACACATCAAAAAAAAAACTTGTCCTGTCCAAAATGCAAGGTTCGGCTATAATTTTGTAACATTTCAATGAACTAATATTAAGAGTTCTAGGGCGTATCTGTTAAAAATAACCTGAGTAACTGTGAATATTCGATTTCATTCTTGATTAATTTGCATATTTTGCGAATTTTTAATTTGCTTGAAACTATCGTAATGCTTACTTGAAACTCAGATTCCACTGAACTGCTGCACTGGCCCTCTTCGTGGTGTTCTTCCATTTCGGGTATCACTTGGGGACGATTCGAGGAGCTCATTACATCAACACGCAACTTACCCGATTACACTGATCCTTTTAAGTTTGCAATTACTTATTTTACGAGAATTGTACGTGACACCAACAATGTTGACTTAAAGTGGCATAATGTTTATTAATTAAATTACCGGATGGGTATGCGATGTAGTACTCTTAATGAAATATAACTTATACAGGGCGTTTCAAAGTTAAAGGTGCATACGTTACTTGTGGCACTTTGGCGGTTCCAAATTACCCGGCATTATTGCATCCATCGTCCTTCCGTACTGAGATGCAGGATGTTTTATCGATTTTGGCCAAATCTTTCTTTGATAATAACTATTGAACCACCCTGTATAATCGGTTCATACTTAGAACATATGTTTCACTTATTTTTCTTGATGGAACTTCATAATAAATAAAAAAGAAATCCAGGTCTGACTTAATAAAAAATGGACAATATATTGTATGTCAAAATCAACACCCTGTATGACAAAATATTGTAGATCTGTTTCGATATTAGAAAAGAGCGGAAAAAATTGAATAAAGTAGCTCACTTAATTTGTTTGCTCATTTCATTCATCAACCTTGATTACTTGCCATAAATCCAATTTCATTAAAATGGTCGAGACAGTTGGAACTTGAACACTTATTTATTTCAGGGTTAATTAACAAAAAAAATTAACTTGCAGTCGTAACAATTCTTACACTTCTAGACTAGGTAAGTGAATTATTGCAAAATAATTCACTTACTCAGGGAGGATATGTGATCCAATAAAATGATTGTTGAAAACACCGCACCAAATACATACATATTAACAACAAATCGATGTTGGAATTTATTCTGTCTTATAGCATGCATATTCTTTACTGTTCAAACATGTGAGTTTCTTAAATTATGAACATCATCTCATGTAACTTGTGCCTCATCTGTAAGCAGACATCTGTTAAGAATGCTTCGCTTCCGAATAATCCATTTACTAAAACTTAAGAGATGATTTTATAACATAGCTGCCTTGTTGTCAAGTAGGCAATGCTGAAAATTTTAGTATTTGACAGTTCATATTTACTCGTTCGGCATACTTGCGTTTTATTATTTTGAAATATTTGTTATCTGTATTAATATTATTACCCACATTACAAAGTACATAATACGTCTTATCAATTTTCAGATAGTGAATATGCGGATACTTATAATCCATGTGTATGGATTTTGTGATGGCAATGGACGGGCTGCTGTGAGAGAATATCAAAGAAGATTTCCTGGACGCCGAAATCCTGATCATAAAACTTTTGCTAGAGTTGTCAATTATTCTAAAGATCATGGTCGGTATCCAACGACCACCTTAAACGAGCATCAAGTAAGGCAACCTTTAGCTGTGGAAGAGAATATACTAAATATTCTTGCAAATAATCCGAATATTAGCATAAGAAGAGTGGGTCATGCTTTAGGTGTATCACACGTCAGTGTTTGGAGAACACTAAAAAAAATAATCTCTATCCATTTCATGTTCAACAGGTTCAGAGGTTAAAGGAAGGGGATGAAGTTCATTGGTTAAATTTTATTAACTGGATTATTCGGAATCGAAGAATTCTTAACAGATGTCTGTTTACAGATGAGGCACAATTTACAAGATATGGTGTTTATAATTTAAGAAATTTACATGTTTGGACCGAAGAGAATCCACAAGCTGTAAGACAGAATAAATCCCAACATTGATTTGCTGTTAATATTTGGTGCGGTGTTTTCAACAATCATTTGATTGGGCCACATCTCCTCCCTGATAGAATATCAGGTGAACTTTATTTAGACTTTTTGCAAAATTTTTTACCCGCGTTATTGGAAAATGAAAATATTGCGGGAATGTATTACCAGCATGATGGCGCTCCACCCCATTTTAGTAATATTGTGAGAAATTTCCTAAAAGACAATTTTCCAAATATGTGGATAGGTCGAAAATGTCGAAATGGACTTCATCATTGGCCTTCAAGGTCACCGGATTTCAATCCTGTTGATTATTATCTTTGGGGACATTTAAAAGCAAAGGTATATGACGTAGCCATTAATAGTAGAGAGGAACTTTTGGAACGCGATAATAACGCTTGCGTAGAAATTAGAAATAATCCAGATTTGGTTAGACGTGCAATTAGAAATATTACTACTAGAGCAATCAACGAATTAGAGGCTACTTTGAACAGTTATTGTAGTTATGTATTTATTACTTTCACGTATTTATTGTTATTGTACATACATGCATTAAAAATAATATTATTTTTATATGTAGACTCATAAAATTAAGTAGATTTATGTGCGCAAATCCATATTGTTTTCAAAATTATTTTACAATAGTTCACTTACCTAGTCTAGAAGTGAAAGAGTTGTCATTGCTGCAAGTTAATTTTTTTTTGTTAATTAACCCTGAAACAAATATTCAAGTTCCAACTGTCTGGACCATTTTAATGAAATTTGATTTACGGAAAGTAATTAAGGTTGATGAATGAATGAATTGAACAAATTAAGTGATCAACTCTATTCAGTTTTTTCAGCTCTTTTCGAATATCGAAACATATCTACAAAATGTTGTCATACAGGGTGTTGATTTTGACATACAAAATATTGTCAATTTTTTATTAATCCAGACCTGAATTTCTTTTTGGTTTATTATGAAGTTCTATCAAGAAGAATAAGTGAAACATATGTTCTAAGTATGAATCGATTATACAGGGTGATTCAATAGTTATGATCAAAGAAAAATTTGACTAAAATCAATCAAACATCCTGTGGCTCAGTAAGGAAGGACGATGGATGCATTAATGCTGGGTAATTTGGAACCGCCAAAGTGCCCTCTGTCCACAAGTAACAGTAAGGCTTTTTGAGGTTACAACTTTCAATTTTAGAACAAAAATTACTGGTTACTTTTCTGTAAAGTATTAAATGGAATTAGTAACGTCTCAGGTTATAGTCCAGGAAAATTAGCCTGGACAAAATTAGTAAAAATCTAAATTTTTGCACAGACGTTCTTTGATACGTCCCAAATCCACAAAAAAATCACAAGAATCCTAACATGGCTGCCCAAGATATTGAAAGTCAAGTTTGCAAATGTCTCGCGTCCTGTGCATCGGATGCCCATCAGGTCAATGTGAAAGTTGTAGAGAATTAAATTATCTACAACTTGTCTCTTTTTTTCCCCAAACCCTCCTTGTCGAGATATTCAAGGTCAGTGTTTCAAAACATGATTTTTCGTGAATATCTGTTGTTTTTTATCAGTCAATGTCAAATATAAATATTTCATACTTATTCATGGATATTGTCTTGGTTTTGCATGGAACATCGTTATGAGTGGCTTTGGGCTTTTCTGATGAGTCCACAATAAGGACGAAAAACGTTTCAAGAAACTGAATGAGATTTTATGAAAATCTAATTCATTAGAATGAAAACAATTTTGAAGACAAGGTAGGTAAATAAATTAATTTCAGGCCTTTGTTCTTATTTTTAACTGAATTTACATATCGTAGGGGATCATGTAGATAATAGTTTAACCTGCCTAGCCGTAGGGGACTATGTTGGATGCTAGTGTTAAAATGACAAATAAGAATTTTTACTTGTTAGCATAACCAGAAGTCAGGTTATCGAAAGAATGCAAAGATTTCATTAATATTTTCACATATAGTTTTGCCTTTAATTCTCATAGATAGTTTTCCTTTCCGCTGTTTACAAAATCCTATAAAGAATATGTTCCTTTGCCCTTAGTATATACATCAAATCTTAAGTTTCTTAACCCTTAGCTTGCGTTGCTTATTTAGCCCTATCTACCCCTATTTATCCACCAACCGTTCAACGAATTGTTCACGAATTTATTGATGAAACTTTAAAATTCAAGATGGCGGATCCAATATGGCGGGCATAAAATATATAATATAATGGTCGTATACTGAGCCTGGCCGACTTTAGGATGTCCTAATTGGTTGGAAATGCTTGATAGTAATCAGAAGTAGAATTTTCAACCATTTTGCCACAACCATTTGCCACTATGGAGAGAAACGTCCAAAATATGGAGCGAAAACGTCGTCAACTTTAGGGGAATCCTAATTGCTTGTAAATGGTAAATAGTAATGACAAGCTGACTACTCCACTCCACTTCATTTTACCCCATGTATCTAGCCCTTGGGGAGATAAATACCCGAAGCCTGGATCGAAAACGTCCACACACCACAATGACACGCTATATATAATGGTCACATATTGGGCTAGGTCAATTTGTGGGGGGGTTCAAAACTGTTGGAAGTTGTTGTACTTTGAACTTAAATACGTAATTATTTTCACTCAGATATGTATCTCCTAAAGGGAGGAGTAATCAAAATTTGGAGCGAATTGCATTTTTTAATGGTCTCGCATTGGGCCCGGTCCAATTTCAGAGGGTCTAAAATGGTTGGATGAAGTTAGTACTTGAGTGCTCATCAGTCTCAGATAGTTTTCCCTCAGGTACCAATCGTCTATGGAGTGTAAATCAAAATTATATAGCAAAAAAGCTTATTTTTCGCTGTGAGACACCTACTTAATTGTCGCTTAATGGACCTGAACAACTTCTGGGAGATCCAAATCCATTGTAAGTTGTGAACTTCATGATATCATGTGAATTATTAAGCAACAATCCACATGGGTACATTAAAGGACGATCTATAGAAATAGCAATTTTTCAGTTTGCTGAAAATATTTTAAAAGCGTTTGAAGTAAGTCATCTGTCATTAGGAATATTTCTTAACCTATCAAAAGCATATGATTGCTTAAACCATACATAGCTTCTTGAAAAATTGGAAAAATATGGAATACGGGGAACAGCATTAAAATGGTTTAAATCTTACTTATCAAATCGGACACAAAAGACAGTCATTATTAACAATGGAAAAGAAGCAAAATCTGACATTAAAGAAAAAAATATAGGCATTCCACAGGGTAGTATCACAAGGCCGATTTGGTTTATTATTTACATGAACGATCTAGGTAATATCATATTTAATGAAAACAGTAGTTCCATTACAAACTACGCGGATGATACGAATTTATTAGTTACAGAAGAAAATTATCCTGAAATAATAAACTTAAGTAATACCTTAATGCTAAAAGCAAAAGAATGGTTTACAAAACATGGATTTTTATTAAATTTTGAAACAACGAACATTATCCTAATCAGAACACTACAAACAAAAACAGAAACACCTAAAACTGTCAATATTTTAAATGACGAATTAAACATTCAAGAAAAGTATTAGGAATGTATATTGAGCATTTACACTGATCAACACATATAAAATATTTAGGTAAAAAACTGAATCCCGTTTGTTACAGCATTCGGATTATCTGTAAATATTTAAAACAGAAATCGTTACGAATTACATACTTTGCGAATTTTGAATCTAGCGCGAGATTTGGAATCATCTTCTGGGGAAATAATAATATCCAAGAAATATTCATAATACAAAAGAGACTTGAAAGATTAATGCACAACTTGGCTTTTAATGAGACCTGTAGGGGGGGGGGGTTTAAAAAACAGAATTATTATTGGAGTATATGTGTATGAATGTTTAATGTTTGTTTTTAAAAATAAAGATAAATTCATAATATTTCTCATGCCTATGAAACACGGTGTACTGATATAAACTACCCAGTACATCGGCTAACAATAACGGAAAAGAATCCACATTATATGTGTATAGGACTATTTAACAAACTGCCAGAGAAATGGAAAAAAATTGAAAGAATAAATAAATTTAAAAAAGAAATTAAAAATATGTTGATAGATTTAGAGCCCTATAATTTGGAAGATTATTTTAAAAGCTAAATTATGGTTAGCGAACTTCTGTTTTGACGATATTTCATTTTTGATATGTACCTTTGATTGTAAAGTGTAATATCCTCTCTGAAATAAATAAATATTATTATTATTATCATCACTCTTATTAAATGGATAATACTTGATTGCTTGACAGATTTCTACCTCGTGGCAATCAAAATATGTATTTAAGGGCCATATAGTTTATTTGGGAGGGGACGGGGGCGACGGGGGTGTAAGGTGATAAAAAAATCTTCTGAGGTGCTTCATATAATTGTAGAAGTACATTTGTATTGAAAATTTTATATTGTAACAATAATTTCATCGAAAAAAATAGGATCAAATTACACTTTTTTTTTTCATTAAGAAACACATGTTTCTTAAGCACAATCGTAAAAACAAAAAGCAGGTCTTCTAATAATACAGATCTCTCCCCTTTTCCCCTAAAAAATATAATAAAAAAGGTTTCACTCGATTTTGATCTGTTAGAAAGTTTTCTGAACTGAAATGCTTCATTGACTACACTATAACTAGATTGATACATTTTTTTTCTTTAAAAATAATGGTACTAATATTATTATGTATAACAATATAAGAAAAACCGCTGCCTAAGGAATCACTACTTCCACATCCAGATTCTTCATCCAAGTCGTTTTAAAGGAAACATCTTGATTATATTGCACTCTAGTATGTGGAAATTATTGGTCATAGAATTTTAATAATATTTGGGGCAGATGTCATAGAAAAGTTTGAGGAGTTGGTTTCTACCATATACGTCAAAAATGAAGTTTTTAGTTCACCCTACTTATTTTCTACTGTTCACCTCCCACCCCTTCAATGGAGGCATCTCAATCAGATGTCACTACAATACATACGTGTACTAATCTCAAGTGAATATCTCAATTTGATGTTATCAATCCCATTAATAATGAAGCGGAGGTGGTGGAGTTTGAAAAATATTAGAAAGAAATCTGAGGCCTTGGTTTCTAGTATATACACCGAATCCCAAATTTCTGTACTCATCACCTTGATTTACTTATTTTCCCCTAGTCACTCCTATTAACCCTAACCCTTCTACGGAATCATCCCAAAATATAATCTAGTTCCAGATGTCGTTATAATACATACGTCTACCAAATTACAAGTGAATATCTCAATTTTATTTTATCAACCCCTTTAATAATGCAGTAAGGGTAGTGGAAGGGTTGAAACATATTGTTAAAAAAATTGAGGTCTTGGCTTCTAGGACATACACCGAATTTCAAGTTGCAATACTCTTACCAGCTTACTTTACTTATTTTTCCCTATTTACCTCTACTTACCCCCCACTCCTTCAACGCAATCATGTCAAAATATAATCTAGTTTCAGATATAATTATAATATATAAATGTACCAAATTTCAAGTGAAAATTTAAATTTAATTTTATCAACTCTTAATAAGGGAGTGGGGGTGGTGGGGAGAAATAGAAAATACTAATAAAAAAACCTGAGACCTTCGCTTCTAGTACATACACCGAATTTCAAGTTTCTGTAGTCTTACCAGCTTGCTTTACTTATTTTCCCCTATTTACCCCTATTTAACCTCCAACCCTTCAACGGAATCATCTCAAAATATAATCTAGTTCCAGATGTCGTTATGATACATATGCGTACTAAATTTCATGTGAATATCTCAATTTTATTTTATCAACCCCTTGAATAATGGAGTAGGGGTAATGGGGGCTGAAATAAATTATCAAAAAATCTGGGGCCTTTGCCTCTTGTACATACACCGAATTTCAAATTTCTGTAGTCATACCTGCTTGCTTTACTTATTTCCCCCTATTTACCCCTAAATAACCCCGAACCCTTCAAAGGAATCATCTCAAAGAATAATCTAGTTCCAGATGTCGTTATAATTCATACGTGTATCAAATTTCAAATGAATATCTCAATTTTATTTTATCAACCCTTGTAATAATGAAGTAGGGGTGGTGGGGGTTGAAAAATATTATAAATAATCTGAGACCTTGGCTTCTAGTATATACACCGAATTTAAAGTTTCTGTAGTCTTACCAGCTTGCTTTACTTATTTTCCCCTATTTACCCCTATTTAACCCCCAACCCTTCAACGGAGTCATCTCAAATTATAATCTAGTTCCAGATGTCGTTATAATACATACGTGTACCAAATTTCAAATGAATATCTCAATTGTATTTAATCAACCCTTTTCATATTGGAGTAGGGGTGGTGGGGGTTGAAAAATATTATTAAAAAATCTGTCGCTTTGGCTTCTAGTACATACACCGAATTTCAAGTTTCTGTGGTCTTACCAGCTTGATTTACTTATTTTTCCCTACTCCTATTAACTCCAACCCTTCTACGGAATCATCCCAAAATATAATCTAGTTCCAGATGTCGTTATAACACATACGTCTACCAAATTACAAGTGAATATCTCAATTTTATTTTATCAACCCCTTTAATAATGTAGTAAGGGTGGTGGAAGTGTTGAAAAATAGTATGAAAAAATCTGAGGCCTTGGCATCTAGGACATACACCTAATTTCAAGTTGCAGTACTCTTACCAGCTTGCTTTACTTATTTTTCCCTATTTACCTCTACTTACTCCCACTCCTTCAACGCAATCATGTCAAAATATAATCTAGTTTCAGATATAGCTATAATACATAAATGTACCAAATTTCAAGTGAAAATTCAAATTTAATTTTATAAACTCTTTTAATAAGGGAGTGGGGGTGATGGGGAGATGGAAAATACTAATAAAAAAACCTGAGACCTTCGCTACTAGTATATACACCAAATTCCAAATTTCTGTACTTTTACCAGCTTGCTTTACTTATTTTCCTCTATATACCCCTATTTAACCCCCAACCCTTCAATGGAATCATCTCAAAATATAATCTAGTTCCAGATGTCGTTATAATTCGTACGTGCACCAAATTTCAAATGAATATCTCAATTTTAATTTATCAACCCTTTTAATAATGAAGTATGTGGAAATTATTGGTCATAGAATTTTAATAATATTTGGGGCAGATGTCATAGAAAAGTTTGAGGGGCTGGTTTCTACCATATTCGTTAAAAATGAAGTTTCAGGTGGGGGTTGAAAAATATTATAAATATTCTGAGACCTTGGCTTCTAGTATATACACCGAACTTCAAGTTTCTGTAGTCTTACCAGCGTGCTTTACTTATTTTCCCCTATTTACCTCTATTTAACCCCCAACCCTTCAACGGAATCATCTCAAAATATAATTTAGTTCCAGATGTCGTTATAATACATATGCGTACTAAATTTCAAATGAATATCTCAATTTTAATTTATCAACCCTTTTCATCTTGGAGTAGGGGTGGTGGGGGGCTGAAATATATTATTAAAAAATCTGAGGCCTTGGTACATACACCGAATTTCAAGTTTCGGTACTCATACCAGCTTGTTTTACTTATTTCCCCCTATTTATCCCTAAATAACCCCCAACCCTTCAACGGAATCATCTCAAAATATAATCTAGTTCCAGGTGTCGTTATAATACATACGTGTACCAAATTTCTAATGAATATCTCAATTTTATTTTATCAACCCTTTTCATATTGGAGTAGGGGTGGTGGGGGTTGAAAAAATATTATAAAAAAATCTGACGCTTTGGCTTCCAGTACATACACCGAATTTCATGTTTCTGTACGCTTACCAACTTGTTTTACTTATATTCCCCTATTTACCCCAAATTAACCCCCAACCCTTCAACGGAATCATTTCAAAATATAATCTAATTCCAGACGTCGTTATAATACATACGTGTATGAAATTTCGAATGAATATCTCAACATTATTTTATCAACCCCATTAATGGGGTAGGGGTGGTGGGGGGTTGAAAAATATTATAAAAATCTGAGTCCTTAACTTCTAGTACATACACCGAATTTCAAGTTTCTGTACTCTTACAAGCTTGCTTTACTTATTTTCCCATATTTACCCCTATTTAACCCCCAACCCTTCACCGGATATCCTCAAAAAACAATCCAGTTCCAGATCTCGTTATAATATATAGGTGTACAAAATTTTAAGTCAATGTCTTAAACCGTTCCGGAGAAAACGTGCGGACAAAAAAAGTTACAGACAGACCGACAGACCGACAGACCGACAGACCGACAGACCGACAGACCGACAGACAGAAAATTTTTTTTCGCTCAAATTTAAAATCTCGACGTTTCATGACATTCTAAACCTATTTCACGAATAAAAATTTTTGAAAATTTTTTTGCGATTACTATACTTCCAATCCACTACGTGGATGTGGAAGTAATATGAAAAATTATAATAGTTCAACACGTAATTAAAACAAATTAATAAATATTAATTAATGGCTAAATTAAAACCTCTGAGAGTAATGAAAGGACTAGCCTAAAGATAAAGACAGTGAAATTATTAGCATATAGCCAAGACTAACTTATTTAATATATGTGAGAACCGCCTCTTTGATCCCTCAATTATTTTCTACCTAGAGGCCGCAAACATATAACAGAAATTCCTTGAACAGCACGTTATATCCGTAACTTTTAAATCCACTAAGTCATTTGTTGAAAAGGTGTACACTGCACACTCTCTGTTTTCAACTTCACAAAAAGAAATCTAATGAAGTCAATTTTGGCTATCGAGGCGGTCAACCTACGGACACATTATTCCATTTATTAAAATTATTATTTAAGTAGTGTATTATTAGAGCAAGCTTAGTAAATATTCGAAAACGTGCTTCTAGAGGGTAGAATATTTAAATGTAATGTTTCTGTCAATCACCTCTATGAATCCTCATTTTCATAAGGATAATAGCCATTAACCAGATTGCAGATCAAAGCTATTCTTCCGACTTATGTGCCTCTCCTGGTGCTCTCATTATAGCTTAAGCGGTACGCATAAAAATCTGACGAATAATGCAGAAAGCAAGTCCTTTTTCATGTGTGCTTTGTATATTTATAGAAGTAATTTGACCCGCAGCACTTTGACTCCTGACCTCACAGACAAAAATGGCAGCCATTTTAAAAATTCGGGTAAAACGTTTAAAAATAAAAGAATATATATCCAAAGACTGCTTTCAAACTGTAGGTGAACATTTTAAGGTTAGCAAATGTAACAAAAATAGTCATAGTACAAGAATAATAGAATTTGTTTAAAAACTCGGCGGCTATTTTAAACTTATAACATTTTTTAAAAATAATGCAATATGTCATGTGAGGTATCGTTTAAATATAATTTGAGGTCGCTGATTCCAATGGTGATGTCAAAAATACAAGATTCTAAAGGAATTATAACAAAAATATAATTCTCAAGTTAGAAATATGGCTTTTATTAACAAAATACAAAATAAAATCATAACAGGAAAAAAAAAAGAAATTAACAAAAAAGTATTTTAATAAATGTAGAAGGCCCTATACATTTTGCTGCTACATTTTCCTTTGCATTTCTTGCACTTAAGGGTGCAGGGGAAATAATTTTTTCTGCATAGGCAACGCATGGTATTACAATCGCTTGAACAACCGCATTTTTCTAGCTCTCTACAACCTTGACAGATTCCTGGCAATTTGGACTAGATGGGCTTCCATCCATTTTCAATAATTTTCCACCCCCATTCACTAGACTCTGGTGGACTTTCCAAAACATCAGCTCTGTCCCAGATTTCACCTGCTTGATATGCTGTTCTAAGGGTCAGTTTTACAATACCCGGTTCAGCGTAGGTTCAACTGAGCCACGGCTGAAGCTGAACTGGAGCTCAGGTATATTCCCGTTCTATAAAGCGTAATTCATCTGGGTTCAGTAGTGCTAGGTTCTGTTATTTTCAAATGTCAGTTGGCAGTGTCGGCGTTTGCACACTGTGAGATTTTGAAGAATTTGTGATTTGTGATTAGACATTCGGTACCTGTGATTCATATTCAAGAGTTTTACAATACGAACGTGAACCTTTTTTTGTTTTGAGAGAATATGGATGATAGAAAAAGATCTGCAATCTTTTCTGCCAAAGAGGAGTCTATATTAATCTCCTTGGCAAGAAAATATAGAAATATCGTCGAATTGAAGCCTTCTGATTCCCAAGCAAAGTTCCAGAAAGGAGAGACTTGGGAAAAAATAGAAATTGAATTTAATATTATTTCTGGAGAGAATCCTAATGATAAAGTTCCAAAAAAAACGATAATATTAAAAAGAGAACGAAAAAGAAGTTCGCTGATGAAAAATTGTTTGTACGAGGTACTGGTGGTGGTTTTTATCGAGAAACCAAAGTTACGATACTGGATGAAGAAGTCAAAGAACTTCTTGGCTCGAGCAAAGTTGATGGAGACATTTCACAGTTTGATGGAGATACAAGTAAGTTGATACAAATATACTTTGAACATATCTGTTTAAAAATTGTTAGTCTACAATAATACGTTTCTTTTGCAAATCATTTTGAACATTTTATTCCAGCAATAATGGAGCAATCCGATGGAGAGAATCAAGCTCTTAAGTCTGTTTTAAGCCTAGAAGAATTGAACGAAATAATTATTGAAGGAGCTGTATCTCTGAACGTTTTAGAAGACCACAGTAAGTTCTTCGCACTACTTATATAAGTCCATATTTGAGTTATTTCCTTTTCAGTATATGCCTGCACTTCAAGCCCATCGCAGCTCCATACAGAAGTTCTACCCGAAAACAAGAAAGAAATTCAGCCACTGATAGAAAATACAGTAGGAATTAGCAAAAGTAAATAATAAGTACCTACGCCACAGATTTTCTTACATTTTTATTTTACTTTTGTAGTGTCTCAAAGTCAAAATCAATCAGGAAATTGGTGAAAGTATAGTCCTGCCATGCTAAGGGCAAGTAAGTCTAAAGCACTTAAGAATAATACTCGATGCAGATCTGAAGCTGCAATTAGCAGAGTTTCCCAGTGGGCAGATGCAAAATCTGCTGTAGAAGCAGCAAAGGCACGTTTTATGGAAGAAGAACAAGGCCAAAAACTCAAATTTATCAGAGAAAAGCATGAATTGGAGATGACGAATATGAAGAGAAAAGAAGATGTGAAAATGGAGCTCATGAGACAATATCATTGAGCAATAATGAAAAATATTATAAATTCAAAAGACGACGTTTCTTAACAGAAAGTTATAAATTATCTACGAATTTACCTCTTATAATTGCAGAGGGCCGTGTTCTAGAAAATTACCTTTATTATATATTTTTTTATTATATCAATTATTTATTTGTATTTACACATTTTATACGATATTTAGTAAAAGCTAAGTTTTTTTAAAATAAAAAATTAATTTTTAAAATATTTCTTAATTTTTTACACACACGAACAAACACACTCGTCACCATATGATGTACAACGAGTGTTAGGAGGCTTTATAACCTAAAAGTCCCATTTAAATAGTTTATAAACTGTAATGTGACTGTATTATTGCCAATCACCCTGTTATCTCCCATATTCTTCACCATCACTTCATTGACAATGTTAATTGCTTCTTGCTGTTGGTCATCAACTCGTGATATTTCCTTATGCCACAGACATGCTATATCGAGCAGTATGGCAGTTGCTACAACAATGGCTTCTAGTTTCTCGATCCTCAGTCGAATCCCCAAGGAAAGAACAGGAAATCGCATTTTCCAAACACCGATGCACCTTTCAACTGGATTTCTTGTTCTTATTTAGGGGTAGACCTGGGCTAGCAATATACTCAAATGCTTCTATTATATCATCATATCATCACGCCAATTATAACGCAATTTTTACATCGTAATAAAAGTTACTTTTTTACAAATTGACCGCCATTTTGGATTTACATGTCCGGAAATCGAAGTGCTGCGGGCAAATTTAATACAATGAATGTGTACAAATCACATGCAAATTTTCCTGCTTTCTGCATTAACCGTCAGATTATGCCGATTTTCTCGATGTGCCGCTTAAACTATTACATTACATTATATTTTACCACATTGCATTGCCACAAACACGAGCCGAAAGATTTATTCCTAATTAAATAACTCTCGTGACAGCAGTCCCGAACAACTTGCATACTGCCGCTTCAAATTGTTAGCTCTCGTCAGTGCAAGGTAGGTCTATAGCGAGTGGCTTGAGACGTCCTCGCCCTGTATTTATTTCGAAGATATAAAACTTCAAAATGGTGGACGCTCCATCTAGCGGTCGGTATTTACAGCTATCGAAGCAGAAGGCCGACATGGGCATGTTAGTAAAAAATATGCTTCTAGAGGTCAGAATATTTAAACGAAATATTTTTATCAATCACCTCTATAAATCCTTATTTTTGTAATGATAATAACAAGATTGCTAATCAACAACTGTTCTCCGGACTGTATGTCTCTCGCCGAGCGCTAAATTATGAATTGCGAAATTGGTGTGGTAAGTGTAAAAATTATATTTCACCACAAAACGCTTGGTTTCGATTGCAACAAAATATCAAGTGTAATTTTTACACTTAACACGCCAGGCGTAATCGAAAATTTGTGTTTATTTATCGGTCCGTCCGTCTGTAACTTTTTTGTGAGCATGTTTTCTATGGAACGGTTCAAGACATTGACTCAAAATTTAGTAAAGGTAAAATGTTGGGGGGTAAATAGGGGTAGCCAGGAAAAAAGTAAAGCAAGCTGACAAAAGTCCAAAAACTTGCAAATTGTCTATAGGTATACTAGAAGCTACGCCTCAAATTTGTTTAATACATTTTCCGTCTCCACCACTTCCACTCTATTGCTAAATAAGTTAATAAAGTAAAATTGTGATATTCACTTGAAATGTGGTACAAGTATGTACTATAGCATATGGAACTAGATTATATTTTGAGATGATTCGATCGAAGGGTAAATAAATAAACAGGGGTACACTGGGGAAAAAGCACAGCAAACTAGTAAGAGTCCAGAAACTTAGAACTTGGTATATATACTAAAAACGAAGACCTCTAATTTTTTTAAACGAGCCATTATTTTAACTGCGAGTAATTTTTGGTTCTATACCTTAAATGAAGTAGAAAATGCTTGCATGGGTGGCGCACCTGTTTTATAACCTAAACAGGGTTAATGCAAGTTAAAGATATGAGTACAACTCTGGAAGTATTACTTTAACAAGAAAAATTTTCAGGCAGAATTGAATCGTTTGCCATGTCTACAATAGTTTCAAAAATTCCAAAATTTCTTTCAACTTAAGATACCCACGCAAACAATTTAAAATCATTGGTTTTAGTGTAATAAAATACACAAACTCAAATTCAGAATTAAGCACATAGCACTCCGTATTCTTAGACTATTGAATGATAGTCTCGAAAATAAGCAAATTAATTTGAATTTGATTTGCGTGTAGATTAAGCAGTTGGATCCCAAGTATTATTCTCATTATTTATTAGCCATTGACCTAAATAATAGGCAGATATACGGATAACGATTATTAATAATTCTGTAACTATTTTAAGAATATCGCAGCAGTTTTGTAATTAACGAGTACCGTCTAGAATTGCTTAGTGATACTTATTTGACTAACATTTTCCTGCGATATAGAAATAACATAATTCATCGCAATACTACCGTAGTCTTACCAACGTATGTACATGTAGAGTTCACTAGTTCACCGATTAAGATATATCAAAAATGCAGTGCGCTTCCCCTTCTCTCGAGGGAAACCGGCAATTGGCAAAAAGCTAAAATCTGTAGGTGTTCAAATTGATTCATTGTTCGAAGTCAAGTAGCTATTTATCCACACTTCTGGAATTTAGAGTCATTAGTACCATCAGTCAGAATTTTGCTACGGTCTGAGGTTATCTCCACTCTTACAAATCGCAAAGACTTAAAGACGATTAAGGAAAAGTTTGCTTATCGTGATTGCTACTACCTGCCCTCCGTCTTATCTTGCAGATAAGTAGTGCACTTTCTACTCTGATCGTCGCATTAAAATGAGCACTTTAAAGTCGTTTCTTGGGTATGAATATAAACTATGAATACTTACACACACTTTTATCTGCGGACCATCCAGTCATAATAGCCAATGACGAATGTGACATCGAATATTTGATGAAAAATTAGAAGAGACGTACAGAAAACATGGCTTGATGGCAAATTTTGAAAAAACAAAATACATAACGGTGGGAGAGGATGGCATGCACTTAGAAATATCCGGAAACGACATAGAACACTGTGAAGATTATTAATATCTGGGATCAATTACGGGCTTAGAAGGGCATAGCAAGCTAAGCAAGTTATCAACAAGATAAACCCCGTGTGGTGGTCAAAAAGCATCGAAAAAAAAAAAACAAAAAGAGAATTTACGACAAGATAGTCCAAAGCATACTGTTGCACAGATCAGAACCTGGGAAGTAGGAGACGGAGACAGACGACGACTGGAGGCAGTCCAAATGGATGCAATAGGTAGAAGATGTAGAGTCCTCAGACTGAAACATATACGTAACGAAGAGATCAAGAGAAGAATGAAACTAGATAAGACTGTGGCAAAAGAAATAGAAACTTGTCATCTAATATGGTTGGGTCATGTAAAACGAATGCCATCAGACAGATTGCCAAGAAGAGTGGCATCCGCCGGGGAAAAGAAAGAGAGGGCGATCGAAAGAAGAATGGATGCAGCAGGGAGCAAAAATCAAGCAGAAGTCTGACGGAAGATCAATGTCAGGACAGAGAAGCTTGGCGATTAGGATGTGAGAAACTGCCGACATAGTGCTGTAGCAAACCTAATAAAAAAACACATTCCTCAAAGTGAGTAATCTTTATTAGGCACTATGATCAATCGGGGCAGTGAGCCAAACGTGACAGGATCACAGGCGATTCGTGCAAATCATTTACCGATTCGTACGACAAATCGCACAAAGGTTGGCAATCTTAGTTTAAGAATCGTATGTGGGTCATTCTCCGAAAAAATCGAAATTCGTGTCTTTGGCATGTAACGTTTATCCATCTACATACTACGTAATCAAACCAGGTCAAATACATAAATTGGATCCATTCTCTCTCAAAAAAGTTATAAAATATAAAAACTCAGCCTGATGAGAAATCTGATATTTTCCATATCACCATTATTAACATATATACTAAATGAAGCACTTAACCCCAGCATGAGACTCCGCCTCACCTGATTTTTATGTGAGATAAGGTAAATTGTTCCTAAAGATGTATAGAACAAAGTCAGGGTTATGGCAACTGGTGCGTTTTCGATATCCGGTTGCAAACTGGGACAGAAGTTCGCTATTTCCGGTCACTAACAAAACTTTTATAAGTAAAAAAAATCTTACTGAATCTTACATTTTGGACAATTCTAAGCATTTTTTTACTCTTGACATTTTTTACCTAACCTCAAGATATAAGCTTTTAAAAAAACGTGTATTTATGCTTCTTTTTCAAAAAATTAATGAAACATGTGGACCTTATATTATGGATAATTCTAAGTATTTTTTTACTCTTGACAATTTTTACCTAATCTCACCCTTTTTGAGATGTAAGCGTTTAAAAAAAGAAACATGTACAGGGTGTAATTAGTTTCATGTCATTAAAAAAAACTGGTGGTAGGGAACGACAAGACAAATAAGAAAACCTTATATAATATGTTATCTAAAGCTCATAGTTTGGAGAAAAAAAAATAAACAAAAATGTCGCAAATTTTCAATAAAATTGAGAACTGCTGAAATATTGAGGTAGGTTTAGATCGTCGCGCGTGTCTTTGCCTTATACTCTGACTCTCCCTTGTGCAATATTTTAGTTACTGTGGGTGCTTTGTTATGTACACACGTCCAACACGCCCCGCCGTTCGTTGTTTTTGTTATTTTTGAATTTCGGGTCACTGTGTATTTATAGTTAAGATTTATTTTATTGACTTTACCGTTCAGGTCGTTAAATTCTTGACACAACTTACTTGGTCGTTCTTTTTGTATTCCGTTTTGGATTTGGGACCAAGTTTTTCTTTTATTTTTTATTGACAACGTTAGTTGATAGTTTATTGTTCAGTGGTGAACGGAGTACGTATGTCCTTAATTCGACGTACCGAACTGTGTATTGATGCAGATGCAGAGACTTCGAATAATTTACTTAGGTGGTAAGCTTTTAACCCAGGACACTCATTTATGTTACAAACGTTAATAAATCACATTTAAATATTCCAAATTATAAACATTAATCCAAAACTTTGTTCCAAATTAAAAGACACGCATGTAAAGAAATGCTCTGTTTAAACTTCTATGGCCATTATTTGCTTGCAGTTGTGCAGGAAAAGATAACGAATTATTTACCTCTTTATATTTGCCTCAGTTCGGTTGAGACGGTCCATCAAAGGCGGTCGATGATCCAAGACCTTTGCTTTGACACCACGTGTGACGCCGAGGACTGCTCTTTTTTATGGCAATTTAAAAGTTGCGTAATTGGGAACTGCAAGTCCATTGACCAAGAAAAGCAGTGGTTCTCAATTATTCTCTACATTAGTATTAAAAAAAAAAATATATATATATATATTTAAAATGTTGACCTAGGTCAGTTTTTTTCACAAAGTGCCCCTAAAGGGAAAAGCCATAAAGGTTTTTTATTTGTCTAGTCGGTCAACATTACCAGTTTTTTTTAATGACATGAAACTGATTACACCCTGTATTTAAGCTTTTGTTTCAAAGAACTAGTATTTACGATTATTTATGGGCGTGTATTATGGGTTAAAACATGTGGAATTCATATTCTGGACAATTGTAAGCATTTTTTGACTCTTGACATGTTTTACTTAACCTCACCCTTCTCAAGATATAAGCGTTTAAAAAATAATAGTGTATTTAATTTCTATATTTTCTAAAAGCTAGTATTCTTGATCATTTATATTATGAATTGAAACATGTGTAGTTTATATTTTGACCAATTCTAAGCATTTTTTTACTCTTGACATTTTTTACCTAATCCCCACCCTTAGGGAGATATATGATTTTTAACGCTTATATCTCGAGAAGGGTGAGGTTAGGTAAAAATGTCAAGAGTCAAAAAATGCTTAGAATTAGTCAAAATATAAACTACACATGTTTCAATTCATAATAATAAATGATCAAGAATACCAGCTTTTATAAAAGTCAAAGATATGCTTAGAATTGTCAAAAATATATAGTCTACATGTTTTAATTCATAATAAATAAATAATCGTAAACACTACTTTTTTGAAAAAAAGACAAGCTTAAGGTGGCCACTCCATAGCGAGAGACATCCGATAAGGAAATATTTATAACTTTTGCCCATAGCAGGACTATTACTATGAATTTTCGCTCAATAATTTCAGTGGTTTCCAAAATAGCTAGAATTAAAACTATGAAATAGGAATATTAACATAAGTTTCAAATTTAAATGTAGCTACTTTGCAAACCACTGAAATTATTGTGTGAAAGTTCATAGTAATAGTATTTGTATGGTTCTACTTAGGTACTCTTATAGTTTTTTTAAATATACGTACTAATAAAAAAAGTTATGGCCAAGAATAATAAATATTTCCTTATCGGATGTCTCTTTCTAAGGAATGGCCACCTTAATTATGCGTTTTCTTTATTACTTCCACATCCACGTAGTGGATTGGAAGTATAGTAATCGCAAAAAAAATTTCAAAAATTTTTATTCGTGAAATAGGTTTAGAATGTCATGAAACGTCGAGATTTTAAATTTGAGCGAAAAAAAATTTTCTGTCTGTCTGTCGGTCTGTCTGTCGGTCTGTCTGTAACTTTTTTATCCGCACGCTTTCTCCGGAACGGTTTAAGATATTGACCTGAAATTTTGTACACATATATATTATAACGAGATCTGGCACTGGATTGTTTTTTGAGGAAATCCGGTGAAGGGTTGGGGGTTAAATAGGGGTAAATAGGGGGAAATAAGTAAAGCAAGCTTGTAAGAGTACAGAAACTTGAAATTCGGTGTATGTACTAGAAGTTAAGGCCTCAGATTTTTTTATAATATTTTTCAACCCCCCACCACCCCTACCCCATTAATGGGGTTGATAAAAGAAAGTTGAGATATTCATTTGAAATTTCGTACACGTATGTATTATAACGATGTCTAGAATTAGATTATATTTTGGGATGATTCCGTTGAAGGGTTGGGGGTTAATTTGGAGTAAATAGAGGAATATCAGTAAAGCAAGTTGGTAAGAGTACAGAAACTTGAAATTCGGTCTATGTACTAGAAGCTAAAGCGTCAGATTTTTTAATAATATTTTTCAACCCCCACCACCCCTACTCCAATTTGAAAAGGGTTGGTAAAATAAAATTGAGATATTCATTTGAAATTTTCTACACGTATGTATTATAACGACATCTGGAACTAGATTATATTTTGAGATAATTCCGTTGAAGGGTTGGGGGTTAAATAGGGGTAAATAGAGGAAAATAAGTAAAGCAAGCTGGTAAGACTACAGAAACTTGAAATTCGGTGTATGTACTAGAAGCCAAGGTCTCAGATTATTTATAATATTTTTCAACCCTCACCACCCCTACTTCATTATTAAAAGGGTTGATAAAATAAAATCGAGATATTCATTTGAAATTTGGTACACGTATGAATTATAACGACATCTGGAACTAGATTATACTTTGAGATGATTCCGTTGAAGGGTTGGGGGTTATTTAGGGGTCAATGGGGGGAAATAAGTAAAGCAAGCTGGTATGAGTACAGAAACTTGAAATTCGGTGTATGTACAAGAAGTTAAGGCCTCAGATTTTTTTATAATATTTTTCAACCCCCGCACCACTCCTACCCCATTAATGGGGTTGACAAAATAAAGTTGAGATATTTATTTGAAATTTCGTACAGGTATGTATTATAACGACGTCTGGAATTAGTTTATATTTTGAGATGATTCCGTTGAAGGGTTGGGGGTTAATTTGGGGTAAATAGAGGAATACAAGTAAAACGTAAAACGTAAGGGGGCGAGCGTGGAAGGCGCCTTGGCTGTTCTGTATTTCGATACTGAAAGTTAAGCAACGTCAAGCGCGGTTAGTACTTGGATGGGTGTCCAGGGAAACACAGCGTTCTCGCTCCATCTTCTAACGGCTTGTATATCAGCGCATGCGTAGAAGGTATGTAACTTTGGTCGGGGGTTACATAGCGGATATACCATCCTTCGGAGGGGATGTAAAACAGTCGGTCCCTTGTCTATTAAATGTTAGGCAAGTAAAAAATCCCTACTCTTCGAAAGAGAAGAGGTTCGGCAAAATTTCCAGGTTAGGGGTAGCTCGACACCTGGCGTCGGTGATTGGCCTTGGTAGCGGAAATAGGCCGACGTTAAATAAGTGATAATAAAAAAAAAAAAAAAGTAAAACGTTGGTAAGACTACAGAAACTTGAAATTCAGTGTATGTACTAGAAGCCACAGCGTCAGATTTTCTTATAATATTTTTCAACCCAACCACCCCTACTCCAATATGAAAAGGGTTGATAAAATAAAATTGAGATATTCATTTGAAATTTGGTACACGTATGTATTATAACAACGTCTGAAACTAGATCATAATTTGAGATGATGCCGTTGAAGGGTTGGGGGTTAAATAGGGGCAAATAGGGGAAAATAAGTAAAGCAAGCTGGTAAGACTACAGAAATTTGGGATTCGGTGTATATACTAGAAACCAAGGCCTCAGATTTCTTTCTAATATTTTTCAAACTCTACCATCTCCGCTTCATTATTAATGGGATTGATAACATCAAATTGAGATATTCACTTGAAAGTTAGTACACGTATGTATTGTAGTGACATCTGATTGAGATGACTCCATTGAGGTGGTAGGTTGTAAATAGTGAAAAATAAGTACGGTAAACTAGAAACTTCATTTTTAACGTATATGGTAGAAACCAACTCCTCAAACTTTTCTATGACATCTACCCCAAATATTATTAAAATTCTATGACCAATAATTTCCACATACTAGAGTGCAAATATAGTCAAGATGTTTCCTTTAAAGTGACTTGGAGGAATAATCTGGATGTGGAAGTAGTGATTCCTTAGGCAGCGGTTTTCTTAAATGCCTATATCTCGAGAAGGGTATGGTTAGGAAAAAAACGTCGAGTTAAAAAATGGCTTAGAATTTTCCAAAATATATAATCCACATGTTTTAATTCATAATAAACACCCATAAATAATCGTAAACACTAATTAAAAAAAAAAAACAAGCCTAAATACACGTTTTCTTTATTTTCAAAGGCCTATATCTCGAGAAGGGTAATGTTATGTAAAATATGTCTAGAGACAAAAAATGCTTACAATTGTCCTAAATATAAAATCCAGCGATTCTTTTCATCTTAAAAAAAGTTTGTTGATGACCGGAAATAGCGAACTTCCGTCCCAGTTTACCACCGGAAATCTAAAAAGCACCAGTTCCCATGACCTTGACTTTGTTCTGTACGTGTACATCTTTAGGCCTTTCTTCTGCTTCATTTCCTAACGTACATGTTAATTTGAATGCAAAAGTCATTTTTTTTCCTTCAGGATTGGAAGTTGAGATTCGTTGAGAATGACCTATGTAAGTTCTACGAGGCGTGTGTTATTCGAAGTCCTTGTTGTCGACTACAACAATATTTATAGTTTACACCCATCGCACTCTTTGGTAAAAGAGCGATGGAAGAGACAGTCGATGGTCTGTCAGAAAATATTGCAGAAGCTAAAGGAATGTGGGTTAAAATAGTATTCTTGTTTATCACATTTCCGAAAATCAAGACAACGTTTCTTTATACTGGCTGACAATTAATTTTATGGATAGATGAGGAACTTAAAAATGAGAAAAAAAAATTTTTTTCGACCGACCAGAAAATACACCCTTTTTGGAGAAGTTTTCGGACAGAAAATAACGTTTCCCGCGCTAGATCGAAAAGTGGGTATCAGTGATCGGCAAAACCTTTTCCAATTCCAGGTAAAAATGCTGCCAATTCTAGGTATAGGTGGCTTTGCTTTCTTGTTGTCAAATAGATAAATACACTTATATTGTTTCTCGTTGTATTTTAAAACAAATGTCTTTATAAAATAATAAAAAATGGATTTTGTATCACAGCATCGATCGAAAGAAAAAAGATTGTATGTTACATGACCGAAAAACAATGTTTTGCAGATCTCCCCAAGCCTCCATGGGGCGAGCTGAAGGCTTGGTTTGACCTGCAAAACATCTCTTTCCGGTCTCGTAACGAATATTACTATTTGCCAAAAATATGACAGATGTCGTCCTCAAAGAAACTGAAACAAGTATTAAGGCACAAAGTAAATGTGGGTAGAAATGCGATATGGTCGCATAAGTGCTTCAAGGACACACAAGGTAGTTAAGTAAGTTACCTATGACGGTACTCATATAGAAAATAAGCTAGGGGTAATTTTTTTAAACAAGGCCATGAAAAGGGGCCTGGACTAAAAGAGGCAGCTATTAAACAAACAGAAACTTCAATGATGAAAAGGTGATATTACCTGCTTCTAAGATCAGAAGGCAATTTTTATTAGAGCTGATCAAAATTTTGAATCAAATGAAAAATGTCTGTCAAAACTAATAATCATTAGTTTCATAATCATGATGCAAGTTTTGTGCTTAAAAACATTATTAACATTATTAAAACACATTATTAAAAACATTATTAATTATTGGTTGATTGAAACATTTAGATTTTCAAAGCTTCAATATCCTTCATTTTATTAAATAGCTTTGATCATTCATTACCGCAGACTATAACAACAATATAATTAAATATTTTTAAAGTTTAAATTATTAAATTATTTAAAATATTAAATTCTGGTATTCTTGAAATTACTAGTTCAGTACGAATATAAAGGGTAGCTACAGTCTTTACTTCTTTACTAATATTTTGATTAAAAGAAATTGAAGGCGGTCGAACTAAAGCGCTATTTGTACTCGATAATAATTTATCTCTACTTATGCCCAAAGCCTCTATTTGGAATACCGTGCTCCGTTTTCTGAAACGTTTTAAAATCTCCACTCTTCTACAATCATTCTAACACTGGTACGGCGGCCGTCTGTACAGCAAACTAAATATTTCATTGTGTTTCTTTTTTATTCTCTGTAATACTGAATTACTTGAATTTTGAATCGAAATCTCGAAACAGTCTATAACGTATTGGATGTTTTCATATCTAAATGGTATAAGAATATATGTCTTCCTACACATATATCAAACAGAGATTACTGAATACATTTATTTTAAAACTGAGACACTTTACGCAGAGTGAACAGCCTAACAAACTGCGGCTACTGAAATATAGTTCAATACATTCTGTTAGAATGAAATACGGTAGATTTAGTTTTATATTTTTCTAAGACATAGAAACTTATCTTTCCAACTTGTCATTTAGAGGAGATCATTCCAACTCAATACTATGAATTAGCTGGCATCCCAAGGTAGAGTTTTGGATTTCATTCTATAATAAATACGGACCTCTCTTCAACATTTTCTCTTTGATTTATTTTATCATTTTTTAAACTACAAGTTAAACTAAAATCAGATATAATTTCAAATGATCTAGATGCCGAAGTTATATCAGTACTGTTATTAGGAATAGATAAAACGGTAATTAAATTTCCTTAAGTTTCCTTAAAATATTTCTTCACACTGCATTGCTTCTGATAGCATCTTAGGCTTAATATTAACTTGAGCTTTCTTGATATATTGGATTACTTTGGTGGAATGATCTAGATTTCCAGAGACTTTTGTTGAATCAGTTTCACAATTCAAAAATTCACTCTCACCTCGGGTCATTTTATATGTACTTGGTTCATTAATTTCCTCAAGAATGGTTTGACGGTGCATTTTAAGAAATAGCCAGCGATGTTCTAGACCATGTGTTATTGTCTGATTTAGTTGACAATTGAAAATGTGTGGCACAACACCAGGTGTCATTTCTATTGGAACATTGTTCATTAATTTATAATACATATAGTTTTCCATGTCTTTTTCAACCTAAAAATAAAATAATAAGAAATAGAATAAAAGGGGCATCAAGAACTTAAGAAGCAAGTTTTAACAACAGTGCATAAAACTATAAGAAATTTGAAATTTTTGCCTAAAGTGAAAATGTAATAATTATTTATTTATAATAAATTTGTATTACAGATATTTCAGACAGTATAGTAGAAACGCAGTGTATATAACATGCCCTTTTCCTTACATATTTTTAAACCAAAATGAAAAACAATGTAAAGAAAGTAGTAGTGATATTTAAAAATATTTTAGGTCCGTTTAACTTTTAAAAATACTACATTTAATACTAAATAATTTAACATCTAGATACTTACATTGAAATGGTCCTCACATACACAATGAGTTGACTTAGTAGTAAGCTTTTCTCTCTTTTCATACATTGTTGATATTTCTTTCGCATTTTTAAATCTCTAGGAAAGGCAATAAATATTTTAGTAGGAGATTTTACCGTGGTGCTTTGATACTCAGGAACAATACAATATTTATAATTCCTTTTGTCGTTACTATTATTCATTGTTGATTAAAATCAGTGAAAACAGTTTTGAAAACCCAAATTCTTCACAAGTTCCAACGCACATTGTACTTCAGCTATTGAATTGTAATATTGTAAAACTAATAAATAATCCAGATCAGAACGTAATAGTAATAATAATAACACGCCGTACTTCTTCGTTTCCCTGTAGCTCAAAGCCATAGCTGGCTCGACTAGCCGGTTTAGGTAGAGAGCCGGCTGTACAGATTTCCTATGAATAAGATACATAAAACTTTGTATGAGTCCTTACTCACTCATACAAAGTTTTGCCACAGACCTACAGGGAGCCACTTTTTGCCCGCGTCATGGAATTTTACCGGAGGTGACGTCAAAATGGGAGGATGCGGGCAAATAAGAAGAGGCACCCTATTTTTTTTAATAACTAGAAGACTTGTACTTTAACTTAAAAAATATATAATTAATGTATTCGATGACTTAAGAAAACACAACAAAATTTTTTTTATCGAGGGTGTCTCAGGATTGCGGACAAATTAATAAGCCTGGCACCCCACTACAATCTCATTGTATACCTCAAAACCTATATTTTGACTTAGGCTTTGTTAATGTATTCGCTGACAAAAAATCGTGACCGGAAGTAACGTCAAAATTCTATGACGCTGGTTAAATTTGCTTATGTGAAAAGTTGCTCCCTGTATGTCTGTGGCAGTACTTACTCACCCACATAAAGTTTTCCATGTATCTTATTCATAGGAAATCTGTACAGCCGGCTCTCCACCTAGTCACTATTCACTGACGTCATTCCCGAGATTCGAAAAGGCGGACGCCATGCAGTTTTGACGAACCTACTAACTGTTTTCCCACAGATCTACATTTGTATTAATGTTGTTCTCAGTTGCTAGTCCGACTCTTTGCAGTTTCTTCATGGGGCAATTACGATAACACCATTTTTGCCATACGAAAATGGCCATTTCGAAAAAAAAGGTAGAAGGTATACAGTGTGAACCTAAAGAAACGCACAAAATTCATATCTTTGGTATGTGTCATTTTTCAAAAAAATCCTCGAACAGGTCGATTTTAGTTTTGTAAATGCTACATTTTGTCACTATACCAAAATTTATGACGTCATTGATTTTTGAGTTATGACGCCATCATACATTTTTTTTTTATGGAAACAGACAGTTTTGTTTACTGTTTTTGGTGGTATATTCCTTTAGCTTTCTGGTGATATTAAAAAAACGATATTACTTGAGCCATTCTTTTGGAAAAATGACATTTTATGTAAAAATAGCTTACCTTTCGCAAATTCACGAGTAATGTTTCACTTTCTTATGGACTGATAAATCTTGTTGCCTACATTTTTGTTTTAACTAGCATGAAAACATTTGACATAAAAACAAAACAAAGAAAATAATACAAAAACAATCACCTTAGCAACAGAGAGATACAGGCATTTTAGTGTAAAACATCGATAACTTTTTTATTCCCGGCACGTGCGGAAGCTCAGTTTTATGACACTTCTGACACAGTGTAAAACTAGTGAATGCAATGCCACGTTTAAGAGAAAGAGAACGCGTAGAACTTTTGATGATGGTTGGATATGGTGACAGGCTGAGAACTCATCAGGAAGCATGTGATGTATTCAATGCCAAGTATCCCGAAAAGCAAATTTCTAGATCCACTGTAAGTAGATTGGTGGTTAGATATGATGAATCTGGCAGTGTAGCTGATCTCCCTCGATCTGGTCGCCCTAGCACAAGCAACGATACCAAATTAAATATTCTTCTAGAAAGTGAGGAAAACCACCATCTTTCGACAAGGCAGCTGGCCTTAAATCATAACGTGAGTCAAACTTCTGTTGTACGTCTATTGAAAAAAGATAAATACCATCCATACAAAGTGCAATTAATCCACGAATTGAATGAGGACGATCCAGATCGGCGCTTACAGTTTTGTGAACAGCTTATGACCTTCTGCGATGAAAACCCAAATTATTTAAGGAACATTGTTTTTTCTGATGAAGCTACATTTTCTTTAGAAGGGACTGTACATCGGCATAACTGTAGGTACTGGTCACGCGAAAATCCTCATTGGACTCAAGAAGCCCATACACAGCGACGAGGCAAAGTAAACGTGTGGGCAGGTATGATTGGTGATAGTTTATTGGGGCCTTTTTTTAAGATAATCTTACGACCGCAAGATATTTACAGATTTTGCGAGTTGAGTTAGTGCCAGCTTTAGCAGTTACGTTTCCGAACAATGAAGATGAAGATATTCCTGCTGAAAACGTCTGGTTTCAGAAAGACGGGACCCCACCTCATTTTCGGATAGCAATGCGTCAGTTTTTAGATGACGCTTTTACTGGAAGGTAGATAGGTCGTCGAGTTCCGATTGAGTGGCCCCCGCGTTCACTGGATTTAACCCCCTTAGACTTTTTTCTTTGGGGTTACTTAAAGTCAAGGGTGTATTTTAACAGACCGGATACCATAGAAGAATAGGGTCGTTGACTATTTTTTTTTAATTTTATATTCAAGTGATTTATAAAATTTTATTTGGCCCATATTTTTTAATTTTACGTTCCAAATTCATTTTAATAGTGAAATTAATTATTTAAGTTACGAAATTTTGAATTTGCGCCTATGGTGACGTCAGACGTGAGAGCATGAGCAGTTAACAAATAGAGGAATAATCGACGGGCGTCGTTCGTTTACTGTTATAGTATCGACGAGAGTCATTAATTGTCTTCAAACTATTGTTATTGTCATTATTTAACTTGGATTAAAATACGAAGTACACTGTAAGCTAAAAGAAGTATGTAAATGATTTTCTATTAATAATATACTGTTGCAGATATGTCTTAGAATAGAAAATAAAATTTAAAATTTTTAGGTTATTATTTACAAAGGAAGATCAACACAATGTAAACAACAAATACGCAACAAATCAACTGATCGCTACCACCAACATGATCAACGAAAACATGAAAATTCTCTAAAATTGAATTCTCATTACATACGTCATCATTTATCGCCTTGTTATTTTGAAAACCAATTTATTCTTGCATGTGATTATTAGGACTTTCTTTAATATGATATATGAAATGTATATTTAGTATACTTTTTGATGGTATAATAAGATTTTATAAATTTTGTTGAAGGAAACGACCCTATTGAAAGACAGAATTGGCTTGGAGATGAGACGAATTGCCCATAAGATGATTCAGAACAGCGTGCAAAGTATCGAAAGTACGAAACTGTACTTTTAAACGCAATCTGCAACCAGCGCTGATGTCAAGAAGAAGAAAGAAATATCACACATCCCCCCCCTTCTTTAAATTTTATGTTACATAAAAATTTTATTGCGAGGAATATTCCCTCCAGCTCTTAAAGTAATACCTCACTTTTTTAAAGGCTTATCAAAAAGCTCATGAAGTGAAAATAGAAAAAAAAACACGATAGGTTTCGATGGCCCGAATAATTATGTTTGGAGCAATCACTTGTTAGTTACATAATTACAGAAAATACATAATCGCTTTATACAAAGAAGTGTATTTGCCCTTTATACAAAGAAGTGTATTTGCCCTTATCATACTCTTCGCAAATAAATGTAAAACAAAGAGTATTATTGCATTTGATCGGTACATTTCTAAAATCGTAAAGAAAAAAATTCACATAAGTGTGTTGGTGATCGAATTCTGAACAATTTCTAAAATGTCCGCCCGTCCGTTCATCCGTCCGTTCGTATGTCCGTCTATTTGTCTGTTTGTCCGTCCGTCACGTTTCTTGTAAGCACGATAAGTTAAGAATGAAAACTCCGATTGTAATAGAATTGTAGTGATATTTTTGATATCAGATAGTGTACAGTGCATTAATTTGCATAAGACTACACAGGTTTGACATAAAGCTCAGAAACTTTTTTTGTGACCTATGTTATCTTTATTTTACCCAGTTTTAAAATAAACTAAATTTTTGGCGATAACACTCTGATTTGAATAATAAATACATGTTAATCTTAGATACAATCATGAATGGGTATAATATTATGAAATACGCAGTAGAGAAGTTGTTGAAAGAATATTTGAGGATAGCAAAAAGACGAACGAGGCAAGGGAGAGAAAGTAGGTATGCACCACACTTCAGTTCACACATATAAAATGTTTTTAGTTTTTTTGTAAAAATGTAGTTTCTTTGGTGATGGTTAATATATCTAAACTAAGAAAATAATATAATATTACTTGAAGAGGCTGGAATATGTATATCATCTAGTCATCCTTAGGACATCCTGGAACGTTTCGGTATGTAGTATGTAATTGTCCTAAAATATCCTTTTGTGCTATGGACTTACTCTGATAGGTACTTAATAATGACATATTTATAGGTACTGATAGGTACTTAATAATGACATATTTATGGATGCCCATTCGTAATACTTAGCACGTCCTGAAATATCCCGCAATGTCATGGTCCGTCCCTAGTTATAAGCGATAAGTATCCTTCAGGATGTTTGTCGTATTGTTTTTATATAGTACCCAATTGTGAAATTTGAATGGCCAAAAGTGTGCCGAAAAGCATACATATTTGGATAGTAGGCCGTCTATAGGTAGGCCAAAACCTAAATGGTTTTTATCATGGTACATCCATCGGGCAGCCTTGTATTGTCTGTGCAGTATACATACTGAATAAGTAATTTATTGTTTCTCATATTAAACATTAGATGGAGTATATGCCGAAAGATTTTTGTTCTCATTAGTCAGAAAGGTTTCGCAGTTGGAAGCGCCCGACTTGAAACTTTTTCGCGTTAGGCATTACTTATTCATGTTATTAGTTATTATATAAAACAAAATCACTGATTTTATTCAAGAATTACGTTCACGTATTTGTTTTATTACGGTCCCCCCGTCCTCCATTACATATAAGCCGTGTTTAATTGGTATAAACATAAATAAGCATGCAAGGAAATATTATTTGCTTGCCAACTTCATTAATCATTAGTAACAAGGTTAAAGTCAAGTATATAAACGCTCCATCTATCGGACTTACACATTTGGATCTTATACGTCACAAATTGCAATTTTAAAAAAGCTGCACGTAAAATATACTAAGCAGAGAGCTATATATTACAGTTTCAGACTATTGTCCCTTAGTGCTGCTAGCCTGTCCTAGATGGCTAAGTTAGCTGTGGTGCTTTTATTACAAGAAATAAATTGAATATATATTTCTCAAAGAATAAAAGTCATCTAAACCTGAATTAACTAGATATTTTTTTTGTTTTCAATTAGTATTTTAGGTGTGCAATGAAATAAAAAAAGTTTACCCAGATAAGGTTGTCGCTTCAACCTGAACATCGTCATGATATTGGGGTAATCTGAAACAAATGTCATTTTTTGTAAATATCTTTTAAAATAACATATTTTGAAAAAAAAAAGAACATTGGTGTGTATAGTTTTGTAGCAGCAAAATTATGATGTCAATTTTGTTTTTTGAACAGCGTTTATTTAAGTAAAAAAGTGAATATCTCCGCTTCTAAAGGTCCGATCGGAACAAACAAAGACCAAAATCTTCAAAATTAAGATTCCAATAAATCTGCGCAGTTTTGGGTCATTTGAGTACGTACATATCATAAAGAATTGAATAAACTGGCTAAAAAGCATTTCTTTTCATTTTAGCGCCCAGGGACGTTAACAGTTCCGATCGGCTTCAATCTTTCAGAAAATATAGCTTTTCTAGAAAGCAAAACACCATGAAATTATGGTGTCCAAATATTGAACCTGTGGACACAATTGAATGTGAATTGCGCGCCATTTTGTGACATTAACTCCAAAATGGATCATTTTTCAAAATATTGATCTCGATGCTAAGCTTTTCGACATTAAAAAAATTATTTTAAAAGTCATTTTGGCGACATTCTTGGCATTTATTTATAAACCACGTACAACGAATTGATTTTTCTGCCATTTTGAAAAAAAAAAATTGAAAAATTTTTATCAAAAAAGAAAGAGAATTGAGAGAACTAATTTAAAATGAAAAAGTAAACTTTCGTCTGTCTGAACTCGAGTTATTTAACTTTTAGCATTTTGTAAAAAGATAAATAGTAATAAATACATACACACAGAAACAGAGTTGTCTCTGAACAGAACAAATATTTGACATTGGTCAAAATAAATAAGGTTATAATTTTATAAAGAGAAGTTGGCAGATTATCAAATTCCCCTAAATACATGCGTTAACTACCAACTTAAATAGCTGGAGACAATTGAGTACGGTGCAACAAAACGAGAGGTAATCTCGACATATAAATTTAAAAAAACAGCTCCTCAGGCTAATTAACAACAACGAAATGTAAATGCTTGAAAATTAGCTTTTATAAGTTAAAAATGCTTTTTGAATGTTTATATTTCAAACATAGTTCAAAAAGACGCATTTGTTAATTAACAATTGGCCAAAATGCTAAAAGTTAAATATCTCGTGTTCAGATAGACGAAAATTAACTTTAAAAAAAAGTTCTCGCAATTCTCCTTCTTTTCTAAAAAACATTCTTGAAAAATGTTTTCAAAATAACTGAAAATTCCGTTTGTTGTCATTTGAATTATAAATAAATGCCAAAATTGTGTCCAAAATGTCATCAGAAAACTGGCATCGAGTTCTACATTTTCAAAATAAAAAGATCCATGTTGGACCTAATGGCACAAAATGGCGGGAAATTCAAATCTAAGGTTAGCAAATTCATTTGTCTCCACAAGGTTCAATATAAAATGGGGAAAAAAACGCTTTATAGCCAGTTCTTTCAATTTTATATGATATGTACATTGTACATACTCAAATAATCGAGACGCGTGGACTAGCCTCGTGTATAGACGTTCTGTAAAATGTTGTCGAAAGAAAGCGCTAAAAAAGCGGTAAAGACCACGTTAAACTCGATGGAATTTAAGTCATCGATGCTTTAAGAAATTCTGTGCGAAGGGAAACGCCTTAATAGAAAAACAAAGTTCATATGGAATTAATAATTATGCGTACAGTTTTGTAAATAGAATCAAATAAAGCAAGTGTAAGTGCCAATACCTACGCTAAGATAACCAAGCACCATTTCTCAAGTGATTAGTTAGTGTGATAAGGTAAACATATGGCAATATAATAAATACACCATCAATGAAAAGCAGCGGACTGGTTTCTAACGAGTGGAAGTAGTAACATAGGTAAAGCAAAGGATGAAAAGATAAGTTTTATTTTAATTTTTTATTTATTTTTAAGGTCTATTCATTGGTTTATTTCCTTGTCACAGTGCAGTTTATTACACAACAGGGAGAAAAATATAAGGGTAAAAATGTAAAGGTATTAAATATAGGTAACGGAATAGAAAATACCAGAATTGGAAAGAGGCAGTTGAAAACAATTACCGTAGAAACAAGCTAATATACAGGGTGTGCAAAATATTCTCTCGGGCCTCTTTCTCATAATCAACCCACCATAAAAAGTTTTTTTATCGTGAGATAGAGCACTTCCACCGTAAATAGATATTTACCTGTGGAACTGTTAACAAGAGCAAAAGCATGTATGTCTTGGCAGATAAACGAAGTGAACGCAAGCGGGCAGAAAGAGGTGCATACTGCTAGGTTCAGGAACAGAAAATTTGGAGGAAGACTAAATAAGGAGATGATGATAGATGGAAATTTAAAAGAAGCATGGACTGTTTGGATGAGTGGCAAGCGCGCTTGACTCTCAGCCAGGAGTTCTGGGTTCGATTCCCGGTCGTGGCACTGGGATTTTTTCCAAAAAGAAATTAATCCTAGTATACTCGGATATTGGATGTGTGTCCCTTGTCTCTAAATGTGTAGCCCTCTCCCGCACAAGGCTCTTTCAGAGCTTTCAGGGATAAAGGGGGTTGTATTACCTGTGGTGTTTATTATTATATTATTAAACTAAAAAGAAGCATCTTGCAAACGCCTACACTTCCCATTCTATGATGACAGATGGAAACTAAAAAAGACGCATGGAAACTAAAAGAAGCATCTCATAAACAACTACACTTCCCATCCTATATTCCTACACCATGCATCATGTGGCTCTCGCTGCTGACAACAAGCATGTCCTATGTATAACCCAGCGTATGCAGCCGGTCCGGCGGTGTATAAAACATCCGAGATTTGGTTCCGTCACGCGGTATGGCCGTCCGTTGGGCGTGTTCGGCGGACGGTTAAGCTGGGTGTTGGAACGAACTTCCATGGATGCCCGGAATCGACAGTAATGCTTACCCTACGCTGACAAATCAATCAATCAATCAATATGTACGTACTCAAATAATCCAAAACCAGATTTGTTGGAATTTTCATTGCGGATATTTTGGTTTTTTGTTTGTTCCGACCGGACCTCTAGAACCTTTTTACCTAAGAAACGCTGTGCAAAAAACAAAATTATTTATAAAATAGGCTTTGGAAGTCCAAAACTCAGATATATTTATACTCCTGGTGATACTAGAACATCATAATTTTGCTGTTATTTAACTATGCATATCTCATCGTTTTTATGGTCTTTTTTTACTGCACTATAAAGATGATAATTTTCTTATACAAGGTGGTCCAAAATTGTCTCCCGATATTTCTGCGGCTGATAGTACATCAAAAAATAATGGTAATCTTTTTATATAACCTTATTTCCGAAAGTGAATATTAAGGGAGATATACCCCATAAAGGAGGGATAAAAAATTTCAATTTTTCTGCAATATCTTCCGACTCCCTTAAAACATTGAATTCATATTTTAAACTTAGTCATAGGCCATCTAGACACTAGCTTACATGGCATTAATCAAAACCTCTCTTCTGTTTAAGGTGTAGGGGGTGATTGTTAGTATTTCCTCATAACTTTTTTATTTTTTTCAAATTTCTAAAAATTGTAGAAAACTAATTTTAGATCATTAGAAATAAAAAAAGGTATTCTTATTGCATCTCGATAAACCAAGTCGTTCTCATGTAATTTGTGTAAAAAACAGCATGCATTTACATGTTATTAATACATTCTTTTACACATAAAGAATGCTTTGAAATATTATTAAATGTAGAAAATAGCCAATTATAAATTACAAAAATGATTTGAAATGTCCTCCATTTTCCATTATGCACAATCTAAGTTTCTTTTTTAAAGGGTTGGATTGGTTAGGTCCGTGGAAAGAACAACTTTTTTTGTGTGCCTGTGATTGAGAAAATTATTACACTTTCTTTCTGAGAGAGCACAATTTCATAAGCCAACTACTGAATATACTTCTTCGTTTGTTTCCTGTTACCCCGAGATGACGTTACAATGTATTTAATGATTTATTCTAAAATTGTAGCATCTACGAAAAAATTGCTTTTGCCATTTTTTCGTAAAATTTTCAATATTCTTTTTACTTACTGAGGATAATATTAAAGAACTTCGGGTACATAGATAATTACCCCATTATTTAGTGATTTTTAGGACGAAGAGGCAACCCTGCCACTGTAAACTTTTTCAAATTCTATTCGGTATTTAGAATACTATTGTCAATTAAAAAGTGTGTCCTTGTATGGTACATTGGTGGGAAAATTTGTGTTGAACCGATTTTTCCTACCCTTATAAAACACTATTAACGTGCACAAAATTTGCAAAGCTATCGAATTAGTTTTGGAGTAATATCCATAGAAAATGGACAAATACCTACTTACCTAATAAATTAGACAAAAATGTGCACAGCATCATTTAAGGTGGCCATTCCCTAGAAAGAGACATCCGATAGGGAAATATTTATTATTTTTGCCCATAACTTTTTTCTCTTAATACATATATTTAAAAAAACTATAAGAGTGCCTAAGTAGAACCATAACAAGACCCTTACTACGAATTTTCACTCAATAATTTCAGTTGTTTGCAAAATAGCTAGATTTAAAACTACAAAATAGGAAGATTAACATCATTTTTAAATTTAAATCTAGCTATTTCGCAACCCACTGAAATTATTGAGTGAAAGTTCATAGTAATTGTCTTTTTTAAATATACGTACTAAGGAAAAATAGTTATGACCACAAATAATAAATATTGGCCTATCGGATGTCTCCTTCTAAGGGAATGGCTACCTTAAATAGTAAATTAAATAACCTGTACAAATACACGAATTAATTACTGACTGTCGTCATTGTTTATTGCAAGTGTCTATTGCTTGTGGTTTACTCACGCTGATAAGTCTCAAATTTACAGTTTACTTGTTTAGATTATTTTATTATAGCTGTGTACATATAATGCAGTCGTAGATATCACATGTTTACGGACGGTGTTGTTTCAAATACGTTAACAATGAATTGTGCAAAGATCAAACGTGAGCGCGTTTGAATACCCATACAATCAAGTGTTAATATTTAAGGACAAAAGACCGGTTAATCAATGTTGGGTTAAGTTATCTAACAGATAGGAATTATACAGAGATTAATCTGTTACCAATTTTCAGTTAAGGGGAAAAGTTGAATTTAAAGTGCTAGATAAAATAACTACAACTTGGAAGTGGTGGAAAATAAATTAGCCAAAGGATAAGGGAACAAGCTAACCAGTATACTCTTCGCCGATGTACTGCACTCTTTATACAATTGTTGCACATTCTATAGCATACTCTTCGCGGTTTTTTTATAAACAATATTAGTTTTAGACATTTCTAGTTTAATTACAAAACATTAAAAAAATATTTTTGTTATTTAAAAAATTAATAACTTTTTTATTTTTTGATGGATTTTCTTCAAAATAGGATCCTTCCTCTAGCCAACACCAATTTACTGTCCAAATTTCAATACAATTGGACTTTTCGTTCTTAAGTTATCGTGTTTACAAGAAACGTAACGGACGGATAGACAGACGGAGAGACGGACGGACATTTTGAAAGCTTTTCAGAATTCGATCACCAACACAGACTGAGATCTTCGCTATTTTGGTCTGTGCACAGGAGAATATCCGAAGGGAATACTCCAACAAACACATACACATATGTAGTGACAGTCAAGCGGCCCTCAAGGCCCTCGCATCGACAAGAACCAAATCAAAATTGGTTCAAAACTGTAAACAGGCTCTCTGCGAACTTGGCTCATCTAACTGGGTCAGGCTTTTCTGCGTGCCTGGACACAGCAGCATTGAGGGTAACGAGCGAGCAGACGCTCTGGCCAGAGGGGGCTCTCGGAGGGCTCTACTGGGTCCGGAGCCGGCCCTAGGTTACCCTAGATCCAACGCCAGGAGGTTAATAGAAGACTGTACCCGCTCTCAGTTCATTGACTACTGGGCATCCCACTCAGGACTCCGGCAAGCGAAGCTCCTCATTTCAGGGCCCTTGCCGGAGAGAACAAAACAAATTCTGCGACTAAGCACGAAACAAGTCAGAGTCGTGACAGGTCTTTTGACCGGATACGGCTCTTGAATTTTGGCTTTATTTCCAGTCAAGATTTTTGCGTCATCGAATACATGAATAAAAGTTACGTCAAGATGTGGGTTTTGAGGTATACAATCAGATTATAGTTATTGTAAAAATGGGGCGGGTGCCTCCGCTTTTTTGCCCGCGTTCAAGAAAATGATGTATTTATTATGAATGAATAAAAGCTTTTAAATTTTTATAACTTCCATTTATTTGGTTATTCCTTTGAAAGAACCTCTGTTAATATATTATCTAAATAGAATAACAGTAATTAGCACATGATATACTGCATAAAGTAAGTTTTCTATTTTTCTGGGAAAAAAATCAAATAACATTTACAATTCTATATAGTAATTTTTACCATGTAGACTAGAACTTCGGCAAATATCGGCTAGTAAAAGGTATTATTTAATTTTCTCCGCGTATTACAACTTTTAGCGTGGGCACTACGATGTTGAGGTCTATTCGGGCAACACGCAGGAGCCAAGTAGTCTACTATGACTATAGTTAGGTTTTTCCTTTCTTTTCCGTGCATGCTTAAGACAAAACTTTTTTAAATTACTCAAATGAAATTTGTTTCTTGTTCCATTATTTCTGTTTTCTCAGAAAGAGCGTACTTAACTGTTGGGAGTGTCCAATAGCAGCAGATATATCAAAATCGTTTTTTTCTAAAAGTCTTTCCTGGTCAACCACCGGCCATATATTTAATATCTGAATATATGTATATTCGTAATGGTTGAAATGAATTCAATATTTAAGGAAGTTTTGTTATAGAAATGAAATGTTAAGAAAAAACTAATTAAAATTACATGTTTTAAATGGTAATGGTAATCATCTACCATGAATTGAATAGAAAGACATAACAGAGTGCGGAGTAAGTGACGTGTTTAGGCACAGATCAAATCGATCAGACTTTGCCTCCAACAGTATTCCCTAGACCTGCCTAGAATTTTCGCAGAAGAGAAAATATGAGAAATATGGTTATAGGCCGAGAGCCGGCTGTACAGATTTGCTATGAATAAGATCCTTACATGAAAAACTTTATGTGAGTAAGTAAGTACTACCGCAGACCTACAGGGAGCCACTATTCATATAAGTAAATTGTGCCGCGTCCAGAGGAAGATATAACATTGTGCCAAAATGTGTTTTCTATAGCAATGAAAATAAATCGCTTGGAATACAATATAGACGAGTTTTTTCAGATATTTACAATAATTAAATCTGCGATGCTAAAGCGAATGAAACAATATCTATGGGTAGATATTTGTACGGGGAATTCAAGATATTGCGTTGCAAATTCGTCGGAACTATTTCATAGGTTACGTCTGGGTCTAATTCTGGGTTTGGTTCAAGTTCGAACTGTGCTTTAGAAGTTTTGTTCGATTTTGCTGAAATCTGAATTTTTTCGCGTATATATTTTTATACGACAGGCACCGCATACCGCACTATTTGGAAAAAGTGGTTTCAAGTGTCAGCACATTTTGACATAATGTTATATCTTCCTCTATTGTCAATTTTTTTGTTCTGTCACTTTCAGCACAAAGCGACCACACATCAAACATTTAGGATTCTTGTCACACAATTAAAATGAATCTGAACTGAATCAGCAAGGAATACTACTAATGTCTGTAATGTGACTATACTATACCTACCCCAATTTCCATGAAAACAATAATTATACAACAGTCAATTGACACGGTATAAGTATACTAAAGAAAAACGTGTATATACATGAGTTTGAGATTTAAAAAATAAACGTATTTTAATTTGTCGCTCATTGACAGCGTCCATAAAGTATGTTACGTTTACAGTGAACGCTCGTTACCCTTGACACATATAAGAAATATATGAATATAAAAATATGTAGAGTTGAATTAATTGAGGAGTCTTCTATTAGGAAGACTATAGATTGATTGGTACATTGATTTGCCAGCATAAGGTGGGCATTGCTGCCGATTCCGGATATCCATGGAGGTTCTTTCCAACACGCAGCTTGGTTGTCCGTCGAACACGCCCAACGAACGGCCAAACCGCGTGCCGGAACCAAATCTCGGATGTTTTGTATAACGCTGGACCGGCTGCATACGCTGGGTTGGACATTGGACATATTTGTTGTCAGCAGCGAGAGCCGCATGACGCACGGGGTGGGAATATAGGATGGGAAGTATAGGTGTTTGTGAGATGCTTCTTTTAAGTTTCCATGCTTCTATTAAGTTTCGATCTGTCACCATCGGTTGGGGTGTGCAAGTATTTGCGAGATGCTTCTTTTCAGTTTCCATGCTTCTTTTAAGTTTCCATCTATCTCATCTTCTTATTTTCTTCTTCTGCTTCTGAATCTGGCAGCTTTTATTTTCTTTCTTTTATTTTTATTTTTAACCGTTCCACAGGTAAATACCTATTTACAGTGGAGTTGCTGGGAAGGGCCCTATCTCGCGGCAGCAGTATTTTTTTGCGCGTTATGAAAAAAGAGGTCCGAAAGGATAGTTTACTCACTGTATGTCCTTTGGTAAAAATCAGACAGAAAGATAGAATCGAACAATATCAATTAAATCATATAAAATAAAATACATTAATGTATAGTTTATCTGTCTTTCTGCAGCATCTTGTGATTGCTGTTTTATTTTATTTACTTTCCTTTTCTTTCTTGGGTTCAGTTGATTTTGTCCATTTAAAAACTTTTCCACTATATACAATTACTTTACTGTACTTCACTTGTTGTGTTGTTGTTCAGCTTGTTTGCACTTTATTTGATTTAACAATATTAGAAAATCTTGTAATTATTAATTCTACATGAACTCTGTTTTTCTATTGAGGCGCTTCATTTCACGCAGAATTTCTTAATCTACCGGTGACTAAAATTCTTCCGAGTTTAACGGAGGTTTTACCGCTTCTTTACCGCTTTTTAGAGAGCATGTTAAAAAGACGTCTATTCACGACGACACTTAACTCACTCCTTCGAGTCTTCTAGTAGGAAGACTATGAATATTAATTTATATATGCTTAGTGATCATAATTTCTTTTAACACTGTTCTACCCTTATGAAAATTTTGAAAAAAAAATGTTATCGAGCACAGTAAGGAGAAATTTTGAAAAAAACAATGGTGGTGGTGCTTCTCTATATGAATAAAATTCTTTTTGTTTTTAATTTTTAATTCGAATATTTTAGAATATCACTTATTGCAAATACTCAATAATTTTTTTATTAATACCACTTTGGCATATCTACTACATATATAAATATCATAGAAATTGGTTACGTTATTAAAGAGAAAAAAAAACATTTTTTAAAATTCGACTCATTAATTTATTTTAAAAACCAGAGGGGGCATGGGTGTAATATCTTGGAGAATCATTCCTCTTAGCAATTTGATGTCAAGGTAAAAATATCAGCTCAATTTTTCGAAGGGCATCCGGCCCATGCTTACTCTGCTACACTCTTTATATTATAATTTTACACACTACGCGTTATGGACCAAATATTTCATTATTTAAGACAGCAGAGGTGCGTTTTTTTGGTCCACGACCAGTGGAAGTAGATACTAGAATGACATTTAACAATAAAACGACAAAACTAAAATTTTATATTAGTTTAGGAATGGCGTGCAGATTCGACAACGAAAAGTTACCATCTGCCAAATCGGTAATCGAAGAGAGCATATAACTATTAAACTTTTTTCTCTTTGGAAATTTTCCGTATGGTGGGCGGACATGGAGGGGAGGGCATTTTTTTTAATCAAATGGTTATCGGTATCTTTGCGCATAGGTAGTTGGTAATTTCACATACCCTAATTCACTAACCGACAAATTTTAACTTTTATTTTGTATCGTTAACCAAAACCACTTATTTGTATTGTTTTGGTCCCAGCTACGTTTAACATAGTCCCAAAAAAATTTGTTGGCTCTAAAAAATGTAATAACTGACCTAACTCACATATTATGGTATAATTACTTCCACATCCACGTAGTGGATTGGAAGTATAGTAATCGCAAAAAAATTTTCAAAAAATTTTATTCGTGAAATAGGTTTAGAATGTCATGAAACGTCGAGATTTTAAATTTGAGCGAAAAAAAAATTTCTGTCTGTCGGTCTGTCTGTCGGTCTGTCTGTCGGTCTGTCTGTCGGTCTGTCTGTCGGTCTGTCTGTCGGTCTGTCTGTCTGTAACTTTTTTTTTGTCCGCACGTTTTCTCCGGAACGGTTTGAGATATTGACTTGAAATTTTGTACACGTATATATCATGACGAGATCTGGAACTGGATTGTTTTTTGAGGAAATCCGGTGAAGGGTTGGGGGTTAAATAGGAGAAAATAGGGAAAAATAAGTAAAGCAAGCTTGTAAGAGAACAGACACTTGAAATTTGGTGTATGTACTAGAAGTTAAGGCCTAAGATTTTTTTATAACATCTTTCAACCCCCCATCACCCCTACCCCATTAATGGGGTTGATAAAATAAAGTTGAGATTTTCATTTGAAATTTCGTACACGTATGTATTATAACGACGTCTGAAATTAGATTATATTTTGAGATGATTCCGTTGAAGGGTTGGGGGTTAATTTGGGGTAAATAGGGGAATATAAGTAAAACAAGTTGGTAAGAGTACAGAAACTTGAAATTCGGTATACGTACTAGAAGCCAAGGAGTCAGATTTTTTTATAATATTTTTCAACCCCCACCACCCACCCCTACTCCAATATGAAAAGGGTTGATTAAATAAAATTGAGATATTCTTTTGAAGTTTGGTACACGTATGTATTATGACGACATCTGGAACTAGATTATAATTTGAGATGATTCCGTTGAAGGGTTGGGGGTTAAATAGGGGTAAATAGGGGAAAATAAGTAAAGCAAGCTGGTAAGACTACAGAAACTTTAAATTCGGTGTATATACTAGAAGCCAAGGTCTCAGATTATTTATAATATTTTTCAACCCCCACCACCCCTACTTCATTATTACAAGGGTTGATAAAATAAAATTGAGATATTCATTTGAAATTTGATACACGTATGAATTATAACGACATCTGGAACTAGATTATTCTTTGAGATGATTCCTTTGAAGGTTCGGGGTTATTTAGGGGTAAATAGGGGGAAATAAGTAAAGCAAGCAGGTATGACTAAAGAAACTTGAAATTCGGTGTATGTACAAGAGGCAAAGGCCCCAGATTTTTTGATAATTTATTTCAGCCCCCCCCACCCCTACTCCATTATTCAAGGGATTGATAAAATAAAATTGAGATATTCACATGAAATTTAGTACGCATATGTATCATAACGACATCTGGAACTAGATTATACTTTGAGATGATTCCGTTGAAGGGTTGGAGGTTAAATAGGGGTAAATAGGGGAAAATACGTAAAGCAAGCTGGTAAGACTACAGAAACTTGAAATTCAGTGTATGTACTAGAAGCGAAGGTCTCAGGTTTTTTTATTAGTATTTTCTATTTCTCCCCACCACCCCCACTCCCTTATTAAGAGTTGATAAAATTAAATTTAAATTTTCTCTTGAAATTTGGTACATTTATGTATTATAATTATATCTGAAACTAGATTATATTTTGACATGATTGCGTTGAAGGAGTGGGGGTAAGTAGAGGTAAATAGGGAAAAATAAGTAAAGCAAGCTGGTAAGAGTATTGCAGCTTAAAATTCGGTGTATGTCCTAGAAGCCAAGACCTCAAATTTTTTAACAATATGGTTCAACCCTTCCACTACCCTTACTACATTATTAAAGGGGTTGATAAAATAAAATTGAGATATTCACTTGTAATTTGGTAGACGTATGTATTATAACGACATCTGGAACTAGATTATATTTTGGGATGATTCCGTAGAAATGTTAGGGTTAATAGGAGTGACTAGGGGAAAATAAGTAAATCAAGGTGATAAGAGTACAGAAATTTGGGATTCGGTGTATATACTAGAAACCAAGGCCTCAGATTTCTTTCTAATATTTTTCAAACTCCACCACCTCCGCTTCATTATTAATGGGATTGATAACATCAAATTGAGATATTCACTTGAGATTAGTACACGTATGTATTGTAGTGACATCTGATTGAGATGCCTCCATTGAAGGGGTGGGAGGTGAATAGTAGAAAATAAGTAGGGTGAACTAAAAACTTCATTTTTAACGTATATGGTAGAAACCAACTCCTCAAACTTTTCTATGACATCTGCCCCAAATATTATTAAAATTCTATGACCAATAATTTCCACATACTAGAGTGCAAATATAGTCAAGATGTTTCCTTTAAAACGACTTGGATGAAGAATCTGGATGTGGAAGTAGTGATCCCTTAGACAGCGGTTTTTAATAAAAAAGGCAATTAATTAATTACATCATGCCAAAAAATAATTACCATTTTGATATGTATTTCAAATACATGTTATATGATATATACTTAAGTAGAATAGAAGCTCTTTAGTCAGAAAATTAATTATTCTTCTTGCGCTTCTTAGCCTGTCTCTTATAAGTTACTTCTGGAGCATCTCTTATAAATTTTCAACAGTAGTCTGCTAACATCACAGAAGTCCAATTACCCTGATATCTTTTTTCCATATTTTGAATATCCTGGTGGAATCTCTCTCCGTGCTCATTCATCACTTACTACACCACAGTTTTTTGGGAAATAATCTAGATGTGAATGTAGAAAGTGTATTTTAATGACATTGCATTCTAATATCTGGTAGCAAGAAAGAAGATTCCCAACAAGGACTCCATAGTTTTCTGCTCTGTTGTTACCGAGAAAGTGTGTTGCTACCATTTTCAAGGAATTCCAAACAGCTCTTTCATTGCCTTCTAGAATGTTGTCAAATTCAGCATCTTTGAAAAGGTTCTTGATTTGAGGACCTACAAGAATTAATTTTCCCATCACTACTCTGGGAAATGTTTGTTTTAAATAACTGAAAGCACGTCCTTCTTTGTCCATAGATTTTCCCAAGTTTTTCATAAGCCCCAGTTTTATGCGGAGAGACACAAAGAGAACAGCAATATTTGATATACCCTTGCAGCATACCAAGTAAGATAGCTATCACTTTTAAGTCTCCACAAATCTGCCACTTATACTTGTTATATTCTATAGTTTGTAGCAATACATTCATGTTACTGTAAAATCTGCCACATATACTTGTTATATTTTATAGTTTGTAGCAATACGTTCATGTTACTGTAATTTTCCTTCATGGACAGCATGAGCGATTGGAACTGATGGCAATTTATTTGCATTGTGGAGTAGCCTTTAGACCAAGTCCCGAGTCGTCAATAAAAAGTCTCCAGTCACTAGGATCATGGGGAATGTGTAAAGCACTTATTAAATCGTCAATGTCTTTGCAGGCAACCAAGTAATTTTCCATTTTGAAACAAGGTATAAAATCTTTTTGACGACTTCGATACATGTAAACTTTAACATTATCTTGTAGTAAATTCCATTGTTATAATGGAGATGCCAAAAGCCCCGCATTCGCCTTGTACAGATCAAGGTCTCTCATAAGATCACTTAATTCGCGTTGTTTAATTTTGTGTGGTTCATCACCGGACACTTCGACAGAGAAATCGGGATCTTGTGATGTTGATGGCTGGACTAAGTCGTCATCTACATTATCATCCGATTTTTCGTCAGAATCAAGACTGTATTCTTGAGGTGGAATAAGAATAGGTAGTTCATCACTATGGGGAACCGGGCGAATGGCAGATGGTAAATTGGTATCACGCAAAAATAACAGTCGGTAACATGATCTTTAGATTCTCGCCAGATCATGGGCACAGCAAAAGCCATTGAACGTCCTCGTTCACTTAGCCTACTGCAAAAATTGTTCGCACAATTGCTGCAACATATATGAGGTGACCATTTTTTGTCTTCACCTCCAGTTATACAACCAAAATACAACTGGTACGCCTTCTTAATTTTGAGAGTAATGTTTTTGGCGCGCAAAAGTCACTTCACCACAAATATAACAAAAGTTGTTAGGTGTATTTACACAATCTCGTGGCATACTTCCGAAGATGAACGCTTCATGCACAAGGTACAAATACGACTACCTCAGAATGAATATTAGTTTTAGTAACAAATAAAGAGGTAGGTAGTTAGCACGGTCAGTATAGTGTGTCTATTGTTCGTAGAATTCTAATTCTACCTGTTATTTGTGATAGGACCGCCCATAAACTAGGATTTATTCCTGCGTTACATTTTATTATCTGTATTGGGAAAACCAGAGCCAACTAAAACTTTTGCTTTTCATATTGTTTTTTAGCATGACGAAGTTAAGAATTTGCTATTTTTATTCCCGATACATGTAGGCTGTCGACTAGTGATGCTGGTGCGGTAACCGGATATTGAAAAAAATAGTTGGCGGACCAAAACTAGCGCAAAATGTTTGTTTTGTACAGCATGTACTGTAGTGGTAAACATTATTGTTGGGCGGTTTTTGAACAATTTGTCATCAAAGTGGCGAAAATAGAACAAAACTTTGGTCCACCATTACTGTGCGACTGGCCACACATGTGGCCAGTCGCACATTCTTTCGATAACCTGACTTCTGGTTAGCATAACCAGAAGTCAGGTTATCGAAAGAATGCAAAGATTTCATTAACATTTTTATATATAGTTTTTCCTTTAGTTCTCATAGATAGCTTTTCTTTCCACTGTTTGCAAAATCCTATAAAGAAAATGTTTCATTACTATAAGCAAACAAATAATAAATAATTCACTTTTGAAAATGGCATATGTTGTCCAACAATGTGAACTTGGATTCCTCCTGCGCAGCATCAGATTTGAACTGCAATCATGAAGAAGCGAACACAATAAAATTTACGCAAAGTATGTTTAATTTTTGCAAAATAGAAAACCTACAAAAATTGTGTGATTCACGAAATCAATAAATAATTAGGTGAAAAATATGAAGATGAAAATATTGTAAAAACTTTATTGACAGACTGCGTATTTTGTGACCTGTCTGTTGTCTTTTTCAAAGAGGAAAAAATGAGCGGTTACAATTGCCTTAAAGCGAACAGGCCAACTATACAACTTGACTAATTTTGGAGATAACTGCGATCCAATTGATGATCGTGTAATTGAAGATGCTCGCAAGTCCTGCTTACTACGAAATAATTTTAATTGTAAAAATTATCCATAAGAAGTGGTATAGACTCCACTACACTTTCTTTACCAACACAAAATCTTGGATTTTTATCAAATTTCCTCGATGACTTGAGAAGCGGTTAAGAAAACATCATATTTTGGCGTCTAAGCGATTCTCCGATCTCCTTCCCAATTTACCCTCTCCCAGAAAATTTGGATATCTGATAGAGAATAACCAAATAAAATCACAAATGACGACAAAAAGTCACTACTGAAAACAAAAAACGGAATTGTAAAAAGTAAAGTGTGACTAAAGATGTGCGTCCACTTGGTGTTCTGTTGCATGTGCAGCCTTTACTAACAATTGTTTTAAGGGCAGAAATAATACAGAGCAGTTTTAGCAGACAGTGATTCTTACTAGTAATATGTATATGTAGTGCTTACTGAGCTGTGTATACTTATTATGCATTATTATTATTACTTATGTGTATATTATACGTTTTGTGTACGTCTTTATATTTTTATATTTGTAAAATGCTATGACTTATTATTTGTACCACAATAATGGTATACTTAATAAATAATATCTCCATATGCAACACCTTATAATCTATAGATCTAACAAATCATCTGCCAAATAAGTTTCAATTTACCTATTAATATTTTTGTAAAATTGTAGAAATGTAAATAAAAATGCAATTTCAAAAATGTATTGGCTCACTATCTTGATGCATTACACTTAGCCAGAAAACAGCTACATGGTGATAGGAGTACCACGAATCTAATTCTGGTGTATTTTATATGGTCAGTAACTCAAAAACTGTATAAGATATCGATCTAATTTTTTTTGCTAAAACTTTATTGATCTTTATACCATATTTCATTCGCATGTAACATGTAAAAAAAATGAATATTTAATGTAGTTTAATACCCCAGAGAAATTAAACTTCCTCTGCGGAATGAGGCCGAACAAGCTGAATTTTTGCAGAGACCTTCGTTTTGATGTTCCAATGAAGCACAAAAAAATCTCATATGCCTACCCTTGTGCGTCTTGAGATATCGAAGGTCAAAGGTCATGAAAATCGGTTTTTCGCGAAAATCTCGCTTCCAGTGCATCTGACGTCGTAAAAACCCATAACAAAACTTACGTAAAATTGTATTCTCTACAAAATTGTTGATATAAATTTTTTTCGTACGACCAACCGTTTTCCAGATATAGCATGATAAAGCGGGAGCGCGCATTCGTAATAGGTAATACTGTATTATACTGCAGAGCTATAACTATAAAAGCACTTTTCTTAACTTTTCCCGCTTTATCATGCTATATCTCGAAAACGGTTGGTCGTACGAAAAAAATATATATAAACAATTTTGTAGAGAATACTATTTTACGTAAGTTTTGTTATGAGTTCTTATGACGTCAGATGCACTGGAAGCGAGATTTTCGCGAAGAACCGATTTTAATGACTTTTGACCTTCGATATCTCAAGACGCACAAGGGTAGGCATATGAGATTTTTGTGTGAAGGTCTCTGCAAAAATTCAGCTTGTTCGGCCTCATTCCGCAGATGGCCTTTTTTTTTACTTATTTCTCTGGAGTATAATGTTTACGTCGAAATCTCAAACATACAAATTCCGATCCCGTGATTTAGGATTTATTTAGAGAAAAGTCGTAAGTGACTTTGAAATTTCATTAGTACAGATACATGCGCTCATATCAGTAGTACACAAACGAAATAAATCAAATCAATATCGCATGTACTTAGTTCCCTAGCGACGTTTAAAAACACGAATTCTTGAAATAACATTTCGCCATCTTTTTTCCTTGTGGAGTTGTGCAATTGCCAACAAAAGTCCAACAAGCCATTTCTGTTACTAATGGGCCTTTTCAGCATATTTTTTTTATTGCTGAATCATAAATTTTATGAAAAATTAGAATACCCGTATTTTTTCAATTTCTATTTTGATGCAGATTAGAGCCAGAAAAAAATAATTAAAATCACCTATTTACAAGTCCAATTTAAACGATTATCCGTAACGCGCCATTAATACGTCAGCAATCCCAAGCCAATAGTATAAAAGGCGACTCGGCAACGTTGTACAAAACCAGCATTCAATTGACGTTTGTAGTGATGGGCGATATCGCGATTTTCCAATCACTCCTTAACGGCGAATTATATTTTTCACTTCCGGTGGTTTTAAACTATCGCCATCACAATCTGCAAGCTAATATGTTTACCGTTCGCCGTAATTTGTTTGTGTGAATGTATGGCTGCATTAAGCAGCACTGGACAAGTATGAATTGAAAGTAAAACGATGTAAATTACACTTTATATTAATATTTTATATAATCACGGTGATTTAATCACCGGCAGTGACATATCGCTCATGACTAGACGTTTGACAGCTTGTTGATGTTAACATTTTGGTTTTGAGGTTAGCGTAAATTGAAAGCCTCCGATTTCGATTAAAATGTCTAGCCAGCAGTGTTTTGTTCCATTCTGTGAAAATACGACCGAAAATGCCCCAGAAAAGACGACAGCTCAAATGAAAGTTTAAGGTTATCCGCTATCCGCACGCTCGGTGATCGCAGTGTTGTCTGTTTGCAAGTTCTTCTGTTGTGTCCTCGATGATGATTGGTGGAATTACGTGTGCAACCAAGGCGCGTGAAACTCGAGCGTTTGAAATACCCCGTGAAAGTTATTGTATTTCGCTAATTTATTTCTCAGAGATTGCTGTTTTAAGACGCCTCATTTTTAGATAAAAAAATTTTTTTTCCCCAAATGGCACCCACCATATTTAAATGTCAAAATTCGAATGTACTGTAAATGCCCATTAGCACCCACTTTCGATATCCGAGCTTAAAAATTATTTACCTTGGGTTACTTGGCGATTTTGACGGTTTTGGAGGGCGTGGCGTGTGCAATCTACTAATGTGAATGTTGTATTTATTCCCTATATTTATTTATACATTCTCCTTTCACCTTTTTGTTTAAATTATTTTAAGTGTTCTTTTGGTCGGTGGAATAGGTTAGATTACATTTATATGAATTTTTAAATCCTTAGTAAATTGTTACTTTTTTTTTCTGTTAAGAAATAATTGCACTTTAAGCCCTTGAAATTTGAACTCAATTGAATTTGTTTAAAATTAGTTACATATATACTAACAAATAACACATTTCTTGTTAAAACAGTAGGAAATCGCTCATAAAACCTATATTAGACAATTTAATTTTGAATAAAATTTCTCACTCTATTCAAGTTAATCTTTTTTTATGGCAAAAAGGAGCCCTAGGAACGTTAGCTTTAAATTTTCAGTGGAGATCAGGAGAAGTATTGCCTGGTTATCATTTTACTAAATAAAGATTTTGGTTTTCATTTTTTTATTGAATATAGAAACAGTTAATAAACGTTCATTCGATTTCAGTCCGTTAAAGATAATATTAAAAAAAAAATAAACGGTAATATCTACGATAGCCCTGTCTTTTCAAAGTAATGATAAGATGTAATTAAAACATGGAATACGTATCTGAGAATATTTATATATCGTTTTAAGAATATGATTGTAAATCATTCTAGGATTCAAAATTGTGAAACAAATGATTCGAACCAAAATTGAGAATTATTAAATTATAGATCCTCGACGAGGAGAAAGTAATTTTTATGATGAAGTAAATGGTTATTTATTAAAGTATAGGTACCACCGTGACGAGAGTCCCTCAATTAGAGTTTAATGTACATTACAAAACACAATGCTGGTCATGCTCAAGATGGCCCTAATTTGATCATTTAAAAAACATTACTTCTTTTGCTTCTACTACTATTATTTTTCAATTATCTTAAATGCGAAATTTTCGTTATGTAACTCTTTAATACTTATACATATGGAAAACAATATTAGCAATCCGAAGCCTGTACAGAATGAACTAAGTATATGGACATTAATTTGAAAACCACAGTTGACGTCTATTCTGATGTTACAGTTTTATAAAGAAACTTATCCAACCAGTAATAAATTTGTATGTACGTAACTAAAATTCTAAGATTTTAATCTATATAAAAGTGAAATTTATTAAAACTATTCAAGTTTATGTATGTACATAATTTGTTCAAAATAATATAACGTATTGTGGCGACAGGAGGTGTCTAGAGGGTATCTGATCCGGATTCCGACCTGGAAGGGGGCCCCGTAATTGCAGGACCGATATGATTTAAATTAAGCGATTAAAGGAAAATTATTTAAATAATGAAATATTATCTTTGGTAACGGTTCGGGAACTAGGTGGATTTTTTGGAAATTCATCATTACATGGACTTTAGTTAATTAATGGTCTCATTTAGCATATTGCTTTTATTATATTATCTGAAAGATTTTTTAATTTTAGAGGGAAATTAAAAAAAAACTAGTCTCTATAGACTTCAAAATTAACCAAGAACGCGCTTTCATATTAACAACTGTGTGACGTCATGTACTCCTATGGCAATTTAATATATCTCAAAATGTGCTTTTGCTAATAGCTGATATAACTGAAATATAAAGTAACACGAATTGTGATTATAAAATTAACTGCTATACATATGATTCAAGAATGTTGAAACGTTCTTTTCTAATGAAATTTTCATTTACATTTTTTGTATAAAATAATTGTGTTTTATATGTTATTCATTATAAAACTTTGACTTGCTTGTCATTATTAACCAGATATTTTATTGATAGGTAAGTCTGCTTTCAAATAACCAGCTTCGCAAATTAAACGTGTATTCGACACAAAGAGTGCAGAATAAGTAAGGTAAAATGACTTCAGAGGCGTTTGGATCTAATTCGGCGTAAGTAGACCGACAATAGGAAAAGAAATGTTTCCTTCGAGTTGTAGCCTCCCGTCGCCACTGGTAACCCCTGTACCCTAATAAGTATAATTTCTCGTTTTGATTTTTCATTGCAAGTTACGTGTTAATTGTTATGAACAAAATGGAGTATGTAGATGTGATTTAAGTACACATTAGGAAAAAAATGAGCTGATTTTGCTGCTCCTTTCGTATAAAAAAAATATTGGAGAATTCAAATAATTGTTTATTCAAGAAAATAATAATTCGTGTACACAGAATTTTTACCGAAAATACACTGCTATGAGTAGTTTATTGTCAATTTCTTTCTAATTTTTAAAAGCGGTGTTCGTTCGACTACTGTCACTGAGAAAGAAGATGACAATCTCCAAAAAGTTGGTTCCAGTAATCGTAATATAAACATCATCACCCCAAAATGGTTGTTTGTCTTAATTATTCATTTAAAAGTAAATGTATACACAAAAAATCGTTCAAGAAATTTTTTTTAAATTTTCGCTTTTAAATTATCCACGGAAATAAAATATAAATTTTAGGTAAATATACAAGGTGTTCCACTTAATTCTCCCAGGGCAATTTTCTCGATTACAAGAAAGGTTAGGTATTTGGATTCTGTAAAAATGTTCACTAGAGTATACACCTAAATGACTTTAGTTTTTAGTAAAAACGACCTTTCCACAAATTGAGGTGATGTAAACAAAATGTTCGATCCCAGAAACCTTGAAAAAAGAAGTGCATGTGTTGAAACAATACATTTTAAGAACCTTTTATAATACAAACAATTTTCGAAAAATGAGAGGGCTTACAGATATTTGAACTTCAACATAGCAATAAAAATTCTTCTTTGAAATATTTTTTAAAAACATGTTTTAGAAAACGAGTTATTTTTCATGAAAATTTGAGAAAATATAATTTTGAACATTTTTTCAAATTGATAATAATAGTCAATAAAACAATTATTACAAAAGTTGCTTGGAATATATTGTTTCATTCCATGCGTCCCTTTCCAAGGTTCCTATTATCGAAAAATGTGTTCGCATCGCAACGCTACTAGCCCGAGAGGCAGCGACAGTATCGATAAAGCAATTTTTTTTTCCAAAGAGAGTTTAGATAGTATCTATACTGAAGATGCAATTTTACCAAATTCTTAGTGGTGCATAAATGAGTAAAGAATTAAACAACATGTTGCAAAAAAATAGATGGACGAATATTTCGCTTTTCGAATTGTCGAAAAATGACGCTTCGCCTTCGTTCCTGTCGACCCCAATTTTCGATTTTCACCTCGCGATTCACGTTGTACGGTCATTGCCGACCTTCTCCTTGCCAGCAAGACATAGAAAGGGTCTCCGATCGCCGTATTTATTCAGTTCTTATGTTTGAAAAATTTACTTGCGGTCGTACTAATCGGCGACTAGTTTTAAGTGGTTTTCCGAGTTGGAATCCCGCCAGGGGATAATTTTTGTTTTCGTTTTCAATTTTTCGGCAGATATTTTTGATTCAATAATTGCTTTTATTCAGAGTAATTTGTGGTTGTACTCGGCATAAGTTTGACAAAATCATCGGCTAAAACAGTTATCCAGGCCACCAGAAAATATCTCCTATATGCTTATACTGCTTTCGAGAAACAGCGTTGTACCACGCACACCGATATTTTACTAAGGGATGAGAATCAATGGTGCTTCTCACGGCCTAGCTATATTAAAGGTATGCGAAGCACACGTGCTTCTCATGGCAGTCAACGTGTTAATAATGGGTGCAAGTAATAAAACGTACTTTCGATTCACTCAAAAAAGATTGCGTTGTCTCTAACATTTCTATCCGCACCGTCTCTATACCATCTGAAATTTTTATATATGCTTTTGACTACCGAAAATCGAATAAAAAGAAGGAATTGAAATGATGGAAACTAATTTTTTTATGCAATTGGGAAATAAATTTAGAACGTTACAGATGGTTTTATTAAACTTTTTTATGCCCTGTGATTTTGTTCTTGAACCAAGTGAAACGATCAATTTGAAAACATATCCAATTTACTATAAAAGTATATGCAGACAAAAATCCCATGAAAAAAAAGATATAAACCAGTAAAAAGACTTCTAAACACCTTTGGCATCATATTAAATCGAAATCTACGTAAAAATTTATTTCACTAAAAATTACCAAAATTTTTCATCTCGAGGACGACGGTCAATCGCATTTGGGCTCCGTCCTTCAAATTTTCAAAATTACTCCAAAAATTGACGAATAAAATCACGCAGGACGGAAAACTGCTCCGTCCAGCAGTTTTTTTCGAAAGTACAACGAATTTGACTTTTCGAAAGTACCACGAATTTGGTTTTTCGAAAGTACAACGAATAAAATCACATAAGGCGGAAAACTGCTCCGCACAACAAATTTTTCGGAAGTACAACGAATTTAATTTTTGAAAATCTCAAAAAATTATTTTTATAAAAATACAATAACAACACGTAAATAAAGCAGAAAACCGCTGCTCGAGATGAATTTTTCGAAAGTACCACGAATTTGGTGGTTCACAAGTCGAAATCCTCAGTCAGGATGTAGCGAGTAGCTATTTTAAACGTCAAAATTTAGGAAAAGATCGATGGGACGGTTTTTCCAATAAAAACCAAAATCCTCATTTAATATTCCTCAAAGGGTTGGAGCATAATCCTCATACAAAACCCCAAAAGCGTACAGAAAAATAGCCAAAGAATTCAAAGACGGAGGGTCGATTCCGACGAACCCAAAATACTTTTTATCCCGGCTCAGGCGGACAACGCCACACTTACTAATCGCTCGAAGGCGAGTCGACGGAAAAAAAGTATATTTGTGTTCGATGCCGTTAGTACGTTTATAAAAGCAGAAAAACCATCGAATTCATACAGATAGCTTCGTTAAGCATCCTGACAATCATTTCGATAATTTTAGTGCAAAATTCAAAGTGAATAATTTTCAAAAAGTTTCGCATACATTTTACAAATTACTAATTGGGAGTCTGAATCTTTTTGTACAGTCGATTGTCATAGTTCTCTCGCCGCTGGATGAGTTACACTCCTACGGGAGGTAACGGCTTGCCGAGTGGTGGTGCTCTTTGATGTTTTTAATACACTGAACTGAACTTGTGGTAGGTTCCTTGTGAAACATCTTGAAAATAATCGTTAATAAATTAAACACTGCTTTTAGATGAATCAATCAATATATTATAAATACTCTACATATGTTTCGGCTTACTAGGCCTTTATCAAGAGTATTACATAGTCAGTATTCACTATGTAATACTCTTGATAAAGGCCTAGTAAGCCGAAACATATGTAGAGTATTTATAATATATTGATTGATTCATCTAAAAGCAGTGTTTAATTTATTAACGATTATTCTTTGATGTTTGCCTTATACACATTAACTAAGTATTAAATATATATATTTTTTTACATTTTATGAATTATTTCAGTAAATGAGAATACATTTTGAATTCGATTTCTTATTGATCCACTAATTATAAGATTTGTGACCGACGTGCGATTGTGTACTGTGTACTTGTCCGAATACTCATGGAATCCATCGACGGTCTAAATTATTAAGAAGTGTTTCTGAGAAAGTGTTAATAATAAGATATATTCATTAAAAGTGCACCACCCGACATAAGATTTCGATGGAGGGAGCAGACTGTAAGAATCACAGTAGGTACAATTTTGTCTATTTTCGTCTTGGGGAGTCCGAAGGGTATCTTGAATCCCCCTTGTGAGTAGAGTTGACCAGTATCGTAGCGGCGACACGGCTCCGGCCTGAATTATATAAAATCCTTGTCGTGTCTATCAGACCAAACGATACTAGGTTCATCTACAATTTCAGCAACGTTTACCAAAGATTTGGCCATCCTATAGTTGAGGTAGAATGTTATTTTTAATCGAAATATACAGATTAATATTCCACGGCGGAAAATGCAAAACTTCTCCGAGAAATGCAATAGAACGGAGTGAATAGCTACTGCAGAATCAAAAATATCTGTCATAAAATTGAAAACGAAAAAAATTGCCCTGGGCGGGATTCAAACATGGGAAACCACTTAAAAATAGTCGCCGATCAGTACGACCGTAAGTAAATTTTTCAAACGGAAGAACTGATTAAATACGACGATCGGAGACCCATTCTATGTCTCGATGGCGATAAGAAGGTCGACAATGGCCATAAAACGTGAATCGCGAGGTAAAAATCGAAAATTGGGGCTGGTAAAAGCATTAATAAATGAAGAAGGAGGGTGGTGTGGTGGGGGTTTTGTGGTAGGGGGTTCTAGTTCTCTCATTAATAAATAAATGAGGAGATAAGGTCGTGGGAGGTTTTGTGATGGGGGGTATTCTATTTCTCTCATTGCTCTAATTGGGGTAGATTGTGGTGGAAGGTTTTCTAGAATTCTCATTCATAGGAAATGTACTGTTCCTTGAAAACCAGTTTTGAGCGGTTAATATAAGAACTGATACTCAATAATTTTACTTCTCATCGTTAAGATATTCTTAAATTCGTTTACACAAAGCATAATTTTGATAAAATGGCATTGGAAGGTAGTGGTAATATGAATCACAAAGATAATGAGAAATCAGTATTTGCATATGAGAAAGTTGAAGAAAATATTGAGGCAGCTATTGAAAAAATTTTAAATTTTTGGTTTCATGATGCTCTTCCGAGGACACCAGATAATGACTTAAAAGAAGAATCAGTGGATCATGAGGCATTACGTACATATATGCTATTTAATTGTATTCGGAAAGTGATAAATTCTGAAAGAAAACATAAAATGTTTATAGCTAAAAAAATATTGCAGGGAGTTTTAAAAGAAGAAATGAATCAACGGCATGATATCCATTTATCGACAGACTATAGCGCCGAAGATATTCTGGGTCAAGTACTGACATTAGCAGATTTACCAGAATTAATGACATTACCAATAAAATCATATACGAAGACAAAATATCCATATGATACCGTTTCGATGCACTCCCGAATCCCGGATTGAGAGTTCAAGAACGACCTCACACCACTATCACCGCCTGCCACGAGACGTCTTAATACCTCCCACCACTGTACAGCTCAACCATATGAAGCATATGGGGAGTTCTAGAACTACCTCCCATCAAATATTTCAATAATATACGCTTGAATAACAGCATTTTACATAAATTGCCACTAATCATCTTCTTCGATTCAGTTTCTCAAGATGATGCAAAATAGTATTTTCGATTTACCGGAGCTTAGATTTGATTTGTTTAGTGATTTACCTCCAGCACATCAAAGTAAGAATGACTTAGTGGTGCTCGGTAAACGTACATATAAGTTGAACAAATCTCAATGTAAATTTGTGTCATATGAAGTGTGCTATAGTCCTTGTGTAATACTGTCAGGAAATAAAAATGATGTGATAGTTTTCGATGAAAACGAGTGGACTCAGTTTATTGCAAATGAAAGAATAATATCAAATTATTTATACACTAATGATAAAGTGGAACCTATTACGTGCTGGAAGTTTTTCTATATATTTTGAAGAAATTACTACATCAAGAGTGATAAAAGTTTGGAAAAATAATTCATATATCTACTAAGGACAAAGAACTGGTCCTCGCGGAATGTTGGCGCTTGCAGTACGGTTTAATTTAGCTTAAACGGTGTGGGTTAGCTAAGGTCAGCTTCCACCGCATCAATACTAGTCCCAGCAAGGTTGCAGTAAGGTTTAATTTGGCTTGAACGGTGTGGGTCTGCTCCCACCGCATTCGTTTCAAACTGATTATTATTTAAAGACGATCCCGAGTCTGCAGCATCACAGTTTATTTCAAAGTATTAAACTAGACTAAACTACTAAACTAAAATGAATTCTAAAATCGTCAATAAAATGTGCTACCCAAGTAAGAAGCCAAGTAGGCTTAGCTGTAAGAAAAGTCCAGAAAAGTGTTCCGAGTTATATGAAGATGTGTCCTTCGATGAAAAGGTTGAGCGGCACTTGAATACTGCTATGCTGGATGACACCGTGGCGTCCGGTATAGTCGTATTGGATGGGACCTTCTCCGACTTGAAGCCGATTGTGGGGCCTCCAGCTCCAACTACGGAAGAAGCGACATCTTCGAGGACGCCGTTTACGATTATCGCAGGGTCTGCGATGGGGGCGCAGACGATATCGGCGGTACCAAAATACGTAGGCTTCGAACCGACTACTATGTCGACACCCGACAGAGAAGCAGAAGAAGCGGCGTTGCTCTCAATGGATGTAGCGGCACACCTAAAGAACATGGATGCAGCTGCATGTAAGGAGAATTCTCAAATGCGTGTAAAAAATAAGGCTTTTTTCGCTGATATGTGCGGCTACGTCAAGACAAAATGCGATAAACACATCAGCAGCTTGAAAGTTTCAAAAACTAGTGTTTCAAATAAAATTGCACAGTTGAGGCAGAAACGGAAAATGTTTGACGCGATGATAGCCTCATTAACCATTCAAGAGCAACACATCGACAAGGAAATGGATAACGTCAATTACTTTTCAGAACATTTTCCGTTCACAGATTGTGAAATGCCAAAAAAATTTTAATTGTAATTTTAATTTTAATTTTAATTTTAATTCGTGTACAAATATTTTAGTACGTAAGTGTAGATATAAGTTTGGAAATATATTTTTAGTATGTAAGTATAGATATAAGTTTGTAAATATTAATTTTAGTGCTTTGTATATCGCCACAATTTTATAATTTTAATAAATTCTTCATATTTAACTTTATTTTATTTTCATATAAGCTGCTTTTTGTGAAAATTAAGATTTGGTAAAATAAATAATTAATGTGATAACACACGTTATAAATATGCATTCAACTTTTAAAGTAATACATGAAAATATTCTGCAATAATATATTTACAATGAGGGCAATATTCACTTATCAAATAAGAGTGTATTTCAGACATTCATAGGAAATATAATATCAAACTTATTTAATTTATTTAATTTTTAATATGGTCGACAAAAAAGAAACAATTCTAATTTTTAAAGTAGCTTTTAAAATAAAAAGTCCCTAAAAATTCACGATTGCTAATATTAAAAGGCAACAGTAAGTTTCAGTTTTTTATTCAAAATTATAATACAAGTAAATACTCAAGTAAATAGAAGACATTATTCGATGGACATAATAAATATGATTTCTGCACTATCTGATTTTAAGTAAATTATTTTCTAAAAATAATAAAAGTTTACCAATCTGGTATAAATATTAATAAAAAAGTACTATAAATATTACTTATTATACTTAAAACTATGAGAATATAAAATTGTTAGTTTTCTTAGAACACCTAGCAGATGTTGATCTGTGAATATTACAAATAAATACTTAAGTAAATACAAGACATTATTCGATGGTAATAATGAATATGATTTCAGTACTACTAATAGACTGTTTTCTAAAAATAATGAAAGTTTACCTATCTGGTACAGATATTAATAAAAAGTACTATAAATATTACTTATTATATTTAAAACTATGAGAATGTACAAAACACGATTGGTTTTCTTAGACCATCTAGCAGATGTTGATCCATAAGGAGACATAGCTACCGTCATTTTATTGGGATGCGAAATCATCATACCAGAGTCTACAGCTCTTACAAATGAACTCTCCTTCATAGTATTTAAATGGAATTTTTCTTTGATTAACTGCGCATACAAGCAATTCTTACTATATTTCAAATGATCTTTAATGGCCATGTCACCAATTATCCATCTATGAATTTCCACTTTGCACCAGAAACATCGCACAATGTCACTTTCACCTGTAGAGTAAAAACCTGCTAATGCAAGCTCAGCAGGGAGTAAAACACCAGTCCATCCATCGAATGACAGTAAACATTCATCAAATGCATTATATGAGAGATAACTATATATACCTGAAAAATCTTCAAGGCACATTGCTTCTGTGAGAAAATAATTTATTTTGTATACGGGGTACTTGGGCCATACAGTAATAAGAAGAAAAATGCGTACCTATATATAATATATTAACGGTTAATTAATAAAGAAGCTTGATATTTTTGTGCGAGGAAGTTCTCTTGTTGGAGAAAGTGATCTCGTTGGAGAGAGTGGAGGTATATACTAAACCTGATGGGTGCTTAGCAGCGTACATTTATTTCAGTGAGGATTCTAGAACACCTCCCACCACAATTTATCCCAATTAGAGCATTTATTTTGCAATGAGAGAACTAGAACACCTCCTACCATAAAACCCCCACCACACTACCCTCCTTCATTATTTTATTGATGAGAGAACTAGAACCCCCTACCACAAAACCACCCACGACCTTATCTCCTCATTTATTTATTAATGAGAGAACTAGAACCCCCTACCACAAAACCCCCCACCACACCACCCCCGCTTACCAATCCCCAATTGGTGGGGGTGGTGTGGTGGGGGTTTTGTGGTAGGGGGTTCTAGTTCAAGTTCTCTCATTCTTTACCTACTCATGTTCCCTATCTGTCACAGTCTCTCTGGTACCAGCTTCCTCTGATTTTACCCTCAGCTTCACAGCTTCTCCGGCCTTTATTTTCTCCAATCTTCTCCGTGGACATTCAAGCTGGATATGTCCTAGTTCTCCGCACCTGTAACATTTCATAGTCCGTCGTCCACTTGGCCTTCCACTACTTTGTTTATTCTGTGTCCCTTCCATGTTTCCAGCATTCACATTCCTCGAGATCCGATATCGACAGTCTCGTTTGATATGCCCTGCTCTGCCGAAGTTGTAACATTTAATACCGCCGCTTGGCGTGCCTTGTCTTTCTGCAGCATCCAATTGAGCCAGTAACTGACTGAACATTTTATGTATATCAGCCAACATAGGGTTCTGGTTCTCCTTTTTTGACTGCGATCTTTCGAGACTCACAGCTTTTATTCTTGAACTCGGGATATCTTGAAAGACAGCTTCCACCTCGAGTGCACGCACCAACGCTTCGCTGCTGTTCTGGTATCGAGATAACTTGACGACTCGCCTGATCTCATCATCCTGTATACCATCCAGAAAAGCCTCTACTGCCAGTTGGTCTTGGAATTCCTTCGGTACATCCGGATAAGCCAGGTAAGTCAGTCTCCACACGGCAGCTTCGAATTCTTGCAAGCTTTCCCCAGCCCCTTGAACACGTGATTTCAGCTAGGTCTGGTACACTCGGGCAAGGTGTTGATCGCCATATCGTAAGTCCAAGGCAGCTTTTAAAACCTTAAAATCCTGTTGTTGCTCTACTGGGATTGTCTGGAGTATTTCCAATGCTTGGCCCCTTAATGCCACGATTAACGCCATAGCCTTCACTTCGTTACTCCAGTTGTTTGCACTCGCTGCTGCCTCAAACTGCATCTTGTAAATGGTCCATGAACTTTGGCCGTCAAAGGAGGGAGGTTCGAACAGCTGGTCTGATAATACCACTTGCTGGCTTCCTCTATCCCTCAACTGTCGCTTAAGCAGGTCTATTTCCTCTTTGATTTCACTTACTTCTTCTCGATGCCTTTTTTCTAGCTCTTCCAACACTTTCTGGAATTGTGCAAATAAGTCCTGTATTTGCTTTTCAGTTGCCATACTTCTGGTTGTTATAGGCATACGACTACGTTGAAATCAAATAAATTTAATAATTACGTCACTATCGCTAATGGGACTGTCCAGAAAAACCTCAAAACGGTACAAAAAAGTCTTATCTAGAGTCTTTGTCACTTTGCCTCTAATGTCCAACAAAAATGTTCTACAATGTCTAAAAACGCACTTGACACTATTTTCCTGTTCGAAAATAATCCTCGAAAAATGTCCAGTAAATTAGTCCTCGCTGTGTTAGCACAAACTCCGAGAATACTGTCCCAGTCTTCTCAACACTTCCGAAAAATCCCCTTGTTAAAATTCCGCGTCTGACACCAGTGTTGCGAATTTTCCACCTTTTGGGAAACACCCTGTATGAATCCGTGGGTTCTTAATAATTTCAACAAGAGATAAACACCACTAACACTTTATTTTATAATTTACTGACTATGCAGTACTTGAAAATACACTTTGTTTACTGTTTACTTAATATTTAACCCCACCTTTTACCGAACGTGTCACTTCTAAAATAAACTTCTCTCTTAATAGACTTCTCCCTCTGCGCCGGTAATCGCGCCTTATATACTCTGAAATTACCTCTAGATTGAACCAGAATCTTCTTCCACCACACTCTAGAAAAGGTCATGGCTCTTTCTAGAGTCTTTCCAGTCACTATTAGTAGGCATAGGCGTATCATATCCAGTTCCAAGGGGGTGTAACTCATAACAGTATTTTTGGTAAAAATTCTGTGTACGCAAATCATTATTCTCTTGATTAAATAATTATTTGACTCCTTCAGTATATTTTCTTTATATCAAAATGCAGCAAAATCAGCATTTTTTCTTCCTAAGGTGTACTTAAATCACATCTACATTTTCGATTTTTTTCATAACATTTAACGCACAACTTGCAAAAATAAAAAATGAAGACGAAAAATTATACTTATTATGGTACAGGGCTGATTAGTGGCGACAGCGGGCTACAACTCGAGGAAAACATTTCTTCCCCTATTGTCGATCTACTGATGCCGAATTAGGTTCAAATGCTTCTGGGGCCATTTTACCTTACTTATTCTGTTATACCCAATTTGTGGGAGCAAGTGACGTCAGAGCTTCCTACACATTGGTTCGTGTTTAAAGCAGTATATTTCTGAAACTACTTATCAAGATGATCTCGAATTTTCAGTGTTGAAATTATTCGACGATTGCCTCGTATACACGTAATAAAAAATGAAATATGAAATTTGACTAAATGACGCCATTCTACTAAACATAAATCATCACAAAATAGACTCATGGCTTACGTCAAGCTGTCAGTTTGATCGTTATCGGAGATGTAAATGAAATAAACAAAACAAACCATTAGCTTTAAAACTAATAGAATAATAAATAGGGTATTACATTTTTTTCCTTCTTCAATTCTTTGGGACTTCCTGCCACATGTATGTTTTCTTTTTAAGCGGTGCTGGGGGAATCTACAAAATATCACAATTAACCAGTATGTTACTGGTAAATAACTTCTACGTATGTGACTTTTGCTTCAAAGGATCAGTTAGAGGTTGCTTTTTTAAATAAACACAAATAAGTATAAAAACTTCAAATTAAATATTTCGCCGACGTTTCGGAAATCTATTCTGTTTCCATTTTCAAGGTTTTTTTTGAAAACATTTTTTTTGCTGTGTATTATAAATACACAGCAAAATGTTTGTTATATTCAATATCCATAGATACTTACTATTTACATAGAACTTTTGATATAGTTAACAGTTTTTTTTAGTTTTTTTATACAATGTTAAGTTTGTGAAGTTCTTCTTTTAACATTGGCAACCAAGTTGTACAGACATCTACGGAACAATTCGACACGCGTCTATCCTCATTCAATAATATTATAGCGGATTCTTGATTTTTTCTTTTCTTGCTGTCTACCTCTTTTGTTAAAATTTTTGCCGAGTTCCAGTTTATTCTGTGTCCATTCTCCCAAGCGTGTTCTCAGAATGGACACAGAATAAACTGGGACTCGGCAAAAATTTTAACAAAAGAGGCAGATTGCAAAAAAAGAAAAATTAAAGAATCCGCGATAATATTATTGAATGAGGATAGATGCGTGTCGAATTGTTAAGTAGATATCTGTACAACTTGGTTGCCAATGTTAAAAGAAGAACTTCACAAACTTAACATTGTATAAAATACTAAAAAAACTGTTAACTGTATCAACAGTTCTATGTAAATAGTAAGTATCTATAGATATTGAATATAACAAATATTCTTAGATCTGTGTATTTATCATACACAGCAAAAAACGATCTTTTCAAAAAAAAACTTGAAAAAGTAAACAGAATAGATTCACGAAACGTCGGTGAAATATTTAATTTCAAGTTTTTCTACTTATTTGTGTTGTTTATTTAAAAAAAAAGCAACCTTTAACTAATTCTTTGACGTAAAAGTCACAGGCAGAGTTATTTACCACTAATATATTGGTTAATTGTGATATTTTGTAGATTCCCCGAGCACCGCTTAAAAAGAAAACATACATGTGGCAGGAAGTCCCAAAGAATTGAAGAAGGAAAAAAATTAAGATAATGCCACAAACAACATTTAGACAATATTTAGGGTATGATATATTTAAAGATAAATTCTGAAAAAAAAATACATGAAGGAAACGTTTATTAAACGTCGCTGAATAAACATTTTGAGTGAGAACGAAGTGGTTGCGCTGTAATAGAAACAGTGCGAGTTGTCTGATGCGACTTAGGTTCAAATTTCTCGGCTTGTAATTTAAAGATGATTAACTTTATGATACCTACTTCAAATAGACATCATTTTAATTAAAATTTCATTTGGAATAAAATTGCCTCTATATAGAATCAGTGTATCTCACTTCGTTTGTCTCTAAACTCGGTACAACGTTCACAAAACCCGCACCCACGGCAAATCTTCAGCGTAACGCTTGAACTTTTTGAGCTTTTGCAGCACATAGCACGAAAAATATCAGTTTTATTAAACTTCGGTACAGAATGTAACGTAAAGTTTAATTTTAAATAACAAATATTCATGATATTATTTTCGTATCTCGCATTATTCATGGTATAGCCTGCCAAAGTTGAAAATACCATTTTTTAGATAAGAAATGAATTATTTTATTAAACAATTATTATTATAATAAGACAGAGCGGAAGATAATTTTATCATGTGGTAATCAATGAAGAGACTCACGATAATTTCTATTTAAATAATGTTTTATAATGAAATTAATTTAAAAGTATTTTTTTAAGTCGTGCACCCATTTTCTTTTAATGTGAATTTTTACTATAACTTCATATACTATTATGCAGATCATGGAGACGCGTTGGACTAGCCTCGTGTATAGACGTGCTGTAAATGCTCTCGGAAGAAAGCGCTAAAAAAGCGGTAAAAACCACGTCGATAAAATTTAAGCCACCGATACATCAAGAAATTTTGCGCGAAGTGAAACACCATAATAGAAAAACAAAGTTCGTATAGAATAACTACGCGTACAGTTTTTTTAAATAGAATCAAATAAAGCAAGTGTAAGTGCCTATACCTTTGCTACGACGACCGAGCACCATTTCTCAGGTGGTTAGTGTGATAACGTAAATATCTGGCAATATAATAAATACACCATCAGTGAAAAGCAACTGACTGGTCTGCAACGAGTGGAAGAGGTAACATAAACAAAGCAAAGGATGAAAGTTAAGTTTTATTTTTATTTATTTTAGTTCTATTTATTGGTTTATTAATCATTGTCACAAGACAGTTTATTACAAAACAGAGAGGGGTAAAAATGAAAAGTTATGAAATATAGGTAATGTAATAGAAAATACTCGGAATTGGAAAGTGGCAGTTGAAAGTAATTACTAGAAAAATATTGCTTCCGAATTAATATGAGTAACTAGTAGCTAAGTAGCTTCTCACCGCCTGGTTACCCGTACGTCACAAAATGGCGCCCGTACAGGGACCTAATTAAATCAAATTAAACTAAAATGGCATATCCTAAGTTTTTATTTTATATATTTTGGTACTTAACCGTTTTTTTATTGTTTTGTAAATTTTATTAAATGTTAATAAATTTTGTTATTTACCGACATGTTCCTTTTACTGTTGACTGTGAGTGAAAGTCTAATCTGCCGTTCAGACCCCTGGACATACCGTGTCTCCATGTAGCTATCCCAGCCCAACTGCAACAGGCTGCTTTAAGAGGCTAATGTGGGACCTTTGCCCCACGTAAAAATTGCAAAGGTGGCGCTTGAGATAACCGAATATAACCGAAACATAGCTCAGCGCTAAAGTGACGCTTCCGCTTGTCTATGCGCTAGGCAACCGGAAGAAAGCACGTCACAACTAAAATAAACAAAACTCACCTGTTTCGTCCACAGCTGGCTGTCTGTTGCTTATTATATCACCTACTTGAAAAAGGGACCGATCAAGGTATTGATCTTACGGTCAGGCACTACATTTTCTCGGGTTGTTTATATAGGCTCTTGTGTTGCTGTGTTCAACCAACATGATTTAATCAAATATCAACTATGTCAAATAGCCAGACTCGTGCTAATTTATATCAATCAATGTAGAATTGTTCACTCAATACAATTTCGTACGTTTTGTTGCAGTTTTATCTGGCTTTATCTAGAGACCTTGTAGGAGCCACCAAAGACGCGTCTGTCACCGAACTCTACTAAAAAATGGCAATATTACATTAAAATTCGACCTGTTTCAGGTTTGTTTCTAAAAGTTCATAATTATGCTTTAAATGCATTTATTCTGTATATGTGGATCGCATTGTATGCTGAAATGCTACCAAGAAATTATCACACTGTTGTGAACATTTTCGATGCCTATATCATATCGACTAATTTATTCAGCGACAATCTTATAAAAATAGACTGTTTATTTAAGAATCTAATATAAAAATAGGTCATAATACTATGTTATTTTCTACTGCAAATGCAACAAAAAATTATGAACAAGATCTTTAAAATAAAGAATGAGCCGAACTCACACTTCTACTGGGAAGTCACTGCAAATCAACTAAATATTTTAGTTATAAAGAATAATTTATAAAGTATATAGGTATTATAACAATTTATAATGCAATGCGAATTTACTTGCTACCGTAGTTTTAATGACGATAAACTGATTTAACTAGTTAACTTGAAATAGTTAAACTGAAATAGGTTAGTGGTAATAATTTCATTGCAGTTGCAAGCACTGATCAAGTTGTTACGGTAAAGCACATAGAGTAATTGGCTTTTCACCTTTTATGTTAAACTATTAAATAAAATAACATTTGAACATGAGGTAGCACTAAAAACTTATTCATTATCGGACACGATTAAATAAATTCAAATCTATATATAGAGCTAATTATATGTTTGTTTGGAAAATAAAAGTATCTTCCAGATGTTTCTGCACGTTAAAATGTGCTCTACGTTTGGACAATGCTCTCAAACTAATGGTAAAACTACAAGAAACTAATTAGAGGCTCAGGAATTTTTACTTTACAATTGAATTATTGTCCATCTTTATTTGGATTGTGGACAATATGTACAAAATTAACAATATGGCAGGGTGATGAATTTAAGTATATTTATTTACTTATTTATTCCAAATATCTACAGGATAGAATCCGAAATGATATTAAAATAATGTAATGCCATATTGTATATAGAGACAAAAGATTGACAATGTATATTATAAAATAACACATATAACTTGAAGACTAAAGACAAAAAGGTAAAAACAGACTAAGCTAGATTGTTACTAACAGAGATACAATTAAAATTTTTTGTAAATAAACAAAAGTAAACATTAGCATTTGCTGGTAAATTATTAATAGCCGATATGACTTTTGTAACAGGACAATAACTGTTGTGGCTTGAATAGAAATTATCACCATAGAACAAATCATCATTTCTCGTATTAAATCTAGGAACTCTAAAATTAAATAATTGCCAAATTTCTGATATGTTATTATTGATAATATTAAAACCAAATTTTTGTATAATTTTAATACGCATTTCCTTAAGAGATGTAATACCCAGCAACTGAAGTATTTCTTCATATGAATAATTGGTTTTATCAATATGCAACTCAAATAAAATGAAATTTACCATTTTCTTTTTCACACTTTCGAGTCTGTCAACGTCAGATTGATAGTATGGTTCCTAATATTGACTTGACAAGTGAATTAAATATATTTAAAATACAAGTAATATCAGTGAAATCCCTGCATTGTCGTTTAATAAAGCCACACAGACGGTTTGCTCGCTTTTATATGTAAGTGATATCTTAACCCGGCATCCAAAATAATGCCCAGATCACAAATAGAATCTACTCTGAGAAGCTTTTTTGTATTTACAGAATAATCAAACAAAATCTTACTTTTCTTCTTAGAGAATGTTATTATTTTACATCTATTTATAATGATTTGAAGACAATTCTTTAAATTCCAATCACAAAAGCTGTCAATATCACGCTGCGACCTTTCAGCATCACTTAGGATATTAACAATTGCAAACAACTTCAAATCATCAGCGAAAAGTAGAATTTTCGTAAAACTAAGATTGTATAACACGTCATTAATAAAAAGTGAAAATAATATCGGAGAATGATGACCCCCTAGCGGAACTCCGGATGTCACATCGATATTTCTTGATTTATTTTGCCTTATTTTAACAATTTGAGTTCTGTCCATTAGGTATGAATTTATCCACTGCAGCAAAGTACCATTAATACCACATAATGAGAGTCTTCGAAGAAGAATATTGTGACACGATCAAAGGCCTTTTTTATATTAGTATAAATTGCATCAACTTGGGAGGCGTTTTTAAATGCTTCATCTGTAAATGGTGTGTATAGGAAAAGATTTGTCTGCGTACTGCGACCTCTGTAAAAACCTTGCTAATAAGACATGATGACATTTTTATATGAATCAAAAATATTATCAGCTACTATGGATTCCAGTACTTTCGTTATAAACTTAACTTTAAGAAGGCTAACTTTCCAGTTCTGTATCAAACATTAGCCGAAACTAATTGGGAATTTTTAAATAATTATGAAACCATTGATGACGCTTATGATCAGTTCTATTCTAAGTTAAGCTCAATATTTGTTAATACTGTACCTCAGTCTAAATCCTCAAAAAGAATATATCCACCCTGGTTTGATTATCCATTAATCAAATCTATTAAAGAAAAGCAAAGGGCGCTGAATAAATACGAGCAGACAGGTGATGTCACTTTTCAGAATGAATTTAAAAGATTAAGGCAAAAAGTGAAAATAGATTCAGAGAGTTCTTATAGAAGATATTGTAATCATATCGAGGAAAATATAGTTGGTGATCCGTCCTCGTTTTGGAAATTTATTAGTTATAAAAGAAGTTCCTCAGATTTGCCAAACTTCATGAATTATAATAATGAATATATGTCTGATTCTCAACTAATTACTAATTCTTTTGCTAATTTTTTTCAACAATCTTATTCTGAATCTGAAAATATCACCCAAACTTTTGTTAAGAGTAGTTCACCTTTAAATATATTTTGTTTTACAGAAGATGAAGTATTGAATGTTTTAAAGAAAATCAAACCTAAATTAACCTCTGGTCCAGATGGTATCCCCGCATTCATATTACGCGACTGTGCTGCTGTTTTTGCTAAACCCCTTACTATATTATTCAACTTATCACTAAGGTCCTCCAAATTTCCGTCACGGTGGAAATGATCAAAAATAATTCCAGTATTCAAGAAGGGTGACAGATCTGAAATTTCTAATTACCGCCCGATAGTAATAATAAATAATTTCGCCAAGGCATTTGAAATTATCCTACACCATTATATTTTTAACCACGTAAAGCATCAAATATCAATAGCTCAACATGGGTTCTTCAAGGGCCGTTCAACAGTCACCAATTTAATTAATATTACAGAATTTATTTCTGATTCTATTGACAGGAGTGTACCAACAGACGTTATATACACTGATTTTTCCAAAGCTTTCGATAGACTGAATCACGGTATCCTCTTACAAAAATTTGAATGTTATGGCTTCTCGGACAACCTTATTGAGCTTTTTAAGTCCTATCTAACTGATAGAAAGCAATATGTTGTATACCATGGTGCTAGATCTATTGAGGTTTTAGCCACGTCAGGAGTCCCCTAAGGTTCAAACTTAGGTCCACTTTTCTTTAACTTGTTTGTAAATGATATAGTAGATAATCTAACTGTTAACTGCCTTCTATATGCGGATGATTTAAAACTCTTTTGTAATATTGCAAGTGAAAAAGATTGCTATGAACTTCAAAACAATATTGATCGTATTAATACATGGTGTGTGATAAACAAATTACCCTTGAATGAAACAAAATGTAATGTTATGACATTTACAACAAAGCAAAATATTATCATGTACGATTACAAATTAGACAATCATATACTTTTCCGGCCAGACACTTTTCGGGACTTGGGTGTGACATTCGATAAAAAACTAACGTTTGTAAACCACATCGAACTTGCTGTCACCAAAAGTAATAGAATGCTGGGTTGGGAGTTTGGAGTTTGGAGTTTGTGGGAGGGCAGTCACATTTAGGTGACCGCAGCACCTAGGCCCCATTGGGCCCCTTGTACGTCATCCCGAGGGATACAGGATTCCACCTAGGCCTCCAACCATCCTAATCTTGTGAAGAAGGTGGTGATGCTGCTTAGGGGAATATCCCTCAAGTCGGCCAGTGTAGGCCAACGTTCTCCCAAAATGGATTCTCTGCTAGAGGAGACTGCCGGGCACTCACAGAGTACGTGTTGGACAGTCTCGTCTTCTTGTTCACAACCTCTGCATAGGGGTGTGTCATTTAACTTCATGTTGTAAAGGTGCTTCCTCAGCTGGCAATGACCAGTAAGAATTCCTGTCGCGAAGCGCAGGTTCTTCCTGGACATTCCCAGGTAGATCATCGTTGTATCCTTGTCAGGGTATCTAAGCAGATCCCTGGCCAACTGAAAACTATGAGTTTCATCCCACAGTTTTTTAAATTTTCTGTGGGTGTCTTCTTTAATCATTAGCATTATTGCTGAGGTCGGCAGTATGTTGGAAGGGCCAGGTCCAAGTATACTTAGACTGGCTGCCTTCTTAGCCAGACTGTCAGCTTCCCTGTTGCCTCTGCACTGTGCATGCCCTTTGACCCAGCATAGAATGACACTGTTCATGCTGGACGCGCCCACGAGTGCCTGATGGCATTCCCATACTGACCCTGTTGTTATTTTGTGTCTCTGTAGGGCCAGTAGTGATTGTCTACTATCAGTGTAGATTCTTATTGTTTTTCCCGTTATTTGTCTACGGGAAATTTCTTTTGCGGCTATGGTTATTCCCGCCAGTTCTGTTTGTATTATACTGGCTTGTTTGTCCATAGCCCATTTAATTTGAATTTGCAGGTTCCTGGAGTATACCCCACAACCTGTTCCTTCTTTCTTTTTCGATCCGTCTGTGAAGATGTTAACTGTTCCTTCACTGACGGCCTCATTGCTACTGTTGGTGTGTATTTCATAGGGTCTATCAAAGATGAACTGTGGAGAAATACCATCTGCACGTACCTGCAGAAGTGGCATTTGTTTAATTGCCTCATTCCACAGCCGGCATCTGGTCACTCCACATCCTATGTTTGGCTGTATGCCAACGGATTTGAGACGTGCCATAGTAGTTAGGGCCACCTCTTCTAGATATATGTCTAGTGGTGGCAGGCACAGCATCACTTCCATTGCTCTTGTTGGTGTTGTTCTCATAGCTCCAATTGTGTTTAAACAGGCTACTCGTTGTACTTGGCTGAGCTTACGTTTCGCTACAGTCTGCTGACTCTTAGGCCACCAGACGATGGCTCCATAGGCTATCATTGGTCTTATTATAGCAGTGTAAATCCACATAGCCACTTTGGGTTTCATTCCCCAGGTTTTCCCTATGGTTCTGCGGCACTGCTCAAAAGAGATGTAAGCCTTCTTTAGTCTTCTGTCTAAATGAAGATTCCATGTTAGTTTGGCATCAAAAGTTACTCCAAGGTATTTTACTTCTGATGCGAAATTTAGTGTGGTATTTAGGAGAACGGGGGCCGTCATTGGCCCCAATTTCCTTTTCCTTGTGAAGAGGACCAGCTCTGTCTTCCTGGGGTTGACCGACAGAGAGTGTTCTCTGCACCATCTTTCGATTATTCTCAGGGCCATCTGCATTCGATCACAGAGGACTCCTTCGAATTTACCACTAAGCAGTATCGTTAGATCATCTGCGTATGCAATTGTGTGGAATCACTCGGAGTTGAGGCGGCGCAGGAGGCTGTCAAGAACTAAGTTCCATAGAAGAGGTGATAAGACACCCCCCTGAGGACAGCCTCTTGCAACCATTCCTCTAACAGCGATGTCTCCCATGTTAATCTGTACCGCTCTTTTTGAGAGCATGTTGGATATCCAGCCACTTACGATCGGAGAAACGTTCCTGCTCGTGAGGGCTGCTGTAATTTTTGGAAAGGTGGTTTTATCAAAAGCGCCTTCTATGTCTATGAAGACACCCAGGGTGGACTCTTTATTGTCCAAAGACTTTTCAATCCGACCACTAACCGCATGAAGGGCGGTGTCGGTGGATCTGCCCGGGGTGTATGCATGCTGATTGGGATGTGTGGGATTAGCAGTGATCGCAACATCCCTCAAGTATCGCTCACATAGCTTTTCCATCGCCTTGAGAAGGAACGAGGTCAAGCTAATGGGTCGGTATGCTTTGGGGGTAGTATAGTCTATTCTTCCCGCCTTTGGTATGAACACTACTTTGACTTGAAACATTCTTTATAGGATTTTGCAAACAGCAAAATCCTATAAAGAATGTTTCAATACAATTATAAGCAAACAAATAATAATTCATTTTTAAACTACTTTGACTTCTCTCCACACCTTCGGAATATAAAGGTGTGCTAGGCACGTCCTGAATATTGCTGTCAGGTGCGACACTATTTCATCCAGACCCCATTGTAAAAGGGCTGGATGAATGCCGTCAGTACCTGGCGATTTGAAGGGGGAGAAGCCCAGTATTGCCCATTTAATTCTGTCTTCACTCACAATTTGTTTGGCAGTTTGCCAGTCCAGTTCGGTGGGTTGAGTGTCGGTTTCATTTGGCCATTCCTTCCGATCTGTCACTACAGATTCTGGGAAGTGAGTTTCCATAAGCAACTCTAGGCTTTCATGTAGGTCGTTGGTACTGGTACCATCATCCTTTTTCAGTAGACCTAGGTGATTGTCTTTGTTTTTGGCAAGTATTTTATGTAGCCTAGCAGCCTGCGAGTAATCCTCGATCTCCTCACAGTAGGCTCTCCATGCCTCTCGTTGTCTCTGCCTGACTAGTTTTTTGAACTCTCTTTGATTGGTTCTGTATAGCTCCCAATCTAATTCAAGTTTTGTCATTTTCGCCTTGTTGAACGATGTCCTAGCTTGTTTCTTGAGGTCGGTCAGCGTCTGGCACCACCATTTAGTGGCTTCCCCAGGCTGCTGTTGTACGGCCTTCAAGGGACACGATGCTTCGTAAGCTTTTTTCATAGCGGTTTGAACAGTTTTAACATACTGCTCAATCTCTCCGTTGTTTTGTGGCACCCCGTTGTGTACATCCCTCAGGTTCTCCCTGAGTTGACGTCGATATTCATCTCTGTCAGTGTCTCGGGGGTTCCTGAGGAGTTTTCTTGGTGCTTTGATTAATTTAATGCCAAATTCAATCCATCGGTGGTCTGACATTGAAGCAGCGTCAGACACATGCCAGTCTTGGATCGAGTTGGATATACGGTTTGTAGCTAAGGTGATATCTACTATGGTTTGACTTCTAGAGTTAATAAATGTCGGTGTACAGCCTTGGTTAATTATATTAAGGTTATTACCGATTATATAGTCGTAAAGTGACTTACCTCTAACATTGTTGTCTTTGTTGCCCCAGGTTACATGGTGAGCATTGGCGTCACATCCCATGATTAGTTCCCATTTCTGGGTGAGGCAATGAGTTACCAGGTTCTCCATTTCCCTTGTCGGCGGTGGTGTTGCCTGGTCCTGGGGGAGATACACTGATGCTATTACGACTGTTGTTGGTTTGCCTGATATTGCACATTCCACCCTCACGGCCGTGAGATCAGAGGTTGAAAGGTGTTGTAATGGCTGGATTTTGATGTGCCGGGGGGCATAAATCGCTGTCCTCGGCGTCATTGTTGGTGAGCTGAAAATAACTCCGTTTAGTTTTGTTAAACCAGATATTTTAGATTTAACTATCCAGGGTTCTTGGATTAGAGCCAGTGTATCCTGCTCCACATCGAGTCGTCGGCACAATGTTGCCATTGCCGCTCTACTGTGTTGCAGGTTACACTGGACTACTCTTACCTTGTTTGGCTCGTTCTGTGGCGAACGTTGTCGCTCTGCCGCAGACTGTACATGTTGTGGTGGGCGCTGGCGCTCATCCACTGGTTGGTGCGGCGAGCGCGGCCGCTCTGCCACTTGATTGGCTAAAGTTTTATTATCCATATGGGTTATTTGTTGATTTCGTCCATCTGGTTCCCCACCCGCCACGGAGCCCTCTTTGGGGATGTCGCACGGCAAGCCCGTGCGATCACCAAGGATACCAGATGGATATAGCCCCCAGAGACAGGCAACGCTGTGAGAGGGTGGCGCAAACCTGACTGCCGAGGCGATCGACAGCCAGATCCACGCCCCCCTACGCGCCCCCTGCCGCCAGAGACTCACCCTGCCGGCCCTCTGACGGGACGACGCAGCCGGTTGATCAGGAGTGGGTTAGCTCCCGACTGCCCGTCTAGCCGAACTCCGGACCAAAGTGGCGTGTTGCAGGCACGGCCCACTCAACCACCAGGATTCCTTCATCCGACGACACGGGTCGCCACGCACGGCACAAACACGTGGGGGCTGGTTACTATGGGATGTCGCCCAAATTCCCATAGGCATCGTTAGAGGTACCCTAACCCTGGTACCATTCAGTCCTCGGCACGATGGCTTACACCTTGATTTGGGGGATGTTTTTCGAACCTCCCGGTCTAGATCCGCCGCCTTTTGTTTAAGCAGTGTCACCTCGTGCAGGGTGTGGTTCTTCACCACATGCTTACCAGCACCTCCGAAGGGGCATTGGTGAAGCTGGCGGACGGTCTTGGACGGTGATAGGCTAGGGCAAGAATGCTATATTCGCGTCAACCGTCCCTGGTGTGTGTCAACCCACCCCGGTAAACCCAATTAAGGGGCCGAGTGAGCCAACGCACTCCTTGACACCAGAATGCTGGGTTTTGTTATTAGAAACTCCGCACATTTTGAAAATGTACGCACATTAAAGCAACTCTACACTACTTTTGTTAGACCTCACCTTGAATATGCTTCAATAATATGGTGTCCAACCTATAATGTACACATACAAAATTTGGAAAGAATTCAACGCCGTTTCCTAAAACATGCGACTTCCAAGGCTGACGGGACTTATCCAGCTATTGGTTATCCACATGAAGAATTGCTCTCTAGGTTTTGCCTAGATAGTCTAGAGATCCGTAGGCACCGATCGCAATTAACTTTTTTATACAATATTTTACACAATAACATCGACTGTGGAGATATTTTAAGTATGCTTAACTTTCAAATTCCTAGACCGGCATCTAGACACAACAATTTATTTCACTTGCCTTTCTCAAGGACAAACGTAAAAAAATGTTCTTGTATCCAGCAGCTGTGCAGTATGTACAATAATTTAAATAATCGATTAGATATATTCACTTGTAGTCTTACAGACATAAAGAATCTGTCTTTAACTTAAATTTTGTATTTTGTTCCTTTTTGTTGACTCAAGTAGCCTCACCGTGTACTATACTTCTTGTATAAGCTGTATATTTTTTATGCATGTATATGTATTTTTCACAAGTTATTATTTTTAATTTTAGTTTTTATCTCCTATTCTGTAATTGGGTTTTTTAACCTGTTGAATAGTGTATCAAATAAATAAATAAATAAACATTACACGTAGTTTTCAATATCAGGCTTTGGACCTGATTTGTGGATAAGTGTACTGTAGGATATTTTCCATATATTGGGACACTTACCTGTCTCTAATGAAAGTTTAAGAAGATGAGACAGAGGTAAATACTATGTTGAACTGCACATTTTTAAGAAATATGAGGATATACCATCATGCCCTAGATTCGTATTGGAATTTAAAGATGATAATTTGTCAGAAATCAAATCACAGTCAATATGTATATTATTTAATATGACTGGATTATGATATATACCAATGTTAGAAATCACTACATCATTTCATCATTATCATATCTGACGTAAACAGACTCGTAGTAATCGGCAAACATGTCACACATAATTTTAGGATCAGGAGAGCTATTACCAATAAAGTTCGGTTGATTGAGTAAAGTATTGTTCCTAGACTTACTATTTACATATTTCCAAAATGCTTTTAGATTAGACACAGAGTGAGATTGTGATGAGTGAATAAATTTCATTATTGATTTGAGATTTCGATTATGATCTTAACTGTTTATATTGCTTATGAAACTATTCTTTATTTGTCTTCTTATATTTATTATATATTCTATTTTTACATTTCAAAAGCTTTTTTGATTGAAATGAATACCAATAGGGATAATTACCATTGTTAATGAATCGTTTTGGAATGTATGTATCTATTGCTAAATTTAATACAAAACATAATTCATTACTGATACGATTTACGTTTGGATTATTTTGAAACATACCATTCCAGCTTAATGCTTCGAAATAATCATTTATGCTGTTGTAGTCACCTTTTCTAAAGTTGTATCTCCACCTTGTATCATTAACAGGTTTAGAAATGAAGTCAAATTTACTGATTTTAATAGTTAATTGTGGATGATACAAATCTGGATCAACCATAAAGTAGTCATCCTATTCGACATCAACATGACAATTGTCACATAGAACTAAATCTAACATCATATTTTTGGTATTCTTAATAGAGGTTTTCTGATACAAACCATTAAAATTGACACTATCACAGAATCATTTTTCACATACACTAAAATTTCCGGAAGACACCAGATTATTATCTTCATCAACAGTCCAAATTATTCCAGGCAGATTGCAGTCGCCAGTTATACAGATTATTGCACTCGGAGAAGGTATATATAAATGAAGTTTCCACTATGCTCTTGCAATATGTGACCCCTCCGTAGGATATTGAATAAATCATCTTCAAAGATCGGGCACATCACATGGGTGATTATACGCATTATGAATAAAATAATTGAATGTCAATTGCGCGAGGAACATCAGATCTTAACAAAAAACTGACACGATATACAAGAGGGATTGGTAATGGTGGTCCTAAAGATTCAACGGGTTTTACCACCTAGGTAACAAATAATTTCATCTTAAATGAGAGAAATATCAATTGAGAGTACGACAACGTCGCGATACAGGGTTTGTTATTTTTTCAACAGCTGACGAGAAAGCACAACTACCAGGGGTTCAATTCTCGACTTCGTTGGAAAACGTTCCCATGAGAAAATATTCCCATGGTACCATTATTTGGTATTCTCGAAGGAACTTGGAACGTACTTTCCTATGGGAACCGTGATTATACGTATGTCTAACATTAACTCGATCCATTTCATAAATCGACCAATAATATTCTGGTGATTTTTTCAAATTGTAATGTTAAGAACAGTGAAGAGGACTGATAACTAACCTGTAAGATAGATACAATACAATATATGATGCAAAAATATAAGATAAGGGAAATTTCCAGTCTGTCACTGCAGATACCCATCCTGATTTCAGTGGTTCAGATACTGCAACATCGGCTGGTTGCATTATATTGGTAGTATTTGGCAAAAGGGAAACTAATATTACGCCATGGTCATCACAGAACTGACATACCTGTTGGGTAAGATGTGACCTATATCCTTCTACAAAAGAATTACAGATCTTGTGATGTTTTCGGATTTAAAATAAGGTGTGAAATGATTTCCCACATATTCATAGAAGACCTCAGAGTTCATCCACCCTGAATCTGACCTGCCGAGCCCCAATTCTCTGGAATAGGCTCAACAATTGCCTTTGGCATTCTTTTGTAGGGAAATATATATGCATCGGAGGCACCACTTTTCCATCTGCGGAAAAGGATGCCACTACCGTGATCTGCTCTTTCTCAGAGCCTACTCTTTCTTAAAAGTCCTCATTTGCCTTTTCCGGCCCCAAGACCTCCCAACTTTTCGAACACAGCTGGAAACCGGCTTTATCACCGTTGAATATTCTGGTGGGGTCAAGTAGAATTTTTTCCATTTTATTTTCTTTTAAGTACTTCAATATCTCGTCAAACTAATGAAAAATACGATCTTTCGTAACTGCTGCACGAGACTTGTTCACCGATTCAGCATGCCTTTGTTTTATTTCAGGGTGTCGCTTAAGGAATCCTTGAAACCAAAACCGTCCTGGAAGAGAGAAGTTATTTAAATATTCTGTTTCTCTTCCACTTTCTTCTACAATTTTTTTAAGTGATAAAATCAAATAATTTTTATGTGTTGGAAATCCTTTTTGGGCTATAACAAGTATCCATTTTTTTTCTAGTTTTCTAATAAGGGTGCTTCGAGGAACTCCGAATTGCTGAGCTGCGAGTTGTTTGCTTAAACCATTTTCTCGAAATGCTTTGATGGCTTTTTGCATGTCTTCATCCGTATAAGAAGAAAAGGGCCTTTGTTTTACTTTATCATTCTTGACATTAGCGATTTCTAGAAAAAATAATCAAAATTATAATAGGTATGTATTATAATAGGTATATATTTTTAACCGAATAGTCAAAAGTCAAAACTAAAAAATAATTGCTTACTAATAACAATAATATGATAGTGTTACTAGACAACCCATTATAGTATAGTAATATAGTAATGTTTGATTTGCCGGCCATAAATGAGTCCGGGAAATAGTCATTTGTCGGACAGTATGAAACAAAAGACTCTGTAATAGGACCTCCCGAAAGTGTTTTTTTTTTTTTCAAGTTTTATAATCTTATAGCAATTTCCGAAACATTATAGACCTCAAGATTTGGGCACGAACTGTACCTACCCGAACATATACATATCTAAAAATGAACCCCCCAAAAACCACCCCTTCGGTGAAAAAAGCTTTATTTTACTGATAACTCGTTAACCGTTGAAGATATAAAGAAAATTGCTCATAGTAGAAAGCTCGACTTATTCCCTAAAAAAGTCCTCTTGTAATTTTCTTCTTCAAAATGGGTTTTAAAGGGGATATAAAATACTCTTCTGTGTTTCCATTTTTTATGGCTATTGATATCTATTAGCATATAAAAATAACAATATAATATAGTTAACTCTTGATTTTTTGCACTTTTAACTGTTCACAGGCCCATAAAAAGTAACTGACTTTAATATTAGTTATAAATGCATCTTTTAGTTCAAGGCAGTACTTCAATGCAGAAAAGTTAGGAAGATAAATATTCACATTTACAAATTTACCAGCATGTTAAAGTTAGCCAAATTCTGGGCAATTTTTTATTTTTTATTCCTAAAAATAAAAAAACCCAAACATTTTGAAAATTTAGCTCAAAAATTTTTGTTTTAGTTTATATATAATATAACTATTGTTTCTAATAATTTAATAGTTAAAAAATTGTATTATAAAAATATCATCAAAAACTGCCTTTTGGGATTTCTTTGACTAAATTTAACATGCTGCTAAATTTGTATTTGTGAATATTTTTATTCCTAACTTTTTCTGCATTGATATACTACCTTGAACTAAAAGATAATGCATTTATAACTTATATTATAGTCAGTTATTTTTTATGGGCCTGTGAATAGTTAGATGCACAAAAATCAAGACATAACTATATAATATTGTTATTTTTATATACTAGTAAATATTAATAGCCCTCAAAAACGGCAACACAAGAGAGTATTTTATATCCCATTTAAAACCCATTTTGATTTTTTCTCCTAGCTTGTTTGGTTTTCAAGCAATTAATTTTTTTCTACAGGCCGCGCGCAAAAAATTTCAAATAAACGAAAATTCGCGCACATTAAAAATGTAAAATTTGTAATTTTTGTCAATACCGATTTTCTCGAAAACCATGGCATATACAAGAAAATTGCAAGAGGACTTTTTTTAGGCAATTAGTCAAGCTATCTTTTTTATGATGAGACAATTTTTCATATCTGCAACGGTTAACGAGTTATCTGTAAAATAAGGCTACTTTCATCGAAGGGGTGGTTCTTTTCGGGGGTTGCGCGGTACCCCCAGAACTGATTTTTGTGGTTTTGTGATGTTTAACTATTACAGAAGGAAAATCTCAGATAACACTTTTTGCGAGCTTCTGGTGTATTTTTCACTTTAACGACTGGACTATTTCGCTATTTATTTGTTGTTATGAATAATTTAGTGACTGCTGAATTTTTATCAAAATCGGCTTTAACCTAAGAACTAGCATTTTTATATTCAACAAAAAGATGATGCTATATTTTCTAAAATTCCTTATACAAGTCCACTTTTACAGTAAATATGGGGCGATCTTCTCCTACGTTCTGCAAATAAATTTGTAATTTTTCATTTGCTGTTAAAAATCTAATTCTGGCGGAATACGCAAGTTCCAAATACGGCGGATTGTTAAGTATGGGTTCTAGCACCCGTTGAATGGGGTTCTGCAAGGTATATGTTCAGTGGTAACAAACTTGGTCATTAAACAAATTAAGGAATTTTTTTTGCAATATTTGTACCTTGTTCAAAAAAAATCTGTGGACATTGATCACGTTAAAACTTACAAACTCGTGATCTGCTTTTGGATGCTCAAAAGTTTCAAAAATAACTTTCCAATGAATGAAGTGCTGGAACCCATATAATTTGTAAGTAATTAGGTAATTCTGTAATGCCCGGTTACTGATTCTCTTCCAATCATAACTTGTAGTCCCCCTTCATTCATTTAAAACAACTTTCAAACTTTCGACATGCGACATGTCCCTACAAAAATGAACGATTAGTAAACTGGGGAGGATCAAGTTGCAAGTTGCACTTTGGAATCCACACAGTGTTCATAATATTCCAGAATTAATATCACGGAACCAATTTTAGTTTGTACGTATACCAATTAGCCGAGAATTATTTCAAAACCACGTGTTAAACAGCGTGCCTCACAGTTCGTATTCCAACGTGCGAGATCAATAAATGCGCACTGAGAGAGGCGCGGCTCGTTCCTTCTCGATTGGTTTCGTGACCGCGTGCTGATTTTCACGACCTTATATAAGTATTCGCCGCTATTCGGTATATTTTAGTCACATTGTAAGTAACTGTAGGGAGGTGTGACGTTAACGATCCTCCAAAACAGTGAAGTATCGCGTGTTTTTATTGTTATCCGTATATTTACCGGTTTTATCCGTTGACAGCTCGGTTGACAGTTGTTTCTTTGAAAAGCAGTGTGGTGCCTGTTGATTTTCGGTGATGGTGTAAAAGTGTCTTTGTGTGTGACAGTGGGACATGGCCGTGGTAAATTTCCCTCTTCGGATACGTAACTGCTTCCTGGTGCTTGCATTTGTTGTGTTCATCCCCTTTTGTCTCTTTGTACTTTTTTCTGTGCCAGGTACGTTGATGTTTGTTGTCGTTTTGTTTACTTATAAAAACACGTGTCTGATAACAAGTGTACTTCTGTCTAGCGTTTGTTTTTATTTGTTTTACTTTATTACACCTGTATGATTTGAGTTTATAAACGTAAATCTACATTTTGCACATAGTTGTGAGCAGTCCCGTTTTTGTTGACCTATAAGAAATTAAATTTTTATAATAAATACGTTTGAAAAAGCCAATATTGAATCTATACATAACAGATAATGTAGGTATGAAAAAGATCTGTGGTAGGTAGGTACTTACCTATAATTGTATTTTACATAACTGACCGGTAAATAATACGTAATAAAACTTGTCATCTTATCCAATTTTTAGGAATCTATAGTTTTAGTGAAAAGAAAGGAATTTATAGTTTTACTTAAATTCACTTTGAAAATAAACAATCATTTCTGCTCATGTAGGTAACTAAACTACCTACCTGTATTATTTCTTTAAATAGGTACCCACGATAAAATGAAAATCTTTTTAACACTGCTCCAATTGACAAATAAGTAAATAAGTATAGTAAAACTCAAAAATGCACTACTTATTTCAATAATTGTCGCTCTTGTACCTAACTGAAGAAAAGTTTAGAAAAGATTATAAGCATAATTTGCAATTGCAATTGTTTAGATTTTTGCAAAAGTTAAAGTACCTACTTACCTATTAAAATATAGGTATTATTTTTAAAATACCTTCATTATTATTCCACATATGGGTATATATTTTTTAAATACAGATGGGAATTTTGAATACTATTTAGAATTCAGTAACCTACAAAATTCTACGAAAAATTTTTCTCTGCGAGCGTACTTGTGGTTTTAGAAAATTCAAATGCTGCCGACCGGGATAATATAAGGGGAGACCGGGGCATGCTTTGTTTTTCTACAAATAGGTATATTAAATAATAAATATAATGTATTACTTAACAAATAAAGCATGGTTACTCTTATGTAAAGTATGTTCGGGCATTATTAAAATAAGAAATACATGAAAACCTCCTAGGCGAGTCTGCCTGGGGTAAAAAAGAGGTGATTTTACAAATTCTGTATACCATTTGAGTTAACAACGGATTCTAATAGGAAAAATTCCGCCGAACAAGATTTTCTTATCAAACATTTTCCTAAACCGCGAGCTTCATGGTCAAATAATTGTTTAAAAACATTTTTTTTCGTTTTTATTTAATAAAATGAAAACGGTTTGACGGATCCGAAAAATCTTGATTCAATCGAAAGATATTTTCAATACGCGTCGTTTGGCTCCAGGCACGACTCATTTTGTCAACCCGTTCATTTGTTATAGCCAAAATAAATTTCTTAATTAACAAATTGATTATTCCGAAACTAATGAAGTATTTATGCCTTTTACCTACCTTTTGTTCCAAAGAATATACCATTTTTGGCCCGATATTTTCAATACTTTTTAATTGTTTAAACAATTGACATAATTTGTTAATTAGCAAACAACTTTTTTTCGGAAGTTTGGTCGACTTCAAACCAACTTTAAACGATACATATTGATGTCGGACGTAACCCCCATACTCGCCCCCATAGAATTCTGCACGAATGCAACGTTTTGTTCGAGGTTTTGCTTTTGTTTATTTAAAGTTTAAATTAATTTTGCAAATTAATAAATGGAATATCTCGGCTCTGGATAAACGGAAACCAAATTCATTTTTCACTTTTTCCTTATAATGAAAAAGTTCACGTTTCATGAAAAAAACACACACTTTGTTATTTGAGAATGAGAAAGAATAAAAAATTTAAATATTTTAATGGCATTATTATTTTATTTTTGATCCTTTTTCTACAAGCACCCCCTTCAAATAAAGTAAAACAAGTCTTCTCTTTCACAAAAAGTAGCAAATAAAACAAAAACTATCGACAAACCCTCGTTGGACAAGAACAATCATATGTTTGTTGCAAGGTAACCATTTACTTAGTTAATGAAAATTGCAAAAAAAAATATTTAAGTACTTAGGTAAGACGTTTTTAAAAATTTCTCAGAAAGTAAAAACATTTATCATCATAAAAAATACTTGGTTACATAAAAAAGAGCAAACTTGACAAAAAAAAAATTGTTAATAAACAAATTAGAGCCTCCCAGGCAATATCACTTTTAATTCCGGTTCCGGTTATCCAATGAAGTTCTTTCTGGTCTCAAAATTTTCCTTTTTCCAAGCACTTTCATATGCACAAAACCCCATTTCGATACGCCTACCCAGAGCCGAGATATTGGATTTGTTAATTTGCAAAATTAATTTAAACTTTAGATAAACAAAAGCAAAACGTATCACTCGTGCAGACTTCTATGGGGGTTATGCCCGATATCAATATTTATCGTTTAAAGTTGGGTTGAAGTCGATCAAACTTTCGAAAAAAAGTTATTTGCTAATTAACAAACTCGTTAACAAATTATGCCAATTGTTTAAACAATCAAAAAGCATTGAAGATATCGGGCCAAAGAAAATATGGTATATTTTTTGGTATAAAAGTCACACGCTTTTTGAAAAAAACAATATCCTGACGTGGTCAGTTTCGTAGTAATCAATTTGGTAATTAAGAAATTTATTTTGGCTATAACAAATGAACGGGTTGGCAAAATCAGTACTTAGTGCCTGACGCTAAACGACGCGTATTGAAAATATCTTTCGATTGAATCAAGAATTTTTTGGATCCATCAAACCGTTTTCATTTTATTAAATGAAAGCGAAAAAAATTGTGTTTAAACAGTTATTTGACCATGAAGCTCGCAGTTTAAGACACTTTTTCATAAGAAAATCTTGTTCGGCAGAATTTTTCCAATAAGAATCCGTGGCTACCTCAAATGGTATAGAAAATTTGTGTAAAAAATCCCAGGCCTATCCTTTAATTACGATATATAACTCTTGGGATATAGTTACGCGCATCATCCCTAACTCTAGTTATGGCGTTCTAACGTTATGGGCATGACGTTCTAACGTCACACCCAGGGAACAGATAAACAGCCGTACTTTGAATTTATCTGTCGGTGTTGCGAAGGACGGGTAGTTCGTCCACCAATGCCGAGACCAATGCTTAAGAAAGATAATCCTATCTTGGCGCAAAACAGAGGAAGATTTTTTTTAACTGACTAGAAACGTAATTACTAACGTCTCTACCAAAAATACGATTTTTAAATCTCTAGTATTATTTTGTTCGTTCTAATACGCAAAAATTTGAAGTACGGCCCTGTAGTACTATTGTCAGCAGTAATAGCGCCGACTTTGATATTTTGGTGGCCAGTTCTTGTGACCTTTTTTATGTGCACTAAACAAATTACTTATACTTTATATGTTTACTAATCAATTTTCAATAATTAAATAAGAGAGTTGCTCCTTTAGCTAACACTGATACTGTTTAGGTACGTTAGACCTACCACTTACTGGTTTTGCCCTACCTTCCATTTAGCATGTAAACTATTTTGTATAATGCGGCTTCCAGTCTTTTTCAAACGTGATACGTAGTGTTTAAAATGTACCTATAATAAATTTCATTAAAAAATCAGAAATCAAGATCAGTCTGAACCTCTTATAATATATTTATGACCTGACATTATTTTGATATGATGTTTAAAATTTTATTCCAAATTTGTATACCTATATCTATCGAGACAAAAATGAAAATTCGTAAAAAACAGCCGAAAAGAAATTCACCATTTTCAATTTTTAAAACAAATTTATACCTAGCCCAGGAAAATTAGACCATATAAGGGGAACGTTATAGAAAATTTATTAACAAGCTAGATTTTTCGATGTACTTTTATTTTCATGTTTTATACCTCAAAAGTCCCCATCAATAGTACCCTTGCAATTTTTTGCAGAGGATGAAAGGGAGATAAAATTAATTTTTTTCGAGAAGAAAGGTTATTAAAATTGTAACACGTAAAATTTGCTTTGAGAAAGGTTTTCTGGCCTCTTCTGTACAACTAATCGTTCTGAAGTAAAACGTGTGCCAAAGTTGCAGTGTCTGTATTTCCTGGAAAAAAAAACTCTTCCACACCGCGCCGGGAGTAGAGTAGGTATTACTCGCGGGTTTTTTATGCGGTGTCCCCAATCCTCATTAAATAATATATATGTGCTATTGTTGTTAATGCTTATAGTTTGTTTTTCCACATTCTTGGTGACACCACCCCCTCCAAGCGAACTCATTTATTGAATGACCCCTTACTGATATTAAAGGAATTTTGGAAACCTTACTCTGTCTTTTTCTCAACTTCCGAAGGCTCTTCTATTTCCTGTAGAGTTCCATCAATTTCCTCAGGGTGTGTCTTCACGATTTTCCGCAGTGTCTTCTTCTATTTCAGATTCTTTCATTTTTTATATTAAGAAAGCTATGGGATCTATATATCATCGTAAGCATCCAAATTGTCACTCCAGGTTTTAGGTTTAGAGAAGATTGTTCACGGCAGAACGGTGAAAGCTTACCTTTCTACAACTACAGCTTGCACTGCAGCCTTAGTACAATTGCAAAAAAATGATACTGAGTATTAAATCAACAGCAGGTGGCAAAGGGGTTTCAATCGGCTCCAAATTGTTGTTGATAATTTTTCACTCCAATTCTTCTGGATTTAGGTCATTATCTAGCCATTTTAGGCAAATAAACTCTAAATAAAGGTTGTGTTGTAATACATCGAGTTAATTTCACTGCCTTATTTAGTCTGGTTGCCTTTATAAATGAAAAGTATCTGTGAAAATCAATAGATTATTTATATGGTGCTAGAAGGAAGCCAATTCCACTTTCAGAAATTGTTTCTTGACATTTTAAAAACTTTAGCACAATCCTGTAAGTCACTGCGATTCAGTAGCATCTTAATTACCTTGTTTTTCCAGGTTGAAATAGGCTAGATGTATCAGCCCCCGCGAATAGCATGGAGATAAAATATGATTTTTACTACCTATTTTCGAAATTGTCAAAACTTGGATAAGTATAGGTACTTTAGTTTCAGCTTTCTCTCTACTAGTCAAACCATCTAAAAATTTACTTAGAACGACACAAACACATAATACACACGTTTGTTTTTATGTGTGGCGGGTATCTGATCGTCATGCGTCATGGTCGTATGCTGAGACGAACACAAAGAATAGTGTAGTACTAAACCCTCTTTCATTAGCAAATGCTTCTAAAACAATTTCAACAGAACCATTTGTAATATAAGTTCTGTATACCTTATAGTTATATAGTCATATACAGGGTGTAATTAGTTTCATGTCATTAAAAAAATTGGTAATAGGGACAGACTAGACAAACGAAAAACCTTTATGAATTTTTTCTCTAGGGGCACTATGACAAAAACTGACCTGACCATTTGAGAACCACTGTTTTTCAGGGTCAATGGATGTTGTAGTTCCGAATATTAGAAATAATAAAAAACTGTAATACCCGACTTGTGTTCCCGCCGCCGGAAGAAGTGCGGCACTTTGATGGGATTTTATACCACTAATTGAAATAAATAAATAAAATAAAAGTGAATAAATAATTATGAAAATGTAAATAGTTTCTAGAAAATTTAAGTGGTTTATTAACATTTGTAACATTGTGTTAAAAGCTTAAAAAATTAGTAATTATTTTATGAAATTGGAAAACGAACAGTAAGACGTCCGAGATACGATAACAGAAAATAGTTGTGTACCTATTTTAAATTAGGAAAAAATCTGATTTTTTTTAACGAATTGAGCACATAATTTTCCCCAATCAGGTACCGAAAACTAAAAATCGAGTCTTTGGTCTCTATGAAAATCAATGTAAACAATAATAAACAGATCAACACAAGACAGCGAATACTAATAATAATAATCATACCTTTAATGCCCAATAGGTAACACCCAATAACTGAACAATTCTTTTGAACTTTTCACAAAAATTGTTCGAAATGACCTCCATCTCCACGTATACACATTTTGGCACGTCAAACCAAGGACATACGTACACCGTTCAACACATTTGATAAATTAGGATAATTACTTCCACATCCACGTAGTGGATTGGAAATATAGTAATCGCAAAAAAATTTTCAAAAATTTTTCTTTTTGAAATAGGTTTAGAATGTCATGAAACGTCGAGATTTTAAATTTGAGCAAAAAAAAAAAAATTCTGTCTGTCGGTCTGTCTGTCTGTCCGTCCGTCCGTCCGTCCGTCCGTCGGTCGGTCGGTCGGTCGGTCGGTCGGTCGGTCGGTCGGTCGGTCGGTCGGTCGGTCGGTCTGTCTGTCTGTCTGTCTGTCCGTCCGTCCGTCCGTCCGTCCGTCCGTCCGTCCGTCCGTCCGTCCGTCCGTCCGTCCGTCCGTCCGTCCGTCAGTCCGTCAGTCCGTCAGTCCGTCAGTCCGTCCGTCCGTCCGTCCGTCCGTCCGTCCGTCCGTCCGTCCGTCAGTCCGTCTGTCTGTCTGTCTGTCTGTAACTATTTTTGTCCGCACGTTTTCTTCGGAACGGTTTAAGATATTGACTTGAAATTTTGTACACGTATATATCATAACGAGATCTGGAACTGGATTGTTTTTTGAGGATATCCGGTGAAGGGTTGGGGGTTAAATAGGGGTAAATATGGGAAAATAAGTAAAGCAAGCTTGTAAGAGTACAGAAACTTGAAATTCGGTGTATGTACTAGAAGTTAAGGCCTCAGATTTTTTATAATATTTTTCAACCCAACAAAATTGAGATATTCATTTAAAATTTGGTACACGTATGAATTATAACGACATCTGGAACTAGATTGTACTTTGAGATGATTCCGTTGAATGGTTGGGGGTTATTTAGGGGTAAATAGGTGAAAATAAGTAAAACAAGCTGGTATGAGTACAGAAACTTGAAATTCGATGTATGTACTAGAAGCCAAGGCCTCAGATTTTTTAATTATATATTTTAGCCCACCATCACCCCTACTCCATTATTCAAGGGGTTGATAAAATAAAATTGAGAAGTTCACATGAAATTTAGTACGCATATGTATTATAACGACATCTGGAACTAGATTATATTTTGAGATGATTAAGTTGAAGGGTTGGGGGTTAAATAGGGGTAAATAGGGGAAAATAAGTAAAGCACGCTGGTAAGACTACAGAAACTTGAAATTCGGGGTGTGTACTAGAAGCCAAGGTCTCAGATTATTTATAATATTTTTCAACCCCCACCACCCCTACTTCATTATTAAAAGGGTTAATAAAATAAAATTGTGATATTCATTTGAAATTCGGACACATATGAATTATAACGACACCTCCAACTAGATTATATTTTGAGATGATTCCGTTGAAGGGTAGGGGGTTAAATAGGGGTATATAGGGGAAAATAAGTAAAGCAAGCTGGTAAAAGTACAGGAATTTGGGATTTGGTGTATATACTAGAAGCGAAGGTCTCAGGTTTTTTAATTAGTATTTTCCATCTCCCCACCCCCATCTCCCTTATTAAAACAGTTGATAAAATTGAATTTAAATTTTCACTTGAAATTTGGTACATTTATATATTATGACTATATCTGAAACTAGATTATATTTTGACATGATTGCGTTGAAGGAGTGGGGGTAAGTAGAGGTAAATAGGGGAAAATAAGTAAAGCAAGCTGGTAAGAGTACTGCAACTTGAAATTAGGTGTCTGTGTCCTAGAAGCCAAGGCCTCAGATTTTTTGATAATATTTTCCAACCCTTCCACTACCATTACTACATTATTAAAGGGGTTGATAAAATAAAATTGAGATATTCATTTGTAATTTGGTAGACGTATGCATTATAACGACATCTGGAACTAGATTATATTTTGGGATGATTCCGTAGAAGAGTTGGGGTTAATAGGAGTAACTAGGGGAAAATAAGTAAATCAAGCTGGTAAGAGTACAAAAATTTGGGATTTGGTGTATATACTAGAAACCAAGGCCTCAGATTTCTTTCTAATATTTTTCAAACTCTACCACCTCCCCTTCATTATTAATGGGATTGATAACATCAAATTGAGATATTCACTTGAAAGTTAGTACACGTAATGTATTGTAGTGACATCCGACTGAGATAACTCCATTGAAGTGGTGGGAGGTGGTAGATTGTGAATAGTGGAAAATAGGTAGGGTAAACTAGAAACTTCATTTTTAACGTATATGGTAGAAACCAACGCCTCAAACTTTTCTAGACATCTGCCCCAAATATTATTAAAATTCTATGACCAATAATTTCCACATACTAGTGCAAATATAGTCAAGATGTTTCCTTTAAAGTAACTTGGATGACGAATCTGGATGTGGAAGTAGTGATTCCTTAGGCAGCGTTTTTTTTATGGTTTCTATTCACATTAAAATACTTTGTTGCAATTGTTCTAAAGCTCTTCCGCACCAGCTGTATTTCCACCACTTTCTCCATACACCAAGTGCATTTCCGCAAGCTCTGGATAAGTGTAATCTCCCATAATGTCCAAAATCTGCGTTTTAAAACACCACACTAAACTGTGAATTAACGTTATTAATAAAGAAAACAAAAAGAAAAACTTGGTCCAAAATCCAAAAGGGAACACAAAAAGCACGACCGAGAAGTAGTGTCTTGCGTAACCAAGTACTAACGACTTGAAGGATAAATCAATAAAATAAATCTTTACATAAGTGGCACAAAATTCAAAAAGAACAAAAACAACAGACAAAACCAAGGAACGGGTAGGTCGCGTCGTGTGTATGTTGTTTATCAAGTAAGGACACAAACTGAAATTATTACAAGGGAGAGCATAGCACGCCTAAAAAGATAATTTGGCCGCGAAGAAGCAAAAAACATGGCGGTGTCCTCTGTCGGTGGCTTTTAACTGCATTGTCGGCATACTTATTTGCACGAATGTCAGAGTATGTACGACAAGACGCGAGGCAATAAAACCTACCCCAATATGCCAGCAGTTCTCAAACTATGTTATTAAGTATTTTGGAAATTTTTGTTAATTTTTTTTCTCCAAAACTATGAGCTTTAGACCCCATGTTATATACGGTTTTTTTTGTTTGTCTTGTCGTTCCCTACCACCAGTTTTTTTAATGACATGAAACTAATTACAGCCTGTATAATAATTCAAAGCCTACCTTTGGAACGCGTGTTTTTACGAAAATAAGGCATTTTAATCAGTAGTTTTTCGACATACTAACTCAATTAATGGTATTCCATCGCAGATAGGCTTTGTAATGAAATGAAATACCTTGGTAGCAATGATTCAGACAGATGATTCCAGCTGACAATAGAAATACGATGCGTCTTGTTTCATGCTCCAAGTATCTCACTGTACGTTAACTAGGTATACTTAAGAAATGAAAAAAGCTGGTTCTCGCAAAATCTTTATTTACTATTATAGTTTTGTTAAAAATGTTTCTGATTGAAGCGTAATAATAGACGGACGGACGCTCGTCCGACCAACAAGTAATCATATAAGGGTTCCGTATTTTTTTTTTCGAAATTGGAATCCGAAATAGATAGAGAATTGTATTAATTAGATTCATTCATCTGGATTCACTAATATGTAAAGTGAAATATGTGTGGACATATAAACAAAATAGTCATGTGAACCTATTCTATTGAAAATTTACGAACTGCAAGGTGCAAGGATGTTCTTTTACCTGCAAGATTCCCTTGTTTATGTAAAGTAGATATCAAGAATAAAGCGCTTCGAGGTAATTAAAAATGTATCTCGTTGCAGAGCTGTCTGCAGAGTACATTAGCATGTTGAGTTCGCGCCTTGCATGTTTAACAATTTACAGTTTAATGAATAACAAAATATCTAATATATTTTTATAATCAGCATGCGAGTAATGTTATACTTTTATGCACCACAACACACGAAGGCAGGAAACAACCACATTAATTTAAATTTTTAAATCCGAGTTTTAGACGTATCAATTTGTATAATTTACTTACTTAACCGTTAAGTATATTTAAATTCCCAGGAACATTAATAGATTCGTTCACAGGAAATCTTTACAATATAGTCAAGGGCTCGTATGTAATTTACACTATTATTCCTTCAAGTTGCTTATTAGATCCTACCCTAATTCAAATGCAATCATTGTTATTAGTTAATTCTAGGTTTAGGTATTGTCCTGCACTTTGAAAACCTATTATTTTTAATTTAAATTATACTAGAATCCGAGGAAATAAATATATTATTAGCAAAAAAATGCTCGTAATTATTTCAAATTCTTACTAAAGGCTTATCATAGATAAGTACAGAAACATATATATACCTTTCTAAACAAAATACTTTGCTGGCTATATGCCACGAACAACATTGGATTACAAGAAAGACATGTACATTACGTACAGCGTAACTGTCAGAATAATGTTATTTTTAATTTTAAATTTTCCTGTTCAACAAAAGAAAAAAAAAACAAAATCGGTAAAGGTATTTACACAGAACTTCCCTCGTTATTTGTGCATGGCACTCACTCTAAAAAAATTAATAATTACGAAATGACATTGAAAATAATAATAGGAATATAGTCATTGCTATTAATACAAAGAAAACTTGATAAGTTTTGGTAAAAAAAATATACAGATTGCTCATCCAACAGCAAAAGTTCAATACTAAATAGCAGATGCCATATATGGCAGGCTTGCGCAAATACCTTTACAAATGTCCACCATGACTGAATTATTTCTTGGTATTACCACCCTGTACATTTTTCAATAAAAGTATAATAGGTGCATTTGCCAGATATTATTGCCATCTGTCACATTTTCAATCCAACATTCACGTAAGTAATGGAGTGGAAGTATAGTGGTGGTTAAAAAATTTCATTTTTTTTTAAATTTTTCAAAAGATGTTGGTAAATTAATATTCAAATTTTTTTCTTCTGAAATAGGTTTAAAATGTCAAACGTAGAAATTTTAAATTTGAGCAAAAAGGAAAGTTTCCTTCTATTCTATAGTAGTGCTAAAAAAGTTTAAAAATTAAAAATCATGTATTTTTTAAAATAGGTTTAAAATGCTATGAAACGTGAAAATTTTAAATTTGAGCAAATAAAAAAAAATTCGATCTATTTTAGTGGTAAAAACTTTTTGAAAAATGTTGGTGAAAAAAATTTTCACAATTTTTTTTCTCAAATACCTAGGTTTAGAATGTCATGAAACGTGAAACTTTTAAATTTGAGCATTCTAGTGTTAAATTTTTTTCCAAACTGGTAACAAAATGTTGCAAATTTTTTTTCCGAAATTGGTTTGGAATATCATGAAACGTGGAAATTTTAAATTTGAAGAAAAAAAAAATCCATCTATTTTAGTGGTAAACAAATTTTCCGAGAAATTTTCAAAAATGGTAAAAAAAAGTTTCAAAATTTTTTTTTTATTGAATCAATCTTAGAATGCCATGAAACGTGGAAATTTTAAATTTGAAGAAAGAAAAAAAAATGATTTCATTTTAGTAAGTAGTAAAAAATTTTTCAAAAATATTGGTGAAAAAAATTTTCAATTTTTTTTTCCTGAAATAGGTTACGCGTGTCATGAGACGTAGAAATTTTAAATTTGAGCAAAAAAAAATTTTTTTCATCTTTTTAAAAAATTGTTCAAAAATGTTGGTGAAAAAAATTTTCAAAATTTTTTTTTTCTGAAATAGGTTTAGCGCGTCATGAAACGTGGATATTTTAAATTTGAGCAAAAAAAATTTTTTTCACTATTTATTCCGTTTAGACGGTCCACCCTGTATATTTTCCAGTGAAATCTTTACAATATAGTCAAGGGCTCGTATGTAATTTACACTATTATTCCTTCAAGTTGCTTATTAGATCCTACCCTAATTCAAATGCAATCATTGTTATTAGTTAATTCTAGGTTTAGGTATTGTCCTGCACTTTGAAAACCTATTATTTTTAATTTAAATTATACTAGAATCCGAGGAAATAAATATATTATTAGCAAAAAAATGCTCGTAATTATTTCAAATTCTTACTAAAGGCTTATCATAGATAAGTACAGAAACATATATATACCTTTCTAAACAAAATACTTTGCTGGCTATATGCCACGAACAACATTGGATTACAAGAAAGACATGTACATTACGTACAGCGTAACTGTCAGAATAATGTTATTTTTAATTTTAAATTTTCCTGTTCAACAAAAGAAAAAAAAAACAAAATCGGTAAAGGTATTTACACAGAACTTCCCTCGTTATTTGTGCATGGCACTCACTCTAAAAAAATTAATAATTACGAAATGACATTGAAAATAATAATAGGAATATAGTCATTGCTATTAATACAAAGAAAACTTGATAAGTTTTGGTAAAAAAAATATACAGATTGCTCATCCAACAGCAAAAGTTCAATACTAAATAGCAGATGCCATATATGGCAGGCTTGCGCAAATACCTTTACAAATGTCCACCATGACTGAATTATTTCTTGGTATTACCACCCTGTACATTTTTCAATAAAAGTATAATAGGTGCATTTGCCAGATATTATTGCCATCTGTCACATTTTCAATCCAACATTCACGTAAGTAATGGAGTGGAAGTATAGTGGTGGTTAAAAAATTTCATTTTTTTTTAAATTTTTCAAAAGATGTTGGTAAATTAATATTCAAATTTTTTTCTTCTGAAATAGGTTTAAAATGTCAAACGTAGAAATTTTAAATTTGAGCAAAAAGGAAAGTTTCCTTCTATTCTATAGTAGTGCTAAAAAAGTTTAAAAATTAAAAATCATGTATTTTTTAAAATAGGTTTAAAATGCTATGAAACGTGAAAATTTTAAATTTGAGCAAATAAAAAAAAATTCGATCTATTTTAGTGGTAAAAACTTTTTGAAAAATGTTGGTGAAAAAAATTTTCACAATTTTTTTTCTCAAATACCTAGGTTTAGAATGTCATGAAACGTGAAACTTTTAAATTTGAGCATTCTAGTGTTAAATTTTTTTCCAAACTGGTAACAAAATGTTGCAAATTTTTTTTCCGAAATTGGTTTGGAATATCATGAAACGTGGAAATTTTAAATTTGAAGAAAAAAAAAATCCATCTATTTTAGTGGTAAACAAATTTTCCGAGAAATTTTCAAAAATGGTAAAAAAAAGTTTCAAAATTTTTTTTTTATTGAATCAATCTTAGAATGCCATGAAACGTGGAAATTTTAAATTTGAAGAAAGAAAAAAAAATGATTTCATTTTAGTAAGTAGTAAAAAATTTTTCAAAAATATTGGTGAAAAAAATTTTCAATTTTTTTTTCCTGAAATAGGTTACGCGTGTCATGAGACGTAGAAATTTTAAATTTGAGCAAAAAAAAATTTTTTTCATCTTTTTAAAAAATTGTTCAAAAATGTTGGTGAAAAAAATTTTCAAAATTTTTTTTTTCTGAAATAGGTTTAGCGCGTCATGAAACGTGGATATTTTAAATTTGAGCAAAAAAAATTTTTTTCACTATTTATTCCGTTTAGACGGTCCACCCTGTATATTTTCCAGTGAAATTTCTACCATTTCTTCGCTGACAGTAGCGTCAACTACCTACCAAATTTGACTGCTCTCCGTCAAGTAGTTTTTTTAGTAAATGCACCAACAGACAGACAGACAAACAGACTGACGGAATTGAAAAATCTATATTTTCGTAATCTACGTGTTCTAAAACGTCAGAATCCGAAAAAATCTCGGAGGGTGATTTTTTCTCGAATACAATACTTCCCTTCGGTATGCGAGGGAAGTAAAAAACCAAAGAAAAACACTTACCAAAAAACTTTAGAAACTTTTACATACACGTGTTTCGGTGTCCTACACCAAGGATGCTCTCTTCAGTGCTGCTTCTTTCAAAATTTAAAATGAACTGAAGTCATATCTCAGGCAAATGATTCTGCAATTAGTAGGACAGGATTTTTTCTTTTGATGTTTAGAGGGGGTCAGTGCGAGTGTTAAACTCGGTTATCGGGGTTGAAGGCCTCCCCATATGACCGCCATCTTGAAAGAGGGAGTGTAAACAGTTTTTCTGCGATCTCTTGAGGACCGTAAGTTTCACAAAAAATGTTTTCAGACTCATTTGGTAGAGAATTGAATTCTCTACAATATTGGTCTAGATACTTCTTACCGTAAAATTGAAACTGAAAAAGTTATAATCAATAATAGACTAAAATGGTCAAGAAAAATATCACTTAAGGGTTATAACTTTTTTTATTGATTTTATTGAAAATACACATTCGATGTTTCTTGTACACCATTTTATTGCGAACAATTTTCTCTACTTATTTTTTAAATTTCTCTTCTTTGGAGAGGTGTTAGGACGCTGCAAATGGATCAAGTCCGTTGAAAAGGCATTGGACAATTCTGAAAAAAATTGAGTACATTCCCTTGATGATCCCAAACTCTTTTTGTCTCTTGTAGTCTTTGTCCATACCTCTTCTTTCTCGAGTAAAAAAATATCAAATATCTATAATTTTGATTTTTCCTCGCCGGATAACTAAAAAAATGACAATTGCAGAAAAAAATGTTTCGAACAAAAATAGTCTATTTTTAGTCAGACAGTTCGAATTTGCAATAAAATATAGGGGTTCTCGTTTTAAAAACGGAATTTGACTTTGAATGATCTTAACTCTTCCGCCAAAAGTCAAAGTGACATACCACCGAACTGCCCCCCCCCATCCAATTCTACAATTTTTGTTTGAAACATTTTTTCGTAGAGTGCTTATTACTCGAGATATTTGAAAGTTTCAGGTTAAAAAAATCACCCAGGTGATTATTAATTATTACTCGAGATGTTTGAAAGTTTCAGCTTAAAAAAATCACTCAGGTGATTCTTCTCTGTGGCTAACAATACAATAAAACATATTTGAGAAAATAGATTTCCTGCGTTAGCTGTGTAGTTATATTTAGTCACAATTAAAGCCTGCCATTTAATGAAAATTTGTCATAATTATAGTACACAAGTTTATAAAAGAATTATTCTCCCAAAATTTTGGTTATCAACATTGACAAGAGCGGTGCAGATCTTAACAGATCATATAACGTCCAAACTAAAAACATCAGATTTAGGACAATGGAGAAACTTGAAAAGAGGTTCTAAAAATATTAGGTAGGTACATGTATTAACAGCATAGTGGTTTTGGCAATAAGACATATGCTGTAAAATGCATCAGGTCAAATGCCAAAGTACTGTTGCTTCCACTAGTAACTACGTGTTCTTGGCAATAAATAAACCATAAATAAAAAGCTCTGTAAATAAAGTGATTTACTGCTACTAATTTCTAGGTTATATTTATGAAAATTGAACCATTTCTGTTTCCATGGTTGCATTTACAGCTAAGTTCTAACAGATTTATCATATGAGCTACAAAAGTATCGCGAAAGTGAGTGATCTATTTAATAAGATTCACGAAAAAGTTACACTTAAGGCGCATTATTTTATAGATATTTTACAGGAATCGTCTAATAATTTAAATATTGTGAAATGCTTGCTACTACCACAAAAGTGTTATAGAGGCAGGCCATCTTGACAGGCCAGCGTTCGTGATGGTAAATATGACAAGATATGCAAATTTAAAATATCAAATGTTTGTTAGAATTTATGGAGTCAGAAACGTGCTAACTATACAGCTGTGACTACTAAAACCGAGACTAAAACAAATTAATGTAAGTTACATTGTAAGAAAGATCATAAAATCGATATTTATAAAATTTTAAAAATTATTAGAATCATCAATAAATGTGAGGCCCGTTAAAAATATATTAAAAATATGGCCATAGTTCACAGTAATATTTTCTCCGCATCAAAAATTGCAGTCGTTGTAAGCCAGAACAAGTCTCTTAAATAATTACGAGAATAATTATTATAGGTTATTAGGTACCTAGTAGTATTAAATCACAATGCCATAATGCTTTTAGGGTCAAAAATACTTCTTAAACTTTTAGGATCATTTTAGAAGTCATTTTATTTTATCAGTGTGTATAAAGCAGCATTTTTTAAAATTAAGACTCTTTAAAAGCTCTTATAAAACAGTTGCTTAGTTGTTTTATAGCAGTAATTTAACAAAGAGTGAAGTGTGTTTTATAGTACAATTAAATGAAGCTTTAATAAAACTGCTATATGTATAGTGATGGTACTAAATTTTCATAAGGCTTCTCGAAATGTTTACAATTATTTCGTAATGTTTCCAATAGGCGTTACAAAATATCAACAGCAACTAAAATATTTTATAAGATGGCGCCAATTTTGCATTTATAGCTGCTGTGAAAATGTTATGAAAGTGTTTCTGAGAGCAACATTGTTTTATAAAATTTGTCAGAAACATTCCTACAACTTTTATAAAATATCAAAGTGAGAGTTGGGAATTGAAAGACCTGGTAAACTCATTTCAGCTCTATCCTTTGGTAAATCAACCTATTGGAATAACCACTTACAAAATCAGTCGACTACATAATGAGTAATGTAAATAATAGTAAGCTTGAAATATTGAACAACGGAGTATCTGATCACCTCGCTCAAGTTCTTACGTGAAATGGATATATCAATAACACAAAGAAACGAGCCTGAAAACTCAAATATTCGGCAACGGTAAATCGTTAACGAGCATACCATCGCAAAATTAAATTCAAAATATAATTTAATAAAGAATCTGTTCACCTAAAAGCCGAAGATAATCTTGACATCGATGTAATATTTGAGAGCGGTTTTGGACGGACTTTGATTGGTGCCTTAAGACACGAGTCATACCGACTAAGAGGAGGAGCTAAACAGATACAGAAAATTGTCTGCAGATAATGCTATGCACGATAACTATAAAAATATAAAAGGCAACTAAATTAAAAAATCGAAACAAAAAGGAAACTTTATTATAATTCGATAATAAACCAGGCCGAAAACAAACCAAAATAGTTTTGGGAACGTGTAAACACTAAATTAAATCGAAAAAAAAATAAAAAATTCGAAGTAAGCGAATTAACTTACGAATAAATAACAACATACTGACAGATAACAGAATAAATAAATAGCATATGAGTTTGGCTTCGAATTTTACTATTAATCAATGTTTGTAAATGTGTATTAATTCCCAACTAGCAATTTGGTACTTTATAAGAGCTGTGGAAATGTTTTTAACACAAAATTTGTAAAACAACGTTACACTCAGAAACACTTTCAAAACATTTTTACAACAGCTATAAATGCAAAATTGACACCATCTTATAAAATATTTCATTCGCTGTTGATATTTTGTAAAATTTATTAAAACCATTACAAAAGAATTATGTACACATTTTCGCAGGTCTTTAAAAAAATTCGGTACTGTCATTATATAACGTTTTATTAACGCTTCATTTAATTTCACTATATAACACAGTTCACTATTTGTTACATTATTGCTATAAATCATTTAAATAACTTTTATAAGAGCTTTTAAGTACCTAGCCGTTATAAAAAGTGAATACAGAGCATTTAGACACACTAATAAAATAAAATGATTTCTTAAACGCACCCTTAAAGTTGTGAGAAGTATCTTTGATCTTAAAAACATATGTCATTGTGATTTAATACTAGGTAATAACATATAATAATTATTTAAAAGACTTGTTATGGCTCAGACCGACTGCAATATTTGATGCGGAGAAAATTTTACTCGGAGCTATGGCCATGCTTTTTAATACGTGTTTGGAAATTTTATAAAAATCGATTGTACGAATTTGAGTATTTTTTCAATGAACCTTACACTAATTTGTATTAGTAGTCATAAGCACGTTTCTAAATCTATATATTCTAATAAATATTTGATATTTTAACCTTTCATATCTTATATGTACCATCTCAAATGCAGGCCTTTTAAAATGGCTTCCCACTATGAAATACTTTTGTGTTAATGGCGAGCATTTTAAGATAATTGAATTATTAGGCGATTCCTATAAAACATCTATAAAATAATGCGCCTTATAGTAACTTTCACATGAATCTTATAAAATAGATCACTCACTTTCGCCATACTTTTGCAGCTCCTCTGATAAATCTGTTAGGACTGCGTTGTAAATGCAAATATGGAAACAGCATTGATTCAATTTGCATAAACATAACCTAGAAATTAGTGGAAATGAATCACTTTACTTTCAGAGGTGTTTATTTACGGTTTATTTATTACCAAAAACATGTAATTGCTTGTACTAGTTGAAAGATAAGTATTTTAGTATATGATTCATGACCAGATACATTAGTAATGCAATGAGTGGGATGCATCTTGTTTCATTTTACTGCTGTTTTAATGCCAAAAACATAGTTAATACATAATATTTTTATAACCACTTGTCCGTTGAGATTGAATTTCCCATACACTTCAGATAGGTACACGCTTAATGTAATAAGGATATTAAATTAAGGGAATTTCTTACATTAAATTAGCAACAGAATTAACGGAACCATAGTCTGAATTTATTTCAAATAGAATTAAAAGTACATATCTTGTTTGGGGTTTCAACTAAGTACTTTAAAAGTAGTGACTGCAGACGTAGTCAACCGACACAGCTGCCATCCATTCAACCTCATTTAAACAGAAAACAGTAATTTCCTAATTAGTCTTAAGTGTTCTCATTTAATCATTTCCATTTAAATAAATTATTATAAGTCCAGTGGGTCAGACAAAAAAAATTAAACTAGATTTTTTGAGCCGTCCAAGTGAACAATCTCTTTCAGTTTTCAATGCTTTCCTACTTTTTATTTTTATTTACCCTTTGTAGACTGGGTTGTAATATAAAAAAACGCTGCCTAAGGTCTACTTCCACATCCAGATTTCCTATCTTTTTAAACGAAAACATCCTCGAAAACATCTTGATATCACATTTACACTCCAGTATGAGATATAATTGCTCTCAGAATTTTAATAGTATACTTAATATAATATTAATTTAAAATGGTCTGAACCAAAAACCCAAAAAACGACGTGCCACTTTAATAGTCCAATAAATCTGTCGAAAATATTGCGCATTTTTGCAAAAATTACTAACAGCAAACCAAGGTATGTAAAAAATCGGAAATTTTCCATAGAATTCAATGAAGTATTTTTAAAACAAATGACGAACTTGCGTCCTCTTCAAAATGGCCGCCAAAGTTTGCGCAAAACAGTTTTTTGGGTAAAAAAAAACTTGGCGTTGCACAAAAAAAAGTTTAATAGCAGAGTTGTCTAACTTTTTAATACGGATCGAGCCGGCCGTTCTCAGAAAATTGCAAAATTGATTTTATTACAAAAAAAACGTTAAAAATCGCATTTTTTTGAAATACCTGTATCTCTTTAACGAAGCTCGGTGAAAGCGAAGTCCAAGATATGTCGAATAAGAGCGTTTTTACAGATTTGCAAAATATTGCAAATTTCTTGCAAAAATCGATAAAAAACACGTTTTTTTTCAGTGTCCAATAGCTCATACAGGTCTTCATATTTTTATATCGGACCAGTCCGAAAAGTTTCTTCAACAGTTGCGCTAACCTGTGCAGTTATGCCGCATATCACGAAACGATTTCTAATATGCGAAAAATCGGTAAAAAAATCGATATATTTACCCCAAAAAATCTTAAATATTTTTGACATTTTAAATTATATTGGAATACCATTATTGCCAATAGATAGCTGGCATTTTTCTACTAATTTACACAAAAAAGAAATTGCTCTTCGACCTTCTGGAGCCGAGATAATTTTTTCTTTTTAAGAAGTCCTTGTGGCGCCATTTTTTAAGATAAAGGGCTGAAAACAGTGGTTATTATAGAATATTTATATTTTCAATAAAAAAATTTCGGAACTTGATCGGCCGTTGCTGAGCATTTCAAAATCAATGAAACTCGGAGTTCGATGCTGCGGCGCGCGTTATCTAGCGCTAGCGGTGAAGTGGGGGGAGAGCCAGCTCTCAGTGAAGCCTTGCGTAAAACTGATCTCGGGCGTTTGAAATCGATTTGGCTTGAAAAATCTTCATTATGTTGTTATGACTTCTGTTCAATCGATTGCTAGATTTTTTTTTCTTATTGGGGTAACTCGACGAGATAGGAAGTAATGGCAGTGGTGAAGTTAATAAATATAAAAAATGTATACTATAATAAACCCCTCTACCCTGTTTACACTAATTTGGGGGGTTGTTATGTTTATGGATTGTATCCGTGAAAATTAATGTACCCCTTTCAAATGAGACCAATTTACAATATGTGCGACTACCAAGGAATACTCATTCATCAATATTGGGCCTATCTTTACGTCTATACTCACACTACCCATGCACAGTGGGCCACGTAGATCTAGATCGTTTTATACGTGGACCGTTCCCAGAGATATGTGTACATTTAAAAGGTTATATTTCAAAACTTACCCCCGTTTTCCCATTGTCAGGCCTGTTGCTTCACTACGATTATCTAACCTTGATGACTCGAGTTTCCACTAATAAGCAAGTAAATGAAACACACATTTTCAACAAAACATAAACTATGTTTTACAAAAGAACACGTTAAAAAAGAACAATCGGTTTAGAAAATAAAACAATAATTAATACTTAAATTAAAACAAAAGAAAATGCAACTTAAAAGTTAAACAAATAAGAAAAATGGACCATAGTCTCGAACTTAAGCCAGAAAAATTATTTTGTTAAAGCAAAAAATCAAACTTTTTTTTGTGTAATGCCAAGTTTTTTTTTTAACGCAAAATACTGTTTTTCGGAAACTTTGGCCGCCATTTTGAAGAGGACGCAAGTTCGTCAGTGGTTCATTTGTTCAATAGTTCATTGAATTCTACGGAAAATTTCCGATTTTTTACATACCTCGGTTTGCTGTTAATAATTTTTGTAGGTAAAATCCCTGAGTTACTGGACTACAATGCCTATTCGACTGACCGACGCGCGACGTTTAAAAAATTTTTTGAGAACTTGCTCTCGTACGCACTAAATCACAATTTTATTTTGCTAATAATAGAGTGGGGGTAGCAGATGTCATAAAATAATTTAAGACCTTGGTTTCTAGTATATATACACCAAATCCTTTTCTGGACTCTTACTAGCTTGTTTTACTTATTTACTCCTATTAATCCCCCAACCCTTCAACAGAATAAGATCAAAATATAACCTAGCTCCAGATCTCTCGGTATATTATTACATGCATGTACCAAACTTCAAGTCAATCTTTCTTTTATTTTGTTAACGCCTTTGGATTGGTTGTGGGAGTAGAGAATGTAAAAAAAATTGAGACCTTTGCCTCTAATATACGATTTAAATGTATTTACCCCTCACTTTAACCGCGACTGTCTCAAATACGTAGGAGCGAAAAAAATTGAAAATGTTTTGTGTTCATTATGTGTATTGGAAATCATTTACTAACATTTGAATAATGTACATTGGACAGTTTTGAAGTTCTCCTAATAAGTATTGGAAAATGTCCTACTACTATGTAAATAATATTTTAAATACCGATTAAGCACGCCATTTTTTTATACGAGGACATTTTTTCATAATTAAAAAAATTGATAAAATGGTTGTGACCCCCATAAATTATAAACATTTTCAAATAAAAGAATTCGAGTGTATCAAGTATTAATTGAGTTATGAAGCCCAATAGATAATATTAATGCGAGAGAGACATGCAGATAAGATAGCGAGGTCGACAGAACGTCTAAGCAGTAAGCAAGCAAGCCCGCGCTCCACGGCACCTTACCTCTTGGGATCGAATAATTTCTTTCTCTATTTGCTTACTTCAAATGCTATAATTAGGTAACAATTGATATGTTGTTTTTTCTTTGTTCACCTCATCTCCTAAGATAATTGAACAGACATGGCGGCACATTTTTGTAAATAATACCAAGGAGTTTGGACAAAAATGTTTAAAAAAATTTCCACATATAAAAAAGTATTCATTCATGCCATATCCAATTTTTACACAAAAATAATAAGTGGGTTTCGAGATATGATCACTTAATGTATAATGTGACGAGAATCTCGTTAAAAATTGGTACATTTTGTGGTGTAGATTAAATAATTTTCATAACGTTTTAGCCTAAATTATTAAAATTTCAATGGGTGATGTAGAATTCACATGTAATGAACATATAATTTTATAAATTTTTTCCGCTCCTTCATTTTTGAGATATTCGCGGTTAAAGTGAGGAGTCAATACATTTGAATCGTATATTAGTATCTCGGGTGCCCACGAGACCCCTATTCTCTTCTCACAAATATGCACATTCTAACATAAGCGAACTCAAAAGATCAGCTACAAACTTTTTTTATTTTAAACAGCACTCTGTATATTTTTTAATTTTATCTAATAGAGGTTTTAATAATTTTTACAATAGTTTTTTCAAAATCAGTATCGAGTCATAAATGATTTTTACCCATTTTCGCCCCAAATAAATGGTTGTTTTGGCAATTTAACTAATTTATAGCGTTTTTTAAAAAGTATTTTGCAAGAGATAAACGGAGCAATACTCCCTTTTTCTAATTGACACCCAGTACATTTTTTACAGTAGAGCTTTAAATTAACTTGCCAATGCATTATTGTCAATAACTATCTACAGGCATACCTAGTAATTTATAAGGTCATTTGTGATTCGGTTTTGATATTGAAGAAATCATTGTAATCGTATCGGATAAGATAAAAAATTGTGTAGAATGCTATTTGAAATAAGAAAGTGAATAGTACTTCCGGTTAAACAGGAAGAGAATTACTGGGTCCGGTTATGTCTAAAATGTATTCTTGTGTCAAATATGAACCGTAATTTTAAATTTATGTTTTGAACAATAAAAAAAAAGTGGAGGTGTAGGTACTTGATCTCGTGGGCGCCCCGTATACACCGAGTTCCTGAACTCTTACTAGCTTGCCTTACTTATTTATCCCTATTTCACCCCCACCTTTCAACGGTCAAAATATAACTTAGTTCCAGATCTCGTTATAATACTTATACGTCTACCAAATTTCAAGCCAATGTCTTTATTTATTTTTAATTAATAATTAAGTGGTGGTGGAGGGGATGCAAAATTTCATAAAAAATTTGAGACCTTTGTTTCTAGTATATACATCAAATCCTAAGTTTCTGGACTATCACTAGCTCGCTTTACTTATTTACCCATTTGTACTCCTATTTCACCCCCAACCCTTCAATGGATTAATCTCAAAATATAATATAGTTCCAAATGCCCTTATAATGCATACGTGTGCAAAACTTCAAGTGAATATCTGAATATTATTTTATTAACCCCTTTAATAATGGAGTGGGGGTGATGATGGGTGGGTGACAAATGTTATAAAAAAAAAGGTGAGGCCTTGGTTTCTAGAATATACAGCAAATACCAAGTTTCTGGACTTTTAACCAGTTTACCCTACTTATTTTCCCCAATTTACCGATATTTACCCCCCACCCTTCACCGGAGAAAGCTCAAAATATAATCCAGGTCAAGATCTCATTATAATATATATACGTGTATTTGTATTTGAAGTAAAATACTTCAAATTAAAAAAGTAAGTGAAGTACAATTTATACTACTTTTACTTGAAGTGGTGCCCAGCTCTGGCCGTAGTAAAACTTGCATCCGCTGTTTGGAAGTAAGAGCGTCACCGCTTCTATGTTCCCCTAGGAAATACCGCCCTACCCACTTAGCATTTGCCTCAGAGAACCGGACAAGTGTGAAAATGTCCCAGATCTGTTGTACGATGTTTCCAAACTTTTTTTCTTAAGACAGTTTCAGCAATTGCGTTAAGTTCGGCGGTGAGGCTGCTACAGCTCAGAACATATCTCATTTTTGAAGCATTTGCTCAGAGTTTTCAGAATTTGCTTATTTTTTGTCATCCAAGTTGAAGCAAAAGGTTCTACTTCAAAGCAAGTGCGCAACTTTCGATAATTATGAACATTTCCTCTATGTTATTAGAATATGTGGAGCAGAAAGTTATGCTGAGAAAAAACGTGCTTTGTTAATGTTATTGTATCGGTTTGAAGGCATAGGCCAGAATAACGAATTTTTCATAAATTTTAAAACTTAAAATTAACACCCGTATCAGTCGGTAATACTATTTAAATTTTTTAAATAAACCAAATAGTTATATTTCACTATCATATGTACATGAAGGAGAAAATAATCATCAATTATAGTAATAATTCATTTTTATTGTTTACAAATAGTTGTTGACTTGAAATTAATATTCTCAATAAAATGTTGACCTTTGTTTATCAACACTTGACTAATGTCATATTTATTTATTAAGTAAAATACAAGTTACGATAAGATGCATAATATACGATAATAATTTCTTATATCTGTGTAGAAGGAACAGATAGAATTAGTTCTAAATTATTAAACATGTTGAATACGAAGAAATAGTGTAATATTTTCAAACAAAATGCAGCAGAACCTTGACACTTTATAATGCACAACTAAGATAATAATTGATAATTCAGCAGTCATAATCGCGTAATAGCAGTGGTGTAGATTCAACAGAACATTGTTTATTTTATTTCTAATAATAACAAAATTGATTTTCACAACTTTTAAAATGTTAACCACGCAAGAACAATGTATACATTTTTTATATTTTCGAAATTTTGCTATTGTGTTTGACCCCATCCAGATTAATTCACAGATCTTATAATATTTCGTTTAATTAAGTATATTTATAACCCAACAAACACTTTTAGTCGTTGTAGAAAGTAAAATAAATCAATTCGGACTCAAATATCGAAGAGAAAATCTCCATATATCTGTATACAGTATGTCCTACATTACATCTTGCTCATCTGATATCCGAATATTCTGAAATTTTGGTGGTGAAAGTATACCTATAAAGAGAGTCTTACGGCGTAACCTCATTTGATTTTAGTCAGAGGTAGTTAGCGATATTTTTAGAAAAGAGTTAATATACGATTCAAATACATTGACCCCCCACTTTAACCGCGACTCTCTCAAAAACATAGGAGCGGAAAAAATTGAAAATATTATGTGTTCATTATGCGTCTATTCTAAATCATTCACTAAAATTTGAATAATGTACATTGGACAGTTTTGAAGTTCTTCTAAGTTATATTGAAAAATGTCCTACTTTTTAAGGAAATTTTGACCATACCAGTTTTAAATGTAATCATATCTTGGAAAATATGGATACTATGTGATTGATATCTTAGATACCGATTATGCATGGTATTTTTTATAGGAGGGCATTTTTACATATTTTTTTATTCTAAAATTTTGCACTTATTTCCAAAAACGTGACCTCAAGTTTATTCGGTTATTTATCAAAGTATCTAAAAAAAAATTGATAAAATGGTTGATTGCATACATTATAAACATTTTCAGAAAAAAGAATTCGGGTGTATCAAGTGTTAATTGAGTTATTAAACTCAGTAGATAATATTAATGCGAGAGAGAGATGCAGATACGATAGCGAGGTCGACAGAACGTCTAACCAGTAAGCAAGTCAGCTTGCGCTGCACGGCACCTCACTTCTTGGGATCGAATAATTTCTTTCTCTATTTACAAATGCTATAATTAATTAACAATTGATATTTTTTAATTTTCTCTTTTAGGAATAACTGAAGCCTCTAGATGCAAAACTCACATTCTCCACTTCTGGCTCGCATTGAGTTATTTGTACTTAAGAATTTTACTATTAAAAATGTATTTTAACTGCAAAATCTTGTCCGTAGCCTACAAAATCCCTGTAAAATTTAATAGCAGAAAGTGGGAAGGTTAAAAAAATTGGAAATTTTTGAATCATTACTATACTTCCACTCTATTCGATGGATGTGCAACTAAAAATGTGACAGATGGCAATAATATTTGGCATATAGTTAACGCAAGTAGCAAGGAGAACACCTATTATAGATTTATTGAAAAATACACAGGGTACATAGTCATCCTAAGAAATAATACGACCGTGATGGTGGAAATTTCTAAAGGTATTTCCGCAAGCCTTCTATATTTGTCATCTTTTATTTAATATTTATTTTTTGCTGTCTCATGACTACTCTATATTTTTTTGACCAAAAGTTATCAGGTTTTCTCTGTAATAATAGGGCTAATTACATTGCGATTATTATATATTTATTTCCTTGAATATTATGACTGTGCCTTGTACCTACATTTACCAATGTCTTAGTTAAGTATATAAAGAAAAATGTAGAATCATTCGAAACTAGAAGCCACATACATTCTTATAAAACCAGAAACAACGATAAACTCAACATAAATTTCTATAGATTAAGTAAAACCAGGAATGACACGGGATACTTGGGGTTTCAATTTTATTTGCTCAGTAATGATTTTTATAGTACTAACGAATTTTTACATAGCAACTTTTCCTCTATTGCAAACTAATGTATGAATCTCGTGCAGTTTTCTAGAAGCTACAGTGATAAATTACCATGACATACCTCCTATTTATTTTATATTAATAGTTTCTTTTATATTTAGTTTGTCTTTCATGTACTATGTGCTCTTAGTCTTTTACTTCATATCTATTGTTTTATACATTTATACCTTATATTTCAACTTTTCTACTGTTTGTTGATGTGTGTAAACACTTTGTGTATTTTGACACCAATAAAGTTGTTGAGTATTACATATAATATCTTAGAATTTGTATTTTCCATTTCCTGCATAAACTAATTTAATTGCAGGGTTTATTATTGTACTTAAGATTTAACTTACCTACTTCTAAGAAGGGTCTCCTTTCAAATTAAAATTATTGTAGATACAGTTTTATTTATGGCCTGGGTTTTCTTACTATGGGTAATTAGGAAGGGCTAGCCTTGCAAAACTGTAATATTAGAATTCATTATCAACACAGCAGCCTAGCTGCATACATCGTTCATTCTAACAACCATTATGTTATTTTTATTTAAGTGTTTGTAAATATATTTGTTAAGTTGAAGCTTTGCTGTTTTATGTAAATCAGTCCATGGTCCTTCGAAAATTACATTACAAACTAGTAAAATGTTTATACATTTTACACGGGGTTAAGCAACCTATTAACCCCAACATTTTGGCCTTCGAGCGGATAGAAAGAAGTCGAACATTTGGTCTACTTCAAGATAAAAAGAAATTGATCCAAGCTGCAACAGTCCAAGAGTCCCGAGTCCAAGTCCAACGTATGTAAACGCAAGCTACAACAGTCCAAGAGTCCTGAGTCCAAGTGCAACGTTTGTAAACGCAAGCTGCAACAGTCCAAGAGTCCCGAGTCCAAGTCCAACGTTTGTAAACGAGCTAAGCCGCCATCATCAGATTAATCCGCCAAGGTGAGTGAATTTTCAGTCCTTATTCCTATACCTATACTAGTCCAATTTTTGGAGTCAATCTGATGGTTATAGTGTGTGCATTATTGGTTTAATTGTTTGTTAACGTTAAGTCCACATTTTTACGAAACGAATTCACGGATTCAGTCCAATTAAATAATTATTTTAAATCCAATTAATTAATAGCATAATGGTTCAGCCTGCACAGTTAAAAGATTTGAACACTAAAAGAGGTCAGATTAAGGCAAAAATAACTAGGTTAACAAAGTTTTTCGAAGATCGCGTGTTCGGAGATAATATTAACATATTAAAGGTACGTTTACAAAAAGTAGAGAATGCGTGGGAAGAGTTCGAACAAGTCCAGTCAGAGATTGAAATCCTAACTGATAGTGATCCCAATCAATTAAAACAACGCGAAATTTTTGAGGATGAATACTCATTAATTGTTGGCAAAATTACCTCATTTATTGAGTCAGGTAGTGATAAAGAAACACTTAGCATAAAAAGCGAAAGAAGTGCACATGTCAGATTACCAGTATTAGAACTTCCAAAATTTAGTGGCTTATATGAAGAATGGCTTTCATTCCGCGATCGATTTCAATCGTCAATAAATAATGACGATTCTCTCAGCAATATTAATAAATTTCAATATTTGCTCTCCTGCTTAACAGGTGAAGCGGCAGAAATGATTCAATCCGTGAGATTAACAGCCGCTAATTACTCTGTCGCATGGGAAAAATTGAAAAGTCGTTACGAAGATAATCGTTTATTAGTCAAAAGTCACATAAATGCTTTATTTAATATTCCAAACATAACAAAACACTCGGCTAGTGCAATTAAGAAGGTGCTTGATATTATCGATACCAACTTAGCTTCTCTAAATTCATTAGGGGTGCAAACAGGTAATTGGGATTTAATAATTATATATTTTATTACGACAAAATTTGATGTAGAAATGTTGCGAAGTTGGGAATCTTTTCAAATAAACGGGCTACCAACTCTGATCCATTTTAAAGAGTTTCTGACAAACAAATATAAATGTTTAGAGTCCATAGAATGTAATAGAACATCGTCAACAAATAATTCAAATAAAATGTCAAAATATCCAAATAATCATTACCCGCAAAATCATCATAAAATGCATAAATCTCTTACAGTATCTAACATGAGAACTTACAAACCATTTTGCGCACTGTGTAAATCAAATCACTTATTATATCAGTGCCCAGATTTCTTGAAAATTAATTCAGAGTTACGTCTTCATAAAATACGCGAATTAAAATTATGTGCAAACTGCTTTAAAACTAATCACCAATCATATAATTGTCAGTCCACTGCACGATGCAAAACTTGCAGTAAAAGACATCATACATTGTTACATTTTGAAAAAACAAAGACAAATAATTCGACAGAGGTAATAACGAGTCCACCCGATTTAACTCCTAGTGAGGTACATCCTCAGCCATCAACGTCTGCATTAACTAGCATTCGTAACTATTCACAAGTCCTGTTATCAACTGCTATAATCCATGTATTCGACAGTAAAAACTGTATCCATGAATGTAGAGTATTGCTTGACGTTGGCTCTCAATCAAATTTTATAACGGAGGAAATGGTTAAAAAACTTAAATTAAACACTACAAGCAAAGATAATGGAACAATAATTGGCATTACGCAAAATCCAATCCATATAAACAAATCCGTTGTAGTAAAAATTAAGTTTCGCGTCAACATATATTCAACCAAACTAAATTTCTTAGTATTACCATCAATTGCAGAAAAAATTCCCAATTTATCATTTTCTCCGGAAATGTTAAAAATTCCTCCGAATATAACACTTGCCGATCCCAAATTTCATTTATCCCAACCAGTAGACATGCTAATAGGAGCTGAATTATTTTACGAACTTTTAAATATTGGGCAAATTACACTTGGAAAAAACAACCCTCATTTGCAAAAAACACATTTCGGTTGGATATTAGGAGGTCAACTGTATGATCCAATTAATCGTAAAAATCATAAAGTCTCGTTTCTATCATTAGATTCGCTTGATGCAAAATTAACAAAATTTTGGGAAATTGAGGAATGCCAAACCATCACAAAATTATTATCGTCATCAGAATTAGAATGTGAAAATCATTTCACACATACACATCGTAGAAATGAAGAAGGCAGATTTGTGGTCAGGTTACCGTTTAAAAGTGATGCAATGAAATTAGGCATGTCGAAAAACATGGCACTAAAACGACTTTATTCATTAGAGAGGAAATTTGCAATAAATCCTGATTTAAAAAGTCAATATGCAGCTTTCATGAGAGAATACATAACATTAGGTCATATGGAACCTATAAACTCTTATGATTGTTTAGAGTCCGAAATTTCTAATTCCTATTACCTACCACACCATGCGGTCATTAAAGAGTCCAGTTTAACAACAAAGTTAAGGGTAGTATTTGACGGTTCTGCGAAAACTACGACAGGTGTAAGTTTAAATAATAACCTTCTAGTAGGTCCCACCATTCAAGAAGAATTATTTGCAATACTACTTAGATTTCGGTCGCACAAATATGTTTTAACCGCGGACATAACAAAAATGTATCGTCAAATACAAGTTGATCCACTAGACCGTGATTTTCAACGAATTCTCTGGCGTGAAAATCCAATGGAAAAAATTGAAACATACAGACTAACCACGGTCACTTATGGTACGTCGTCAGCACCGTTTTTAGCTATACGATGTTTATACCAATTAGCCACTGATGAGCAAACAAATTATGCTTTAGCTCATTCAATCATCACGAGAGATTTTTATGTCGACGACCTTTTAACTGCTGCTAACACGGTTGATGAACTAACTAAAATTCGCGATCAGCTGATTATACTTTTACTTAAAGGAGGTTTTGAGTTAAGAAAATGGTCCTCAAATAACACACAATTATTACCCAATATACAAGGTCAAAGTCAAAACATAAACATTAATATAGATAAGAATTTTGACACAAAAACTTTAGGTTTGACGTGGAATTGCATATTAGATTCCTTTAAATATTCCTTAAATAATGAAATACCTCATTCGCGGGTTACAAAAAGAATAATTTTATCTACCATTTCTCAAATATTTGACCCATTAGGTTTGATTGGTCCTATTTTAATTAAGTATAAGATTATTATACAAAGACTTTGGTCACTAAAATCCAATTGGGATGATACCATTCCATCAGAATTGCACACAATGTGGTTGCAATATATTCATGAATTACCAAAACTAAATGAGATCCAAATACAAAGACAAGTCCTATGTGACAGTCCAATTAGTATAGAGATTCACGGGTTTTGTGATGCGTCAACTTCTGCATATGGTGCATGCATCTATTTAAGATCTGTAAATCTTAAAAACGAAACCTATGTCCAATTATTATGTGCCAAGTCACGAGTTGCTCCATTAAAAACAATTTCTATACCAAGATTAGAATTATGCGGAGCTCTGCTTCTGACACGTCTTTTGTCAAAGGTAATATCTTCACTGAACTGAACTTGTGGTAGGTTCCTTGTGAAACATCTTGAAAATAATCGTTAATAAATTAAACACTGCTTTTAGATGAATCAATCAATATATTATAAATACTCTACATATGTTTCGGCTTACTAGGCCTTTATCAAGAGTATTACATAGTGAATACTAAAGTTTCCGATGTGCATATTCAATTTATACCTAAAAGTATTTATGTCTTAATCTATTTATGACTTAAGCTATTTAAGATTTAATTTAACATCTTTAATTATTTGAATGTTTGAAGTGGACCTAAGCTGATTATATAAATCAAAGGATATTTCTTGACAATTGGTTTATTATAGGGGTGTTTAGGAAATTCTGCTGGTCATTTGTGGTACAAGGGTTGTACTTGAAAGATTTTTTGATTTCTAGTTGTTCTAGCAGATCTAAACGTTTACCTTTTCTTTCTGAATGAAGTAAATTTATGTTATCAGTATCTATGAAATGGTTGTTTTCAATACAGTGTGTTGACATTCCTGTATTTTTATTGTTATTTAAGATTGATTTTTTGTGTTCTTTTACCCGGTTGACAACGCTTCTACCACTCTGACCGATATAGACAGCATCGCAATCCTTACAATTAATTTTATATACACCTGATTTATCAATTTTATTTAGTTTTTCTTTGTTATTAACCAAAATGTTTCCTATATTTGTTTTGTTCACACTTATTGTAGAGATACCCAAATTATTCAATTTTTTAGAAATTTTGTTACTATATTTCGGAACATAATTAATAAAACTGTATTTTGTAGGTTTGTTAGGCACAGTGAAAAATTCTTTTTGAAGCATTTTGCGTTGTTTGTTTTTGACCATGTTATCTATTAGTGACTCGTTGTATCCGTTATTTCTTGCAATTTGTTTAATTATATTTAATTCTCTATCAAAATCACTTTGATCTAAAGGAAAATTCGTCAGTCTATGTATTAGACTATGAAAGGGTGAAATCTTAATTTGCCATGATTGCTGCGAATTATAATGTATTACTGTATCTGTGGTAGTAGGTTTGCGGTAGATGCTAAATTTCAACTGATTGTTATGTTTTTTGATATTCATATCTAGGAAGTTTAATTGACTATTTTGCTCCGATTCCATTGTAAACTGAATTTTACTATTAAAAGAATTTAAGAAATTAAGGTAATTACTTAGGTTTCTTTCTGTACCGGTCCATATACAAAAAATATCGTCTACATATCGAGTCCAATAAAACACATGTGTATTTAAACTGTTATTGCTATTAAAAATTAAATTTTCTAGGTTTGACATAAATATTTCAGCTAACAAAGGAGAAATTGGTGAACCCATTGGTAGCCCGTCTTTTTGTCTAAAGAATTCACCATTAAACTGAAAATAGTTTTGTTCAATACAAACTCTCGAAAGATTTTTTAATTCTGTTTTTTCGGTTTCGCTGATTTGTGAATTATCTATTAAATTATTTAATATTAATTTTAGTTCTGTGAGCGGAACTGAGGTGAACAGACTTTTAACGTCAAAGGAGAATAATTTTGCGTTATTTGGTATTATTACATTTTTTGTATTTTCAATAAATTCAAAGGAATTTTTTATGGAATATTTAGATTTAAAATTTATTAATTTTGGTAAAATATAATTTAGTTTTTTACATAATTTATAAGATGGAGCATTGATGTAAGACACTATGGGGCGTATAGGGTTATCTACTTTGTGAATTTTTGGAAGACCATAGAGAATGGGGGCCGAAGGGTTCATAACTTTCAATTTATACGCCTCATTACTTTGAATAACAGTATTACATTTCTTTAGGTTAGATACAATTTCGGACTGGAATTTTTTGGTAGGGTTTTTATTGATTTTTTCAAAGTCTTCACTATTTAAGATTGTTTGTATTTTTTCATTATATTCTGATTTTGTTAAAATTGTTATGGTGTTACCCTTATCCGCTTTACAGAGAACCAAATCATAATTTACCAGTTTTTGTTTAATGCTGTTCAACAGGTTTATTTCTCCTTTGTTAGTGTTACATTTTGTCGAGGTAAATATATTAGCTAGATTATGTCTTTCCAATTCTGAGATTTCCTCTACTGAGAATGTAGCTAGCTCTGTATTAACGGCAAGAAGTTCAAAATCTTTTTTACTTACATTATGTGGAGAATATTTTAAACCTTTTTGAAGGAGGTTTAATTCTTGATCCGAAAAACTAACATTGGTTAAGTTACTTACTCTGGCAAAAAATGTGAAATGATCCTCAGTTTGAGGGGAATTCCTAGCCATCCACTTACAAGACTTGGCTACAAATGGAGGTGAGATACTGGTTTTCCAGAAGAGACAACATAGGCCTACATCTAAAACTGATACACACAGAATTACTCCATAAAGAAAATTACTTCGTTTTTGAATATTTAGACCGTCAAATAAGGGAATCCGTACAAGAAATAGTGCATGTTCTACAGCAGAGACAGTTAGCCAAAATTAATAGTTTAAAACGGGAAAAAAGTAATAATATCGCAGTTGCTAGGAATTCCCCTCAAACTGAGGATCATTTCACATTTTTTGCCAGAGTAAGTAACTTAACCAATGTTAGTTTTTCGGATCAAGAATTAAACCTCCTTCAAAAAGGTTTAAAATATTCTCCACATAATGTAAGTAAAAAAGATTTTGAACTTCTTGCCGTTAATACAGAGCTAGCTACATTCTCAGTAGAGGAAATCTCAGAATTGGAAAGACATAATCTAGCTAATATATTTACCTCGACAAAATGTAACACTAACAAAGGAGAAATAAACCTGTTGAACAGCATTAAACAAAAACTGGTAAATTATGATTTGGTTCTCTGTAAAGCGGATAAGGGTAACACCATAACAATTTTAACAAAATCAGAATATAATGAAAAAATACAAACAATCTTAAATAGTGAAGACTTTGAAAAAATCAATAAAAACCCTACCAATAAATTCCAGTCCGAAATTGTATCTAACCTAAAGAAATGTAATACTGTTATTCAAAGTAATGAGGCGTATAAATTGAAAGTTATGAACCCTTCGGCCCCCATTCTCTATGGTCTTCCAAAAATTCACAAAGTAGATAACCCTATACGCCCCATAGTGTCTTACATCAATGCTCCATCTTATAAATTATGTAAAAAACTAAATTATATTTTACCAAAATTAATAAATTTTAAATCTAAATATTCCATAAAAAATTCCTTTGAATTTATTGAAAATACAAAAAATTTAATAATACCAAATAACGCAAAATTATTCTCCTTTGACGTTAAAAGTCTGTTCACCTCAGTTCCGCTCACAGAACTAAAATTAATATTAAATAATTTAATAGATAATTCACAAATCAGCGAAACCGAAAAAACAGAGTTAAAAAATCTTTCGAGAGTTTGTATTGAACAAAACTATTTTCAGTTTAATGGTGAATTCTTTAGACAAAAAGACGGGCTACCAATGGGTTCACCAATTTCTCCTTTGTTAGCTGAAATATTTATGTCAAACCTAGAAAATTTAATTTTTAATAGCAATAACAGTTTAAATACACATGTGTTTTATTGGACTCGATATGTAGACGATATTTTTTGTATATGGACCGGTACAGAAAGAAACCTAAGTAATTACCTTAATTTCTTAAATTCTTTTAATAGTAAAATTCAGTTTACAATGGAATCGGAGCAAAATAGTCAATTAAACTTCCTAGATATGAATATCAAAAAACATAACAATCAGTTGAAATTTAGCATCTACCGCAAACCTACTACCACAGATACAGTAATACATTATAATTCGCAGCAATCATGGCAAATTAAGATTTCACCCTTTCATAGTCTAATACATAGACTGACGAATTTTCCTTTAGATCAAAGTGATTTTGATAGAGAATTAAATATAATTAAACAAATTGCAAGAAATAACGGATACAACGAGTCACTAATAGATAACATGGTCAAAAACAAACAACGCAAAATGCTTCAAAAAGAATTTTTCACTGTGCCTAACAAACCTACAAAATACAGTTTTATTAATTATGTTCCGAAATATAGTAACAAAATTTCTAAAAAATTGAATAATTTGGGTATCTCTACAATAAGTGTGAACAAAACAAATATAGGAAACATTTTGGTTAATAACAAAGAAAAACTAAATAAAATTGATAAATCAGGTGTATATAAAATTAATTGTAAGGATTGCGATGCTGTCTATATCGGTCAGAGTGGTAGAAGCGTTGTCAACCGGGTAAAAGAACACAAAAAATCAATCTTAAATAACAATAAAAATACAGGAATGTCAACACACTGTATTGAAAACAACCATTTCATAGATACTGATAACATAAATTTACTTCATTCAGAAAGAAAAGGTAAACGTTTAGATCTGCTAGAACAACTAGAAATCAAAAAATCTTTCAAGTACAACCCTTGTACCACAAATGACCAGCAGAATTTCCTAAACACCCCTATAATAAACCAATTGTTAAGAAATATCCTTTGATTTATATAATCAGCTTAGGACCACTTCAAACATTCAAATAATTAAAGATGTTAAATTAAATCTTAAATAGCTTAAGTCATAAATAGATTAAGACATAAATACTTTTAGGTATAAATTGAATATGCACATCGGAAACTTTAGTATTCACTATGTAATACTCTTGATAAAGGCCTAGTAAGCCGAAACATATGTAGAGTATTTATAATATATTGATTGATTCATCTAAAAGCAGTGTTTAATTTATTAACGATTATTGTAATATCTTCACTTTCAAACACGACATTTAATAAAATTTATTTATGGTCCGATTCAACTATCGTTTTATCATGGTTAAATACTTGTCCATCCGAATTAAAAACCTTTATAGCTAATAGAGTTTCTGAGATCCAAAATTCGTCTAAATCCGCGATATGGAGACATATTCCCACCGAACATAATCCAGCAGATATCATTTCTCGTGGGCTCTCCCCTAACCAGTTATTAGAATCAAAATTATGGTGGCACGGTCCTGTATTTTTACGGCAATCTTTACAACAATATCCTGAATTTAAATACGCCCCTGTAAAGGATATTCCTGAAAAACGCCCTCAAATTTGTCTAACCGCGACGGTTCATAAGAATCCTGTACTTATTAAATACTCGTCGTTCTCAAAGTTTCAAAGAGTGATTGCCTACTGTTTACGATTTATACATAATTGTCGAGTCAAAGTAAATAAATCACAGGATTACTTATCTTGTTTAGAACTCAACAACGCTACCAAACGCATCATAAAACTCGTTCAATATGAATCCTTTACTAAGGAACTTACACAGTTAAAAAGAAATGGACATGTTTCAAACGAAAGTAACATGTTAACATTAAATGTATTTCTCGATGAGAACGAATTGATTAGAGTTGGTGGACGTTTAAGTAATGCACCTATTTCATACAATCAAAAACACCCAATACTTTTACCAAAAACCCATTTCGTAACTGAACTTCTCATTATTCAAGAACATGTCAAACAATTACACAGCGGTCCTCAATTAACTTTAGCATGTTTGAGACATACATATTGGATAATATCTGGTCGAAGTATAGCACGTAAAGTTTTACATAAGTGCATAACCTGTTTTCGCACAAAACCAATTATTTCCCAACAATTAATGGGTAATCTGCCGAGAGCTAGAATTGTACCAGCTCGCCCCTTTTTGCATTGCGGCGTTGATTACGCAGGTCCAATTTTAATTAAAGACGGTTTTGGTCGAACTCCAAGGGTAATAAAGTCCTACATATCATTATTTGTATGTTTATCAACTAAGGCAATTCACTTAGAATTAGTCTGCGACTTAAGTTCTGATACTTTCTTGAGCGCGCTGAAGAGATTTATATCTCGCAGAGGTAACATATCAGACATGTATTCTGATAACGGAACAAATTTTATTGGAGCAAACAATGAGTTACACGCATTAAAAGAATTATTTGATTCTGATATTTTTAAATCGCATGTCATTAGCTCACTTGGTTCAAAAAATATTAATTGGCATTTTGTTCCTCCCGGTGCTCCTAATTTTGGCGGACTCTGGGAAGCCGGTGTAAAATCGGTAAAGTATCATTTAAAACGAATTATTGGCAATACAATGTTAAATTATGATCAGATGTACACACTATTGACTCAGATTGAAGCCTGTTTAAATTCCCGTCCCTCGATTCCTTTGTCCAATGATCCAAACGATCTAGCTGCATTGACACCTGGACACTTCCTAATTGGAGATTCACTCACGGCCCCGGTTGAACCAGATTTGACGTATGTACGAGAAAACAGACTATCAAAATGGCAACGAATTCAACAGTTGTTGCAACATTTTTGGAAACGCTGGTCCAACGAGTATCTGAGCAATTTACAGTCAAGATCAAGGTCCAGATCTACTCCGCATCTCAATTTAAAAAATGGTACAATCGTTGTTTTAAAGGATGATAACTTGCCACCGTTGCATTGGCGACTAGGACGAATCGTCGAAGTTCATCCAGGAAAAGACGACAAGGTGCGCGTTATCAGTGTTAAGACGCACGCAGGAGTGTTAAAACGACCCATCTCAAAGGTGTGTGTGTTACCAATTCCAGACAACGACATAGACACTCTATAATTTAAGTTTATATCGTATTTATCCTATTTTAGTATTTCATTAATCATTTATATCTCCATGTTTTATTTAATTTTTCATTTTTATACTCTAGAATTAGTTTTGGATCTAATAATATCAAGTCATATTTATTTCGAAAGCAGATCCTTTCAAGGTGGGCGGCATGTTGAGTATTACATATAATATCTTAGAATTTGTATTTTCTATTTCCTGCATAAACTAATTTAATTGCAGTGTTTATTATTGTACTTAAGATTTAATTTACCTACTTCTAAGAAGGGTCTCCTTTCAAATTAAAATTATTGTAGATACAGTTTTATTTATGGCCTGGGTTTTCTTACTATGGGTAATTAGGAAGGGCTAGCCTTGCAAAACTGTAATATTAGAATTCATTATCAACACAGCAGCCTAGCTGCATACATCGTTCATTCTAACAACCATTATGTTATTTTTATTTAAGTGTTTGTAAATATATTTGTTAAGTTGAAGCTTTGCTGTTTTACGTAAATCAGTCCATGGTCCTTCGAAAATTACATTACAAACTAGTAAAATGTGTATACATTTTACACGGGGTTAAGCAACCTATTAACCCCAACAAAGTATTGTATTATATTGTATTATTCTCATATATCGTTTCGTAATTAATAATTTATTAGAGTGACCGCCCTGTATAAATAGTATTCGGTCGTGATTAGATTAGCTAGTGATTCTCAAAATTGCCTGGTATTGTAATGTATCTGTTAATAAATAAATAAATTGTATCTGGTATAAATCTGCCAAGTCTATATTTAAAATCAGCTGATAGTACGGAACACTAATTGTGCAAGAACGACTTGCACTTGTTGAAACAAAATTATAGGACCTGTTTTATTAAAATTTTAATTATTTAATCATTTTTCGTAGTAGATATTAGTTACGCGCTTGATCAATAGAGAATTGAAAAAAAAAATTGTTGATAATTAGTTGTGGTCATAGAATTCACACACAAGTAAAATTAACTATTAATCTAACTTCATATTCCCACATAGTCCATGCTAATATTATCTCTATTAAAATGTTTAATCATATTTGAATCTTCTTAGATCAGCTGGTGGTTTCAATTAATATAATATGCTTACTAGTAAAAAACTTTTTATCGGGTAACTGTTTTTATTGGCTATTTGGATTTTTAATTAAGATTTTAATACCACCTAGTAAATTTTGTAAAATCATAAGTCGAAAGTGCTGACGACAAACATTCATTATCCACATCCTCGTGGAAGTTATGAGCGAATGCGAAAATATGGAACATTAAATTGATGGTAATCACACTGCACTTGGTTTTGAAAATAATAATTTAAAATTTAGTACATTATAGGCAGCTTTCAAGGAACTTGTGTAGTTAGCGCTAAAATTTAAATATACGCCAGAGTTCATAATGTCCAAACGGATGCAAATAATAAAGTTGAAAATAGGTATCTAGTCCCGCCACATAGTGGGGCGAAAAGCTACATTTGTGGACAAAAATCGCCTGCCAGCTCAAATTTTGACCAAATTCAATTTAAATTTTTTTGAATGTTCGTAAGAAATGTGGCTTCAACGCCAGACTGCTACAATTTTGAAATAAATAAAACATAACCTAAAACATCAAAAATAATGCTAGACAATTTTTATAAAAGAAAAATTATCTGGAACAAATGAATCTATTATCGCAAAAGAATCTCAAGGTAGAAAATAGAGAAAAATACTTTTGCGAACAACAGTACATTCGAATATGTGTTACATAACCTAATATATTTTAATAAGTCAATTTTATTTACTAACATCGCCTGTCAGTTTTATATTTAACCAAATTTCTTTTTTTTTTTAATGTTCAGGATGGATGCCTTTTCAGTGGACATCAACTACAAATTTGATAATAGTAGAGAACCCAGAGGCTCAAAATGTTCATCCTATAGGGCTTTAAAGACTTAAAGCTGACACAGAGCTACATCGATAGCTTGTATATAGGTAAACTTCCAAAAAAAGTTGTCCAATGATTGCCCTGTACAAAAGGGCGCTATTCATAATTTTCGAGTTATGTAGTGCGTCAGATAGCCGAAGGTCAGTTCTTTCTTTGGTAAAAATTATACGATATTCACTGTAGCCGTTTGACTGTAAAAAAATTAATTATTTTAAAAAAAGCATTGCTTCTTATGGGAAACGCAGACTTTAAAAGTCCATATCTCCGTTCGATGCTCGCTAAAAATTAATGCTTTTTGCCGTGTTTTTACATTTCTCACTCCATTACTCGGAAACTAGAACTCAAATAAAAATTTTTTTTTTTAGAAATTGAAAACCGATGCTTTCTGATTACGATAGTACTGTTAAAATTTTTTTTACGGAAATAATTACCGAGTTATGATTTAAAAACCAACGCAACTACCAAATCTCCAGGCGCTTAGAACTGCGTACCTCGATCGCCCTCCTGCACCGCACTATTCCCCGCGGTCGAACGTTGCCTATAAGATCTGCGACATATAAATCCTGTGTCTGTGATCTATCACCTATTTATTATTTTACAATAGTAGTTTTATAAATATTAATTATTAAACACAGCTTGGAGTAACGTCTAATTTAAACATAAACATAAGATAAATAAATAAATTCCGAAAAAATATTATTCTCCGTCTTCACCGCTTTCATCCTCAAAAGACATATTTTCTTCAATTGTTTCCGTATTATCTTCATTTGAGGAAACATTTGAACATGATTTTTTACCCATACAACGACAAGATCCTATGCACGGGATTTTTTTTTTTTTTTTTTTTTACAGCTGCACCATTTATATTTACAATCTGAAAATAAAAACGATTGTTGTTTTTTTGAAAAAATTTTAACTTTTAAGTATAGGTTTTTGCATCCGCAGCTGCTTAAAATGGCCAGATCTTGTGGAAAAGGTGGAAAAGTTTAAAATAAGGGTACCAGTTTACCAGTGATAAGTTGCCAACCATGTTCTAATACATTAGGGGGGTTATAACAGGATTAAGAGCACTGAGCCAAATAATGGTTTGATAATGAGCCCGTAAGCAATGCTGTTTTCTGTAGGAGGTAATTTATCCAGTGTTTTTGAAGCTGCTAGTATACCACGTAAATTATTTACTGAGGATATATCTCCGTTGCTTGTATATAATCTTAAAACAAAGGTGTGAACTTCTTTGAACAAGGTATCGTCAAAATTTGCTGTTCCAATACGATCAAGTAATTTGGAATATATAAGATAGACTTTCCAACAACTTTTTTTACCAATACCAGAAAATTGACTAGTAGTGTCACACCCTATGACTAAGTGAAACGCTGGTAAGTTTTTTAATAATGCAGAGTCTATTTCTAAATTATGTACCGGTATAAATCGTTCTTGCCCTTTCTTTCCAGCCTTCATCCAAACTTTCTTTGTGAGACTGTGCGAAACTTTCTGTCTGAAGTGAGAAGAAGTACCAAAACATCAGTATGTTTGGAATCAATAATACATTTATTGCACCCAGCTTTTTTTACCGATAAAATATGAAGTAAAATTCTAGTATCTGCTTCTTCGTGATTTGATACTAACAAATCATCCACTAACTTAAAATTGCTTCTGTACTCCATAACGTCAAGAAATCCGCCACCTGTCGCAAATTGAATTGTTTGTTAGATAATTCACTTAGTTGTAATGATAAAAAAATTGTTAATTGTCATTTGCTATTAGTTGAATTAATAAATAAATTCCATTGCTGGGGTAGAAGTACATCACCTGAATTAATTACTTTTTCAATAGATGCTGTAGAACTTCTTTTTATTCTGGTCATGTTTTTAATGGGGTGCTCTTGGTAATTATCTAAAACTACATCAATTCTATCGGCGTTGTATTCATTTTTAAAAACAGTGGATGAGAATATATTTGAATATTCCCCAAATGTTTTACCATTAGGTGGTTTACCCATAGCCTGTACAATAAACATTCCATCGAAAATATGACAAATTTTCGTATTGCTAGTAGTTGGCAACGAAGAACTTTTTGTGGTGCCATGATTTTCTAGTTTTAGTTTTGCGTGAATGATTATTTGCATCTAGGTATAAGGTATGTAAAAAATAATTAAAATTTATTTAATACACACTTCCCCTTAAAGATTTATGCAGCTAATAAAGAAATAAATTAATTCACACGAGCTAATATTAATTACAATTACAAATAAGCAAGGGCTCACTAGTCAAAACAATACACGATAGATCACAGAACTTATGGGCAACGTTCGACCGCGGGGAATAATGCGGTGCAGGGGGGCGTTCGAAGTCAGCAGTTCTAAGCGCCTTGTAGTTGCGTTGGTTTTTAAATCATAACTCAGTTATTATTTCCGCAAAAATATTTTTAACAGTACTGGCTTAGTCAGAAAGCATCGGTTTTCAATTTGTAAAAAAAATTTTTTGATTTGAGACCTAGTTTCCGAGTAATGGAGTGAGAAATGTAAAAACACGGCAAAATTAATTAATTTTTAGCGAGTACTGAATGGAGATACGGACTTTTAAAGTCTGCGTTTCCCATAAGATGCAATGCTTTTTTTAAAATAATTTAGTTATTTACAGCCAAACGGCTACAGAGAATATTATAACATTTTTACGAAAGAAAGAACTAACCTTTGGCTATCTGACGCACTACATAATTCGAAAATTGTGAATAACGCCCTTTTGTACAAGACAATCTTTGGACAACTTTTTTTGGAAGTTTACCTATATATAAGCTATCGATTTAGCCAGGTGTCAGCTTTTAGTGTTTAAACCCCTACCAATTCATTTTTTAAGACACTTTCGGGCGCACGGGCACTCTACTATAACAGTAAAACATATCCTAAAAAACCCAAAACTAGGTATATAACTGTTGCACATTCTATAGGATATTTTCGCAGTTTTTTTGTAAATAATATTAGTTTTAGACATTTTTAGTTTAATTACAAAACATATATTTTTTAATTAAAAAATTTAATAATTTTTTTATGTATGGATCGAGTTTGGGGTTCTTCCTCTAGCCAACACTAACTTACTGTTCAAATTTCAATGCAATCGGACTTTCGTTCTTTTCGTGCTTGCAAGAAACGTGATGGATGGACAAACAGACAGACGGACGGACAGATAGACGGAGGAACATTTTGAAAGTTGTTCAGAATTTGATCACCAATAGAGTGATATGAAATTTTTTTCTCTACGAGTAATATTATCGGTTTTAGAAACGTGCCGATCGACTCTTCGTTTTCTATTTGCGAAGAGTGTAATAATAGTAGAACATTTTTGTAAAAAAAAAATTATCTGTATCAAATGAGCCTATTATAGCAAAAAATGTTTTATAATGGAATTACAAGGTAGCAAATGAATAAAAATACAATTTTGCCTTACATCTTACATAACCTAAATAATAAATTGAAATATAAACGTGCAAAGAGGTATACCCGAAAAGCCGTAAAAACCTACGATAACCTAATGGATCAATCCACGAACGAGCAGAGAGGTGTAAGCGACAAGCTCTTAATCAAACATAACCTAATGGATCAAGACTTAAAATATTTGGATATTTGGATACCAATGAAGACTATTCACCACCCAAGAGTAGTAGATATAAAAAAAACATCAGGCATTTAACACATTATGCAAAAGCACTTTTATTATAACTTTTAGTTTAATATATAAAATAGAAACTAGATATGTAGAACAGAAACTGCTGTAAGAATAAGGAATAGAAAGATTTAATAAAACTTAAACTTTGTTAGTATTAAAGTTTGTAACATATATACTAAGTCATGATCCATTAGTAGTGCATTCTGTGAGTCGGATTTATTTATTTTATATCATTGCCTTATTTATTTTAAACGTCCTGGCGAAGTTTAGCTAGTGCTATTCTACCACTTAACCAGGACGGCGAAATGAGATACGGTCACCCATCCAAGTAATGGACTCGACCGACGTGACTTAACTTCGCCGATCGAGATCTCGTTACTCTTTTTACCTTTTAAATTCTTTTTATTTTGTTTATCTAATGACATTTGATCTTAAGCCTAGGTATGATAGTGTACATTGTATTTATACGTAACATATTTAATTTATTGTAAAATAAAAACAAACGCATTACGCGCCCGGTGGTAGGCTAATGATCTTCAGCAAGACCTTATAAGAAGATCGAAGCAACCAGACATTTTTAGCTATCTATGTCTATTAAGAATTTAAGTTATTTTTCCTTAGAAAATTTAAATAAATAATGTTATTGTTTTAAAATTGTTAAATAAGTACTCCTCTATTGAATCCATTAGGTTATGATAGCAGCTTATCGGGTGTACCTTTCTGCTGGTTTATATTTCGATTTATTTTTTAGGTGATGTAAGACAAATATGTATGTATTTTCTCACGCAAAAGTATTTTTCTTCATTTGTTACCTTGTTATTCCATTATAGAACATCTTTTGCTATAATAGGCTCATTTGATATAGATTTAAAAAATTTACAGAAATGTTCTTCTATTATTTTGGATTCTTTAGGTTATGTCTTGTTATCAAATTTGTTCTACTATTATTTTGAATTTTTTAGGTTACGTTTTACTGTTATTAAATTTGTAGCAGATGTCCATTGAAAATGCATTCATTCATCATGAACATTCAAAAAAAAGAAATTCAGTTAAATATGAAGTTGACAGGCGATGTTAGCCAATGAAATTGATTTATTAAAATTTTTTGTTAGAGGGTCAGATGCAATGAGAAGGTGGTGAATAATGTCTTCATTGGCATCCAAATATCCAAATATTTGAAGTTTTGATCCATTAGGTTATGTTAGGTTTAGAGCTTGTCGTGTATACCTTTCTGCTCGTTCGTTGATTGATCCATTAGGTTATGGTAGCAGCTTATCGGGATTACCTCTCTGCTCGTTTATATTTCGATTTACTTTTTAGGTTATGTAAGATGTAAGACAAATTTGTATGTACTTTCTTACGCAAAAGTATTTTTCTTCATTTGCTACCTTGTAATTCCATTATAGAACATTTTTTGCTATAAAAGGCTCATTTGATATAGACAACAAATTTTGATTAAAATGTTCTACTAAGTATTAAGTATTTTTTATTTTTTAGGTTATGTTTTACTGTTATCAAATTTGTAGCAGATGTCCATTGAAAATGCATTCATTCTGGACATTTAAAAAACGAAATTAGGTTAAACAGGGGGTTCTTACCAACCTGGTAAAACCTGGAAACCTGGTAAAGTCAGGGATTCCAAAATGTGGTCCTGGAGACCTGGAAAAGTCAGGAAATCCAAGAAATTTTAATAAAATCCTAGAATATCAGTCATCACATAAAATATTTTAAATTGATTTTCTACTGTACAAAAATTACCTATATATTTTGCTAAAAAATATAGGTGTAATTTTAACTATTTTATATTTAAAATAAATTCTTATGAACAAACTGATGACAAAAATTACTTACTTTTTCCCATATTTTTCCATACCAATCTGAACATAATAATACAATTACATTAATATCCGCTTATATACGAGTTTTATTAAAATGTATAGTAGTTTCCATAGATAATTCAGCGATATAAAAAAGCTCGCAAAAAAGCCTAAAGGAGACCGACTGCTTCTAATTAGTATACCGCCGGATAATAGTGTGAAAAATGTACTAAATTTATTCTTAAACTTTTATGACAAAGAAACAGTTACTCCACACCTGGAAGTCCACGTTGACTAAATCGCTTATTTCAACGAATCATCTATTGGTAGGACAAATTTCAACCAAATGTATTTAGACTGATTGGTCCACGTTCTTAACTCGTTAGGAAATATTTATGACAATTTTTTGTGATGATAATAAAAGAAGCCGAACACCTTCTTTTTGAACTTTTTTGTACATAAATTGAAAACTAATTGCGACCGGTCTCCTTTAAACTTTTTTATATGGCTGAATTATCTGTGGAAACTACTATACGATATTTTCATGTTTTGGTCCTGGAAAATTAAAATTTCGTTCCTGGAAAGTCAGGGAATTCAAAATTCCAAAGTTGGTGGGAACCCTATTAAATATACAGCTGACAGGAGATGTTAGCCAATAAAATTGATTTATTATTTTTTTTTAGGTTATGTAACATACTCGAATGTATTGTTGATCGCAAAAGTATTTTTCTCTGCATTCTACCTTGAGATTCAATTACATAATATTTTTTGCAATAATAGATTCATTTGATCTAGATAATTTTCTTTAATAAAATTTGCGTAGTGTTATTTTTGATTATTTAGGTTATGTTTTATTTATTTCAGCAGTCTGGCGTTGAAGCTACATTCCCCACGAGCATTTAAAAAATATGTATATTGAATTTGGTCCAAATTTGAGCTGGCAGGCGATTTTTATCCACAAATGTAGCTTGCCCCACTGTGCACCGGGCCAACATTTGAGGCAGAAATTTGAAATCCATCAATTTCTTTTTCTAAATTATAGTTTAAGATCTACAGAAGCAAGTCTTTTATGCAAAAATTAAATTTTTCGTGGTTTTTGCTCTATTTTTGTTTTCAAATTTGACTGTTCAAAAAAATTTTCGTGTGTTCAAATGTATTGTTTTATTATTATTTAAACTTCCCTTATTCTATAGTGTCACTTATAAGCGTGTAAAAGCCTTTCAGGGCCCAAATCTACATGCATAAGTACATTCTATAGATGCAGGTCAATGCGGTCAGTTAAGCAAAGTAACCGTAGAATAGTGTTATATGACCGCCCCCAAAGCTTATAGTTTCCAGATGTATGAATTTAAAAATTATATTTTACTTTTTGGTAGATTGTTTTAAATAAAAGCTTTTTTTTAAATATTTTTTTATACATAATTTTTTTAAAAGCATGCAAAATATATTTTTTATCATATCTTAACCAGCTCGGTGGCGCAATGCTGAAGGTGTTTGGCTTGCGATAACGGAGTCCCGGGTTCGAATCCTGGTCAGGGTATGGATGTTGGTGGCGTTTTTTCATGTGTTACCGAGATGGTAGCAGTCACCTAGACCGCTGTTGGGTGGCACAACATGTCTAGTCGCTGTTATCTCTCCTGAGTTCGAGTCTCAGCTGCGGTAGATGGCAACATCGCAGGGAATGGTTGTTGTGTTGATGTCTGTGTGTGTGTCCTGGTTGAGTGGTAGAGCAGCAATAGCTGAACTTCGCCAGGACGTTAATATAAATAAACAAGGCATTAATTGTTACACAAAAAATTATTTATTTTTAATATATGTTTTATTACTATTAGTTCCTCGATTTCAAAATGTCTATTAATTAAAATTATCAATTATTAAAACAAATATGTGGTTTTCTCGAAAGACTGATGTTGGCTACTCGTGCAGTTTCTTGAGGCATGGGCACTCTGAAAATAAAAACGGAACTTAAACTAAGTAGTGATGATTTCTGATACTCTTACAATATTTTTTTTTCTATAAACCAGTAACGTCTTCAGTCATTGAGTCTCCTAGGTGGACGAACATATTACCATGCGCTCTCGTCTAGTACCAAGTCAACGTTCTAGCCTAATTACATTTTGAAGCAGGTTAGATGCTTGCATCCATGTTTTCTTTTAATAAGCAGCTATTTAGGTGACATTTGAGCAGAGTTAATTGCCTGGAAAATTTTGAGGGTGTCGATTTAAATTCGGAAATTTTTGTTAGGCTATGTTTTGATTTTTAATTTGACAAATGTCAAAATCCAATTTAGGGATTTTTATTGATTAGCCTGAGAAATAAATTCGCGCAAAATCCGAATTTTTTTGTTAAAAATTAGCAAAAAAGGGGCAGACGTTTTAAATCCTGGAACAGAACAGATTCCAGTTCTTGTAATTCTGGGAGAGAGTTAAGACCTAAGAACATCTAAGGTTAGTGCTTAATTCCTATAATTACAGTACTTAAAAATGTTTGCATCAATTTACCTGGGCAATTTCAATAAGTCCACTTTTTCAGGTCTTTTTTGTACCGTTGAAATTGGCCTTTATTTTATTGATTTATTCTATCAAACCACTCAGAAAGAAATATCTGCTTAAATTTGGAGTCACCTTTTGCCTGTTGAGATTGTCAATTCTGCATGCCATACCTATGTTCAGCGTGCCACAGACGAAGGTTTCGGATTTGGTGGCAGAGGATAGCTGCAGGGGGATAGTTCATCCATGGTAGACTCAAAAACGGTATTAATATCAGACCCAAAGTGAGTACGCTTTTCGAATTCTCATTTAATCGCTCTCAGCGTTACGAAGAACTGTTGCCAATTAACAGCATTGAAATTTGACCTTGTCTGCACCTGGGATTATTTCAGTTTTAAGCTGCGTCTCAGCTTCTTGTGATTTAGAAATACGAGTAGCGTTTTATTATCCCCTTCTATAATATATTCGAATTAGTTGCCTGTTTTTTTATTGTAACCAGCCCTCAGCATTATAATTGTTATTTCACATTTTCGTTTAGCGATTTAAGTAAAAATAATTTTGTTGTTAGTTTTCTATGCTCTAAATTAATATACTGCAACTTTGATTTTAATCCGTAAAGATTAATGGGAGTATTGCCTTCCAAACTATGTGCTTTGTAAAGCCATGAACAGCTGTTTGCGGTTAACCCTGAAAGTAAAGTCTATATAATTCACATACATTAAGTGCATTTATCAATCTTTCTAGGGAAACAATGTCTATGTATTAGTACTTACCTTTATAGGTACTTGGCTTTATCAGAGTAATTGTTGCAGTTGTTTGTGTGTGCGTGTGTAACACGTTGTTATTTGCTATTTTACCATTATATTTATTACCATTTTTACTCATTTATACATTAAATTATACATACACTGAACTGAACTTGTGGTAGGTACCTTGTGAAACATCTTGAAAATAATTGTTAATAAATTAAACACTGCTTTTAGATGAATCAATCAATATATTATAAATACTCTACATATGTTTCGGCTTATTAGGCCTTTATCAAGAGTACTACATAGTGAATACTGTATTCACTATGTAGTACTCTTGATAAAGGCCTAATAAGCCGAAACATATGTAGAGTATTTATAATATATTGATTGATTCATCTAAAAGCAGTGTTTAATTTATTAACAATTATTAAATTATACATTTTCATACGTGGATTTTTCTCAGATTTTTGTTTGTGTTGTTTTTCATCCCCAAACTCTGTCATTTAATTGTGACTGGCGCCCAGAGGCTTATAAATTAACTATTGTTAACATCTATTTTTTATAAGAAAAGGTTATTTTACAATAACTACCGACGGATGACATAATCTTATTCACGACACGCCGCCGACACTAATGAGCTGCCGCCTTGGCGGATTTTTTTAGTGACCGCTGCCGACCGTTAGGCCGGTCGCGAATCACTGACGTCACAAGTGTTAAAGTGGAAAGATTTTTACGAAAAAGTAGGTACTTATTTTTACGAAAATTTGGCGAAAGTTGGACCTCTCCCTATCCCTCCTCCCCCTGGGTCCGTATTTTCTCTTGTCAGTCCTCTCTAAGAAACACACTGCCTTGCTATTAACGAGTGTTGCCAATGTTTTCAATCTGCAGAACAATTCTTAGTGCCCATTTATATATAGCAATCATATAGCTGGTCTGGCATCAAAAGCCGTTTTAGGTTCACAAAGAACCGTCGACTAATTTCGGAGAATTCTGTGTCGGAAACTAATAAATAATTTTGACCGCCACTTATGATATGCCCATTTTGATAAATTGGTATAATCATATGACTCATACTAATTCTCAATTCAGGCAACATATTGCTGTAAAAAATATACATTTTGTTTGAAAATATGATTGGAATGTACAACCATTAATTTAGAAGACCTAAAAAAGTAGTCGGCGTAAACTCATCCTTTAAATTAAACCGAGGTGAGGCTCGAACTGTATCGCATTATTCAAATTAGTTTACCTGTTTAGTAGCATGCAAATACATCTAAAAACATCCTTCAATACAAGGATGATTGAGTAATTTGAAAAGAGCCTTTGAGCAGTTTTCAATTAGTCACTTAAGCACTTTAAGCCTGTGTTTCGTCTGGTATTTATTTTCGTAATTCCATATCATCAGTGACATTGGAGGATCATTAAAAAGCTCCGACTCAAGCGACTGGTGTATTTGATGAAATATTCGTCATTTGCGAATACCAGCCACGTCGCACACTGACTCAAAAGCCGAATTTAGAGGGATACATTTTATATTTTTATAAATAAAACAAGTTAAAAACACGGATTTTAATAGAATATTTCTTTATTCTAAAGTTTAGGTATAGGTACTAAACACAAGCTAACCATTACACTCTTCGCCGATTTACTGCACTTTTTATATAATTGTTGCACATTCTATAGTATACTCTCCGCATTTTATCGTAAATAAAAAACGTGAATGAAAGCCGCCAAAGCTTGGTCCATAATCTTATCGCATTTGTGACAAATTTATTGCTGTTAGGTTGATATGTGATATATATGAACTATTGCTGGTTTTGCTGTGTAACAATATTATGTAATATACATATATAAATTTAAAGAATTGTGTGTGTGTGTGTGTGTGTGTGATGTTCTCGGAAGAAACGTAAAAAGAACCGGTTAAAAATCGATCAAATTTAAGTCAATTACATGTTGATGGTCCTGACAAGTGCCAGTTAGTAGCTTCCAAGGTTTTAGAAACAGTTAATGGCGAGTAATTTTTTTGAAAACACTTTAAAATGGCTTTGGCAAGACTTGGCTGAACAATATTTAAAGAAAGTTGTTGTTTTTACTAGTGATTCAGTGTCGAATATGTTGTGCTGAAAAAAAAAATGACAAGAAATACCCTCAAGTGTTACATGTTACTTTTTTAGCGCATGCGTTACGCCGCGTATTCGAAAAAGTGCGAGATTGTTTCACAAATATTGACAAACTTATTGCTAATATAAAGAATTTTTTTCTAAAAGCTCCTAGTAGGATAAAACATTTCCAAGAAAAACGTCGCAATTTGCCGCTTTCTCCAAAACTATGTGATCATACGTTGGGGAACATGGATAAACGGGGCATGTTACTACCAAATTAGAATTTAATGAATACTCCAAATATAGAAATGATTTAAAATTTATATTCGAACGTTTTAAAATAATGACAAGAATTATGGAAAACCTTCAATGTCCAAATTTGTCTTTGGAAGAAACATTTAACAAAGTAGTTGCTGTTAAAAAACAATTAACCCCGTACCGCATACTGTGCCATATTTGAGACATGACAAACAAAATTATTTTTCTAAGCTATTGTATTCTATATGACCTTATTTCAACTTGTTCCATATTTAACACATTCGCTTATATCAAGTCGCGCTATTTCGGGATGCTACCGCTAAGACGCGGTGGCGCCAATTGCTAGTTTGTCCTGAACGCATGGCCGGGGTGCATCAGCTGATCGGTGATCAGGTTTTACGCAAATATTTGTTGTTTTTTGTTAATTTTGCGAGGATACAAAAATAATATTGTTATGGTAATGCACGTATGTCCAGGTGATAGGATTATCCCAAAAAAGTACTTTGTTTACTCGTGCCATATTTGGAACAATTTGCAGTAGAAGTAAAAAGTGACTATTTTTTCGTGTGACGTATTCGGGACAGAATCGTACAAAGGTATGTTAATTTTGTGTATGACTTTTTTTCAGAAGATGATGTTTCAAACGACAGTCATCGATGAAACTGAATATGAAGAAACTGGCGTCGAAGAAAGTGAAGGATTCGCCTCTTAGTGTTAGCCAAATCGCTAAGCAGTAAAAATACTGTCGGAAATACATCAAAGTTGCAAAAAACTTCGGTAAAAAGACGAACAAAAAAGTACAGAGAGAAATGTTAAAATGGCAAGATAAACTGAATATGAGCGAAGACAATATTTTGTTCAAGGGGTCTGAGTCACTTCCCAATTTCATAAAAGATCTTGATGGTCCGATCCAATTTTTTTTTCTTTTCCTGACGCACGAAATTCTTACGTACATAACCGACCAAACCAATTTATTCGGAGTACAATGTAGACCAGAAAAACCACCTAACATTTCAAATGAAGAAGTGAAGGTCTTCATTGGCATATGCATATTTATATGTCCATAATCCAATTGCCGTCCACAAGTGCTATTGGAATAGCTCGATGGATATTCCTTGTATTTCACGCGCAATGACGTGTAACAGGTTTGAAGAAATTAAGAGAGTCTTGCATTTCAACGATAATGGAGTTCAAACTAAATAAGGGGAACCTGGGTATGACAAACTTTTCAAAATACGCTCCTTGTTAAAAAAAATTAGGGAAAGGATTTTACTAGTTCCTAAAGAGGAGCATATGGTAATCGATGAGTAAATTATACCGACTAAAGCTCGATCCAGCCTGAAACAGTATAATCCGAGAAAACCGCATAAATGGGGCTACAAGGTTTTCATTTTGAGTGGTACCTCCGGTTTTAGTTACGACTTTGACATTTATGTAGGAACAATTGAACCCGAACCCGATTATCCAGATTTGGGCGCAAGTATCAACGTTATTGTGAAATTAGCAAAGACCATTTCGCAAAACCTAAATCACAAATTGTTTTTCGACAATTGGTTTAACAGTATCCGCCTTTTGGTATACCTAACCTACCTAAAATTGGAATTTTACCCATTGGAACCATTAGAGTGCCCGGTCTTGTGTTTCCAAAAGAGTCAGAAATGAAAAAGAAAGGTAGGGAAATCTTCATGAAAAAAGTTGTCTGTATTGATGGAGTGGATGTTTTTGTTGTCTGTTTCTATGACAATAAAATTGTAAATACAGTTTCAATTTTTGTTGGAAGTCAGCCAATTAGTGATATACAAAGATTTGTAGAAAAACAAAACAACATGTAACAATACTACGTCCACAAAGCATTGCAGTTTATAATGCTTACATGGGTTGAGTAGATATTTTGGATTCTATGCTTGGATATTATCGCATTCAACTTCGTTAAAAAAAATGGTACATGAGAGTGTATTTTCACATTATTGACATGTGTGTAAATAGCTGGATCTTATGGAGAGAATGTCAAAACTCTCAAGATACGTACCTTCATCTATCTGAGTTTAAATTAAGAATTCAGAGAAAGCGACGAAGGCTAATCAGTAACAGCTTACAAACACAGTTAGAGCTAAAAAGGAAAAAAACCCTTTTGCACAAATACCTGCGGAAGAAATCAAAAGAGATGGTCTGAATCATCTTCCGCAATGGAACAACGAAAGACAGCGTTGCAAATACATAGACTGTCAAGGAAAATCTCAAGTGTCTTGTGAAAAATGCAGTGTGTGTGTGTGTCTCAATAAATACAGGAACTGCTTCTCTAAGTTCCATACGGAATGACATTTTAAATGTTTAAAATTATTATATATCTTATGTCAAAGCTTATACCTACTTCAAATTGTGCCAAATATAGCACCTGTGGTTTTTTAAGTTTTTTTTTCTTCTTAAAAATCTGTTATGTAAAAAAAATTAGAATGAATTTTGTACCAAACTACATAATATATATTTTATTGGACGCAAATAAAAATATCATGCAATACGGGATTAATGAATTCCGGGAGCAACTGATGAGGTTATATAAAAAAGTGGGTTGCTGTTTTACGAAGGAATCCAGATTTGGCGATCGTATTTGCCATCGTATATGTAAAAAAAAATGTTCAAGCTGGCATTTGGGGGAAATTATTCACGTAATGGTGGGAACTTATCTCCCAAATATGAACCAAATCCAAGCCGGGACAGCTGCCCCATGCTTATCCGGCAACTCTCTTCGCGAAAATTTGTTGATTGATTGTTTGATTGATTTGCCAGCGTAAGGTGGGCATTGCTGCCAATTCCGGTGCATGGAGATTTGTTCCACCACGCAGCCCGATCGCCCATCGATCATCCCACCGTGTGCCGGAACAAATCCCCGGTGCTTTTTTATACCGCCGGACCAGCTGCATACGCTGGATTAGACATTGGACATGCTTGTTGTCAGCAGCGAGAGACGCATGGGGTAGGAGTATAGGATGGAGCGTGTAGGTGTTTGTGAGATGTTTCTTCTTGTTTTTCTTCTGTCTTCATCGGATGGAAAGTGTAGGCGTTTGTGAGATGCTTCTTTTAGGTTTTCGTGCTTCTTTTTACTTTCAGGTTTTTGTGATATGCTTCTTCTTAGTTTCTGTCTGTGATCATCTTCTCTCCTATTCTACTTCTGAGTTTTCTGTTTCTTCTGTTTCTGAGTCTGGCAGTGTGTATATCCTTGATATTTCTTTATTGTATTCCATTTTTTGTTGTGCCAGCTTTTCCCAGTGTGTATAATCCTTTCCTAGCTTATTCATAATCCTCTCGATTGTTGTTATCCATGTGTAGCATGGCCTCCCTATTTTCAGTTTGTTGCTGTTCATTCGCAGCGCTTTCTTTAGTAGGTGTGTCGAGTCACGTCTTTGGACGTGTCCCCAGTATTTCATTGCGTATGATTCTATTCTTTTGATTATTGTTCTTCCCTCTAGTAATGTTGACGTTTTCTGTCGTTTTTGTGGTTTTCCTGTTTTTGCTAGCAGTTGGATAATGTCCCTTTCAGCTCTTCTCAGGCTTCTTCTGTTGGCCTTTGTCGTTGCTGCGTTTTTGACTCCATATATCATCGTAGGCATTATGATGGTCGTGTATATCTTTTTGGTTAGGCACCATGGTGGTTTGTTGTCCTCAATGAAGGGTAGTAGAGCTCTTGTGACTCTGTAGGTTTTGATTCCTTCCCTTACTGTTTCCCTCCTTTTTAGTTGATTCGTTAGGTATGTTCCTAGGTATTTCATTCTATTCGTGGTTCTCAGGGTGTAGTCTCCTATTTTGTATTCTTCCCCACTTGTTGGACCTGTTTTTGTCAATGGGTCTCGGACCATTATTAGGCTCTTCTTGAAGTTTATTTTCATAACTCTCTTCGCGAAAATTTGTTAGGCAAAAATTGAACGCAAAATTATTCTGGACTAGATAAAAATTCTAGATTCTAGAGATGAAACGTCAAGCAGAACGAAATACAAAGCACAATTGTTATATTTTATAGCATATTTTAGCAATGAGCAAATCAGTTATTATATTGTTCGCATGCAGTTCAACACGGCTGGTAGCGTTATGGTCGTTATCGTATATATACATATTTTGTAAATTATTTATAACTTATGTACTTTTATCTCCGTCTAGTTTTATAGTAGATATGATTAACTGCTCTTCCATTACTACAGAAGTAATAAGGTAACGGACAATAAATAATTCATAAACAGTATAATGATACCGGTAATTACCCAACTTTTTTCAACTTTTTAATCTTGAAAGTACAAATATGTAGAAAAAACACCTGACTATTCTTTGTCATTATACCTGCATTGCCTGCTACTCAAAACATGTACTTTAAATGCGAATATAATAGGTCAAATGGTTTACTCGACCTTTATATGAAAGGATGAATTATTTATTTATATAATTGTTTAGCCATTACTTTTTGATTGTTCACTAAATTGTGTTATTTAAATGTACATGTCAACAAAAATGATTAATTTTCTGTTATGGAGGTAATAAAAATTTATATCTGATACTTATTTCTGTGAGCTATAAATAACATTGCTATGGTTATTTGTTTGACATTACTACAAATTATTATTCCATTAACCGAGAATACGTAGTATCAACTAGACTAATGGATACCTTCACTCAGTAGATTGATTTGTTAATATTTTTTTACGTGTAGGGAAAAGTGGGTTGGAGTGATTCACAGGGGTGAGGCGATCAATCGAGATTATAGTTACACTTCAGGGCAATCTACTTTCTGTCTGTGGCGTTAAGTACGGTATAGCGAAGGAGGGTCACTGGTCATGTCAAGTTTGATCGAAAGACGACGATTTTTTGCAGTTTCTAAAGTAAATGATGCATGCAGTGTGGACGCCTGTTTTTATAAACACTAATACATCATTTTTTAGACATATTTTTTATAGTATTTACTGAAAGGTAAATCAGTCTGACCGATGATCCATTATTTTATAAGATTTCATAGCTTATTACATCTTTTACTTGTTTAAAACTGAATTATTTTTTGTTTGCTTATACTTGTAATGAAACATATTCTTTATAGGATTTTGCAAACAGTAGAAAAAACTATCTATGAGAACTGAAATAAAAACTGTTTGTAAAATTATTGATTTACATTCTTTGCATTCTTTCGATAACCTGAATTCTGATTATACTAGCAATTAAAAACCTAAAATGAATTTGTATTTCTTATTGGAGAATTCTCACTCTAACACTAGTTTCTACACAGTCCCCTACGGCTATGCAAAGTAAACCAGTATCCACATAACCCCCTACGGCTATGAAGATTCAGTTAAAATGAGAACAAAGGTCTAAAATGAACGTATTTACATACCTCGTCTTTTGAACAATTTTTCATTCAAATGGATTACATTTTCAGGAAATCTATCATTATGTTTCTTGGAAATTCTTAGCCCTTGAAACGTTTTTCGCCCTTATTCTGGAGATCATCAGAAAGGCACAAAGCCACTCACACGATGTTCCATGCAAAATCCAAGACAGTTACCAAGTTTTTTGACATTGTTTGACATTGACTGAAAGAAAAAACAGATTTTCACCTATGTATTATCTAGCTAGTAATGAAGCATATATACTCTATACATGTTTAAACGTGATATTGTTTGTTTGCTTATACTTGTAATGAAACATATTCTTTATAAGATTTTGTAAACAGTAGAAAAACTATCTATAAGAACTAAAATAAAAACTGTTTGTAAAATTATTGATTTACAATCTTTACGTTCTTTCGATAATTTAAATTCTGGTTATGATAGCAATAAAAGTCCCAAAATGAATTTATTTTTCTTATTGGAGAATTCTCATTCTAACACTAGTTTCTACTCAGTCCCCTACGGCTACGCGGAGTAAACCAGTATCCACATAACCCCCTACGTCTATGAATATTCAGTTAAAATGAGTACAAGGGCCTAAAATGAATTTATTTACATATCTCGTATTTTGGAAAATTTTTCATTCAACAAAAGATAATTAACTTTTAAACATGTATAGAGTATATAGGCTCCATTACTAACTAGGTAATACATAGATGAAAATCTGTTTTTCCATTCAATCAATGTCAAACAATGGCAAAAAAATTGGTAAATGTCTTGGTTTTTCATGGATCAGAAAGACACAAGCCTTTCTGACATTCTTAAAAAAAATTGATAATTTAGTACTAGAATAGACGTAAGTGTTTTATTTTTGAAAATTTAAAGTTTCATACCATTAAAGTTTCGATCGATCAAGGCTTGATCGAATTCGGGAGGAAAAAAATTAGCTACAGTTCGCGAAAAAGCGATTAGGCAGACGTAATTCATGATCGAACATGCTTCTTAAAACTTCCTCTACACAACCCCTCTACCTTGAACCACCCTCAGGAGCTGAGGACAACTCCCAAAGGAAGAAAATCGTTAAACTGAAATAATCGTTTAGGGTCGCCCAATTTTAGAATAAATATGACTTGCCTCTCAATTTTCAAGGACCATTTCTTCCATATTTAAACTTGACTAAATTTTACCTCCACTGGAACCAGCGGGTGAGTTCTGTTCTCGCTCAATAGGCCTACGCCCAATTTCGCTGTTAAACGTTATTTTTAATTGGCCAATATTTTAAGAAATCAATTTATAGCTTTTTGAATAGGAAAGATTCTGCTCCAAGAAATGATACAATATTTAGGTTAATTTGAATTATTATTAAGTTCTACAGCAACTCGCTCTTACTCATAAACGACATGATGCATTGGTCTCAAATTTTTTCCGTGTTATTGTGGATGATGTTCGCGTCACGAGAATGTTTATTATGTGTCAGGGGGCGCCTGAAGTTCCATCTGCAGTGGTAGACGACTATTTTCCACTCTCAGTGTAACTACTTTCGTTACAATTTACAGAGAATACTACCCATCGTATCTTGTAGGCCAACGATGCACTTAGCACCTCTAGTTGTCGCGCTAAAATTAACACTGTGACGACACTCCCATACAGTCAAGAACCCCGATAAACTTTGTAAAGAATCGATTTCTTGAAAACGTATAAGAACTATATGAAATTTTTAAGTTCATTTGCCGATTTAAGGCACAGAATCGCACGAAGATCATAGAGCTTAAAGTAATTAGTCAATGAAAGATACAAATTCAATTAATATGTCTATATATTGATTATGAAAAGTGTAATATGCATACAGGAAGAAATATTCAAAATCTATCTAAATTGATTGTATATAAAACGACTTAGGTCCGCCTAAACACAACCATAATCACTGCATATAACGGGGAGATAAATGTAACTATTGACTGATACAAAAAGATTCAGATCACTTAAGAGTGAGCAAGGTGACAAAGATGAATCAAATTCTGCACCTAGATGGCACTAGCGATTATTGTGTTTATCTAGTTTTTAGTTTTCTTTCTTTGCACTGTGGTACACGTCTGAAATTTATTAAACGTCAAAAAATGCCCCATTTTCTTTCGTTCGTGTGGTCCCGAAATTGACATTTTGGGGGTGCAATTTACGATGTGCCGAAAACGCCAATTTCGATCTTTTAATCGCGATATAATGCGGCCTTCCAGATCGCGTATTCAGAAAGATCCGGTCGAATAAAAAAATTGTGTTTCAGCTCTTTGTCGCCTCATCTTAAATTTTAAATTCTAGATAAGGTCCGTCCCATCTACTAAAATAGCATTGTACTAAAATGATGATTAACAATAAGCTGTTTTTGTCAACTTGGGTGATGTTATCGAACTGAAAATAGATGTAAATTGTAGATAAATAGATATTATAGGATTGTTGAAAAATGTTTTTTGCTAAACTTGGCTTATTAAAGAGATCTCTCTCATTTGGTGCGTTATCCCTTGTTCCTCACTGATCTTGCCGTCTTGCTCACTCTTAAGGATTTGTATGTAAATTTTGGAATAAGGTTAGAAGGTTTTGGAACTGACCGTAATAACAACGAAAATTTTTGTTCACTTGTGACTAGCTTTAAATATCCCAATTAACGGTATTAAAATTCGTCCGGATCACACTTTTATTTGCTTCAAGAAGCGTATGTAAGTAATATGCAGCTTTCCGCTTTTTCAAACATACTGACTAGACATATAACCTACTACAGGGGACGGATGGGGATTTTGAAAGAATTTAGTTGTAGTTTATAAAAATATGTTATACCAACGATTCCTACCCCATGCGTCATGCGGCTCTCGCTGCTGACAACGAGCATGTCCAATGCCCAATCCAGCGTATGCAGCCGGTCCGGCGGTATATAAAAGCATCGGGGGGGTTTGTTCCGCCACACGGTGGGATCGTCCGTTGGTCCGTAGGGTGGAGCCGCCAAGTCGTCGCATGAATATGTAATAGACGACTGGGGGACTACAGTTGGCCGTTCGGCGGGCGATCTGCGTGGTGGAACAAATCTCCATGCCCCGGAATCGGCAGCAATGCCCACCTTACGCTGGCAAATCTATCAATCAATCAATATCGTTTTTCACGGCAGTTTGCAAAATATTCCTTTCTTCGGGTTTAATTTTTATATTACTCTTAAAAGATTTTCTAGAATGGTTTTTGTGTCATTTGCACTATTATTATAATTTTCTATGTACAGTTCTACTGCACTTTTATATCTTAATATCAGCGAACTTTACCGAGTTCTATGACATCACTACATATTTGTTAACAAAATGTGTCAAATATGGAGATCAAATTTTAATAAGTGTAGAAAATATTTTTTCGTAAGGCCATTTCGGCAGACCGCACATGTCGCACATCGCCCATCCCACATCGCACACCGCCCATCACACAGCATTGCGTTAATCGGTCTTTCGTGTCAGTATTACTGTAGATATTCACTGACACGAAAAACTGATGAACGCTGTTGCGAAGGACGATATGCGAGGTGCGGTGCGCCGACGTGGCCATGCACCAAGTCGTTTAGTGTATTTCCCAGGATAAATACAGTAATTGGGAAATTTATTATCTTTCGAAATAGATACCAAATATATTGGAAAAAATAAATATGAAAGATGAAGACAGCTTTTTTTAGTTGAAGCTTTTACTTCCCTCGTTTACCGAAGGGAAGTATTGTAATCGTGAAAAAATCATCCTCGAAGATCTTTCAATTCCGTCAATCTGTGTATCTATCTGTCTGCCTGTTGGCGATATACAGACTGTCTATTTTACGAGGGCCACACCAAATATCTTGCTTAATATCTATTGTAGAAGAATAAAGTTTTAGAAACAGTTATCCCATTTTTTGTGAGCTGTATTTCAGTAAAAAGAAATTTGAAATCCATAGCCTACTTTATGAGATATATTACAAAAACCTGAAAAATAGGAAAACCACAAACGATTATAGCTTCCTTATTTGAGGAGATACGAAAAAAGTTAAAGGAATGAAAGTTGACGGCAAAGACAATAAGAATAATAACGTGTAACAAAAAAATCGAAAAATGCAGTTGGCTTTGACATACGCTATTGTGCAAAAATGAAAAATACATATCTCAAAGTAGGCCATGACGCCATTAATTCCGTTATTTTTTTATCATTCCAACGATATAAAACGTCACAGAAATTTTAACCGATAGTGTCAATATTTAATATTTTACGAATACCACAATTCATATAATTGAATCGTAACAATCAGCTATGCCATAATTAGTGAAAAACAATGTATACAGTTATTAATAAATTTGACAGATTGTCACTGTTGTATGTTGCGTTGTCGAGTTCTAAGACAAATTTTATATCAGTAATTATGGTGTACACCAATAATAACAAATTCGATATGATTAGCATTTATTGTCAGTGCAATTTTGACGCTGAAATGGCAGTCACGGTTTACGGATATAGATTTCCAGATGCTCCGCAGCCAAATCGAACCATGTTTAGGAAGTTAGTTCAAAATCTAAAAACGCACGGTTCATTTTCAAAAAAAGTAGTAAGGCGAGCGCATGTTGCGGATAATGTAAGAAAATTGAATAGAGTAATGAATTATGTTAACCAAAATGAGGAAACCTCTTTGAGACAAATTCAGAGAAACTGTCGCATAAAAAAGACAGTGCAAGAAAAATATTGAAAAAAAACGGATTTCGATGCTACAAAATGAGGAAAGTTCAACATTTAAATGAGGGAGATAAGCCAAGGAGAGTAAGATTTTGTAGATGGTTATTAAATAAGAAAAGGAATGACGCGCTGATATGTAGCAAAATTCTTTGGTCGGACGAATCAAATTTTTCTAATAATGGATTTTTCAATAGAAATATGCATTATAAGTGGACACGAGAAAATACACATTGGTGCAGAGAGACTGCTTTCCAAGAAAGATTTTCTACGAATGTTTGGTTGGGTCTTTTAGGGACTAAAGTAATTGGACCTTATTTTTATGATGGCAAATTAACCGCTCGTAGATACCTTAATTTCCTGCAAAACGAATTTCAAGATTTTCTTTATGAATTAACAGTGGCAGAAAGATTAAATTATTCATATTTTCAACAAGATGGGGCTCCACCTCACACTGCTGTAATATGTACAAATTATTTAAATCAAGTTATGCCAGATAGCTGGATAGGCACCTATGGACCCATTTTATGGCCAGCTCGATCACCAGATATTACTCTCTTGGATTTTTTCGTCTGGGGTTACATTAAAGACAAGGTATTTCAAACTGCCCCTGAAAATATTGAGGACATCAAAACCAGAATTCGAAACGCATGTGAGGCAATTACTCCTGAAATGCTCCAAAATGTAATGCGTGACGTGTCTCGTAGAGCACGTTTATGTGTCAGAATGCATGGTGCACAATTTGAGCATTTGTAGTTAGAAAAATAAATACACACAATTTCTTTTCAATATAGTAGTAGGTAGGTAGTACTGTTATACATAGTTTTTCGTTTTTTTCTTTGGATGTTCGTTTTGTACTTGTATTTTTATTTATGAGATATTTATTGGTTTGTATTAAATTGTAATAAATAATTACGGAATTATAATTATTATAAAGTGAATTTTTACTATTATGGCACAGCTGATTGTTACGATTCAATTATATGAATTGTGGTATTCGTAAAATATTAAATATTGACACTATCGGTTAAAATTTCTGTGACATGTTTTATATCGTTGGAATGAGAAAAAAATAACGGTATTAATGGCGTCATGGCCTACTTTGAGATATGTATTTTTCATTTTTGCACAATAGCGTATGTCAAAGCCAACTGCATTTTTCGATTTTTTTGTTACACGTTATTATTCTTATTGTCTTTGCCGTCAACTTTCATTCCTTTAACTTTTTTCGTATCTCCTCAAATAAGGAAGCTATAACCGTTTGTTTTTTTCCTATTTTTCAGGTTTTTGTAATATATCTCATAAAGTAGGCTATGGATTTCAAATTTCTTTTTACTGAAATATAGCTCACAAAAAATGGGATAACTGTTTCTAAAACTTTATTCTTCTACAATAGATATTAAGCGAGATATTTGGTGTGGCCCTCGTAAAATAGACAGTCTGTATATCTAAAAAACCATTTAAAGGAGAACAGACACTAGGCAGTTGACGCTACTGCCAGCGAAGAAATGGGTAGAATTTCACTGAAAAATTTATAGGGTAGACGGCCTAAAGAAAATTTTAAAAAATGTGACAAATGGCAATAGTATTTGGCATATAGTTTATTATTATTCTCCTATGTCGTCTCTTAATTAATAATTTTGTAGAGTGACCACCCTGTATAAATGAAGAGGTAAACTCTGTGTAAATACTTTTACATGGTTTTTCCTAGGGTTAGCAGTTTTCGAAAAAACAGAATGTTAAAAAAATTAAACCAATGAACTAATTATGTGCATCATAACACATAAAGCAATTTGCGGGATGTGCAGTTATTGTTTTATGAACAATTTCTTAAACTGTGTTGCAAGTCGAAAATATCCTGATCAAAAACAAAAATTATTTTGTTATAATTAAAAAGACACAATTAGATGATTTTCCCCAGTAGGGGAAGGTGGTCTAATATCGACCGACGGGAAATATCGACCACGATCATTGCGCGAAAGTAGGACCAAATTTCACTGCTGCAATAGGTGCCGCCATCTCGCAGATTGGTTGCGAAGCTAAGGAAACGGCATGTGTTACCTTGAACGTGCGGTAAAAGAATACAAATAAAATCGTTTATAATCACCGTTTCACTATAGCTTTTAGAGCACGGGAAATAAGGTATGTAATTTTTGCTTTTGATTGTTTAAAAAAACAGCTCGCACTGATAATATTACGGTACAATCGGCAATATACCATGCTAATTGCACCACCAAAAACTTTGAGGTTAGGCGGCAAATTTGAAAAAATATGTTGCGGCGCAGACCGGGTTATATCGACCGCAGTGATCGATATGACCCCATTAGAGGTCGATATTGTACGCTTTGGTTTTAAATGGGTATTTAATTCCAGATGCCAAGAAGTTATAAAAGAAAAACAGCGCGTTCATCCTGGACAGAAGATGGAATGAAACGGGCCATTATCGCGGTTAATCAGAAGTCATGTCCGATTAGAAAAGCAGCTAGACTCGGGATTCCACATGGTACTTTACAAGATCGACTTAGGAGCCGCTTTCCAGCCAAAAAAATTACCTTGGAAAGAAGGCCAGTTTTTTTGAAAGAGGAGGGAAGGCAACTGGCTGATTATGTACTAAAATTATCAGATCTTTTTTATGGCTTAACAGCGAACAGTATACGGCAAATAGCATATGAATATGCCGTGGAAAACAACATTAAAAACAATTTCAATCCCAATAAAAAAAAATGTGGAAAAGAATGGCTATATGGTTTCCTAAGAAGACATCATCCCCGACTATCCTTAAGAAAACCAGAAGCGACTAGTAAGAATAGAGTTCTGGCTTTTAATAAAGCAGATATCAACTTGCTTTATGACAACATAGACACACTCTGGGCAAAACACAATTTTGGCCCGGACCTTATACAATGTGGACGAAACCGGGATAACAACTGTTCACAAACCATGTCGTATTATTGCACCTAAAGGAAGAAAGCAAGTTAGTGCCATAACAAGTGGTGAGCGAGGTCAAACCATTACTATTGTTTGCTGTGTAAGTGCTGCTGGACAGTATATACCCCCAATGTTCATTTTTAAAAGACAAAGAATGAAAGAGGGATTAGCTAAAAATGGTCCAGTTGGCTCGATCTATCACTGTTCCAAATCCGGTTGGATGACCGAAGAATTATGTCCTGAGTGGTTACAACACTTTGTAAACTCGTTAAAGCCACCCCCGAGGATCCTGTCCTGCTTATTTTAGATAACCACACTTCACATTCAACTTTGTAGTCTTACAATTACTGTCGTGCAAATGGAATCATTATGATTTCTCTTCCATCGCACACATCGCATAAGGTTCAACCGTTGGATGTGACTTTTTTCAGAGGATTGAAATCCGCATACAATCAAGAGTGTGACCAATCCATGAAATCAAATCACTACAAAACAATCGGTGCAACAGATATAGCAGAGTTATTTGGAAAAGCCTATAACAGGGTAGCTACAATTGAAAAAGGCATAAAAGGTTTCAAAATTACGGGAATATATCCTTTGGACAGGAATGTATTTAGTGAGGAGGAATTCACTCAAACTCCTGTGTCACCTGTTCCTACCGCTGGCCCAAGTGGTTTACTTTCCACGGGTAGGGATAAAAAAATTTCTGATGCAAAGAAAGGCAAGAAGCAAACGAATTCTAAAGAAAAACTGATCTATTCATATTCAGACACTGACGAATCCTCTTGCGAGCTGCAGGAAGTGTATGATAATAATGCGACCGACGATGAAGACAGAACCATACAGATTAAAACAAGTCATTCGAAGAAATCTATCCAACACCTAAACCTGAACCTAGAAACAGCAAAAGAAAGAAACAACATTCCGAAATTTTGACTTCGACGCCTTTAAAGAAGTTGTTAGAGGAAAAGGAAATAAAAAAACAGAAGAAAGCAGCTGCTGTCACCAAGAAAAATGTATTCAGTGCTAATAGAAAAACTAAAGATGAAAACAGCAACAAGAAAAATACAGAAATAAAGGAAAATAATAAAGATAAATTGAAGAATAACGTGGTAGAAGAAGAAACACTATCACTATGTTATGCCTGCGGGGAATTCGGGGCAGATAACGAAGAATGGTGGTGATGCAGATCGTGTGCCACGTGGTTTCACGCTGCTTGCACCCCTGTGGAACGTGCAAAAGACTTTACAACATGTAATAGATGCGAGTAATACTTGTTAATTTTAGTGCATTATTACTTAAAAATTCGGTCGAGATTACCCCAATAGTGGTCGATATCTCCCATTGGTAGTCTGGTAATATCGACCGTGCAAGAGTTTTGTATTTTTTTATTTTTTTTAGAATAAAGCATTTCCAAATATTTAGTTATATGTCTATACTTACTTCAAAGACCAGTCAATGTACTCACATCAATTTATGTATATTATATCAAACCGTATTCATCATATAAATTTATTTATGTTAGGTGGTCGATATTAGACCACCTTCCCCTAACTCTTATTGCCGGATGACAACTGCTGGTCGAACATGCCCCAAGTCATAATTCGACTCTTGTTAGCAAGAAATTAGAATTTAGTGTTCTCAATAATTTTGTTGACGAAAATTTTTATTATTTTGTCAACTTAAATTCTCTGTACCGCTGCAGGCAGCAAATATATATTATAGAGAATGAATATAACAAAAAAATATTAGAATTCTAGTGAAATGTTTTGGAATATTTGTTGACCCTAACGCGTATTTTAAAACTAATATTTTTGTCACCCCACCAGACAGCAACGTTTTCAAAGCATAACAATATAAATGCTATTATTTATTACTAATGCTAATTATATAACGGGCAATTATGCCAGTCATATTTTATTAATTGGAGTGTTCTAAAAATATCTTGAAAAATAACACATTGGTGTATTGTGTTTACACATGTAGACATTAAGGGTTTCCCTTGTTTATAATTATAACTTTCATTTAGGTACATAAATAAGGCAGTAATCATGATTGTTTGCGAGATTATAATTAATGTTTATTTTTGACGTTCACTGAGTCCAATATGACCCTTTTTCCAATTATGTTTGTCAATTCTCTGTATAGCGTGTGAGACAAATTTAATTTAGAAGGTTCTCATGGGGAAATTCATCAAATTTCATATTTAAGTTTGAATATACAGGAAATTATGCTTTTTAATGTTTCAAAAAGTTTTATTAAAACTCTACACATGTTTCGGCTTATTTAATTTAATTAATTTAATATCTTGTACTCTTGATAAAGGCCTAATAAGCCGAAACACGTGTAGAGTTTTAATACCTAAAACTTTTTGAAACATTAAAAAGCATGGTTTCCTGTATATTTAAATTATTGAAGAATGTTTCACAAGGAACCAACCGTAGAATCAACCCAATGTATTTAAGTTTGAGCTATAATGTGTGGAAACACCTGATTTTCGGCTAATTTAGAAGTTCGATTAAAGAATCCTTTAGCAAAAGTTTTTGTAGTATTTTTATTCTATTCTTTGGCTTACGTTGACTTCCAACAGCTACACTATTCTTCAAGATACGACGTTATCGGCGTTTTTTTTTTTTTTTTTAATGAATGACTATATGTTTACTTTTTCAGATAGACACGTTTTCGTCAATTATAATGATATAGGGTTTTGGTGGGTTTGCGACTTGCGGTTTTTTTTATATATTAAATAAAATAAAGTCACACACAGTACCTTCAAAAATTAAATTTTTGGTCTTGGATAATTAGAGAGCGCATCATCGGTCCATTCTTAGATGCCCCGGCTAGGATTTGATTCATATTTAGGAGGTAAGTTCCTACCAATATGAGAATAATTTACCACAAATGCCAGCTTGATTATTATTTACAGAAGTTATTAAAGAATCCAAATCCGAGGTCGGTTTGTCGGTATCAGGTCGCATTAAGGTCATTTCAAGGTCGAATGGTGGAAAACCTGACAAAAATATTCACCTGTTAGTTCGCGATTTTTCCAAATCTCTTACTAGATCGTTAAGTTGCCCTCACGTTGTGAATTTGGTCTATTTTTCAAATCAAACACATTTAATTTTACGAGCTATGCACCTTATCAAGCATGTCCATATCGAGAATGTTGTGGTCTTAATGTCCACTTTATTCTCACATGCTACAAAAAAATGGATTATTTTGCTTGCCTGAACCATTTTGCTTTTCTAGACATATGAGAATAGCTTATTTGGACAATGTCCGATTTCAATACACAGCTATTCTCGTAGCTTCAGCAATACCTTTTATGAGACCACTTTGAAGATAAAAATATACGGTAGATCTACTCCTATTTATGTAATCGTTCCTTTGTAAACTTTTTAAAGTGCATTTTGATTTCATTAAGGATTTTTAAGTCATTCCTTATGCATTTTTAAATTTTATAAATGAATGATGTAATAAATAAGAATAAAGCTACTGTAAAGCATATTTTTCGGCAAATTAGTCTTTACCTGCTGCCTCCGTCAAGTGCGATGTCTAGGTTTTGTTGGTGGAAGTGAAAATTATTTTTTCTTTGTGTGGCTGTGTTATGATATTGTCAGGCTGCTAAGGGTCTCTCCAATTTGAGCATTTATTATGAATATTTTCTTTTTTTTTTCTATGTTAGAGTGTTCAATATTTTGTAATAACAAATTTATCAGCGTATAACTACATTAAATAGGTACTTTTGGCATCTATTATTTCTGTGACGATAAATGCAAAATAAATTTAAATACTAAATCAGTTGTTAAATATTTTGCGGTGCATAAACGCATCGAATACTTGTAATACCCACTGTGGCCAATATATTGTCATACTTATAGTTAAAATGAAAGTAAACAATTTTGACCATGAATATAATAACGCAAACGTACTACTGTACAGTGAATACAAGCTTAATAAAGTGTACCTAAGAGAAATCATCAATTAAAACTCTTGTACACTTTTCCAGGACAGCCTGTAATAGAAATCAATAGACATTAAACTGAAATGGTTGGACGTGTACCTATTATAAAATGCGCATCTTTGAATGTCAATCGTGCAGATATTTTTATGATCCTGAAAACAGTTGACTCTCAACAAATGTTAATTCCATTACAAACTCGGTAGCAGTAGGTAGCAGTCGCGGTGTTACTGTATTTCTTGACCTAAATATTTCGATAAACTTTGGCATCAATACTTTTGAATTATTTTCTTATAATTGTATTTTGTGTTATAAGTATTCCTTAAGCTAGTTTTAACGTCAATTAATTTAATTATTGTAAACATAGAAAGTCTAACGGACCAAAAGGAACTAGCATATATAATTAAAACTATTTTAATCAGTATGTACAATTACAGTATAATTACCGGGACCTATAATTCCATGAATTATTAAAATTATTAAGTATACATCACATTTTAAGGCGGTTGAAATACGTCATGCGTAATAAATAGGCATATTATGATGACAGTGTTTAAGAAAAATACATATAGAAGAGGTAATCGAAAGCCACGTTCAGACTGTTCGATTTTTGTTGATCAACAAGACAATCAAATGCCAATCAAACCACCTGAAAACGAGTTGAACTGATTTTTTTCGATTCAGCCAAAGTTATCGTTCTTTCAAATTCAGCTGACCAACTAGGAATCGAAAGTAATTCGAACCGAGTTGAACATCTCGATCATTTGGGTTGAACGTCATTCCTCCATGCGTTGGATCTACGAGTCAGACTAGACAATCTCCGTTGTCAGGTATCTCAATGTTATTTGTAATTTTCTTTGTCTGTTGAGATTGCTTCCCGTATGATTGTATCCGGTTTTCAATATTATTTTTTCTACTGAGGTTTGGAAATGTTCTACATTTCAGTAGAACTTTATGAATTTTTCCTAACTAGAGCGGAAAAGGTATTTCCGCACTAAAAAAGTTGTAAGTTAATATTCTTAGAACAATATAACATCCTATACATATTATTTTTTATCATGATAAATATTAACATTTACTTTTTTGCAATTGTATGGGGTTTAAGTGGAGAGTTGAAGAGAACTATGTGTAATTAAAGTCATCTGGGAGACATTTCCATATTTAATAACTAATATGGAGCCACTTTGGCGTGTGTGAAATGTTACACGTTCAATTTCTTATTTATTGCTGTTCTGTTCCTTTCCAAGAGGTTGGAGTCACAGGGAATAGAGCATGATATATGGAGGTGTATACAAATATAATGAGTTTATCCCAATAATTTTTAAACCGAACAATTTTCAAAGTTGAAAGTTCAAAATTCTAAAGGCGTGTGCAAAATTGCGCAAAATTATAATGCATAAGTGGTTTCGATTGTTCACAGAGATGTGGCAAACTTGACCTTCCCAACCAAACTTTACTTTTATTAATGTTATTTACTTATCAAGCTACCCTTTCTTGATTTTGTCGACCAAATTTCTTAGTCAAATTAACAAACCATCGGGTTTGAGTTAAAACCGCTGCCTAAGGAATCACTACTTTCATATCCAGATACACCAAATTTCAACTTTCAGCTTGCTTTACTTATTTTATTTTATTTACCTCTACTAACCCCCCGCCCCTTCAACGGAATCGTCTCAAAATATAATCTAGTTCCAGATGTAGTTATAATACATACGTGTACCAAATTTCAAGCGAATATCTCAAATATATTTTATTACCTCTTTAATAATGTAGTGGGGGTAGTAGAGGGGTTGAAATATGTTATAATAAATCTGAGGCCTTGACTTCTAGTATACATCAAATCCCAAGTTTCTGTACTCTTACCAGCTTGCTTTATTATTTTCCTGAATTCACCCCTATTAAACCCCCAGCGCTTTAACGGAATCATCTCTAAATTTAATCTAATTCCAGACGTCGTTATAATATATACTTGTACCAAGTTTCAAGTGAGTATCTCAATTTTATTTTATCAACCGCTTTAATAATGGAATGGAGGTGGTACGGGGGGATAGAAATATTGTAAAAAAATCTGAGGCCTCCACTCCTGCTATATACACTAAATCCCAAATTTTTGTACACTTACCAGCTTGCTTCATTTATTTTCTTCTATATACCCCTAGTTACCCCAACCCTTCACCGTATAAGTTTGAAAAACAATCCAGTTCCAGATCTCATAATAGTACCTACATACGTGTATAAAATTTCAAGTCAATATCTTAAACCGCTCCAGAGATATAGTGCGCACAAATAAAGGTACAGACCGACAGACAGAAAATTGTTTCCGTTCAAATTTAAAATCGCGACATTCTAAACCTATTTCAACAAAGAAAAAAAAATGATTTTTTTTTACGATTACTATGCTTCCACTCTGTGGATGTGGACGTAAAAGTAAAAAAAATGTCCTGCAAAAATTGAAGCTCGAGTAGTATTTAGTGAATGTGAAAAGTGGCTTGTTTGTAAATATTTTGTTCTTTGCTAAAGAACGTTTTCTGGTGCCAATAAAAGTGAAATTTAAACGGAGATACGTGCCATACATGACACCAATGCACAAATGTACCTATTTCCTTTCATTACTTAGTATATTTAATGTTTTAGGTTAAAATATTTGTTCGTGTGTTTCTTAAATTGATAGAAATTGAAGTCAAATTGCTGTGTACAATATATAGCAATATATATTTTGGAAGGTTAGGAACGAACGAAATTGTGATGAAAGGGTCTTCTGGTAATATATTTATAAAAGGATCTGCGAGCTACAGTTGTGATCTGAATTTGAAAAACAAACGTTTCATTATGAACCACTGCAAGCTAAACATCAAGAGGGAATATAAAAAACGAGATAAAAAAGGACCAGGATTACGAATAGATTCTGAATGCAAGAAGAATGTTTGATAAAAATATACGGTTGCTCATATATATTTCTTATAAATTATATACATTGTGGCTCACTTAAGATGAAAACACCATCATATCTCGGTTATCTGATATCCGATTATTTTGAAATTTTGTTGGTGAATATATACCTATAAAGTGAGTCTTTAGACGTTACCGCATTTGATTCTAGTGAGAGCCGTCCGATTCTAGGATGGAAAGAGGGTGTCGATTTTCAAAAAAAGTATATTAGCGATATTTTTAGAAAAGATCTTAGTAAGATATTCTTATTCAACACCTTTAGAAATCCCTTTGTACAAGATTATATCATAGTGGGTCCAAAGGTGTTTAAGATTGGGGCCGTCAAGAACACAATTTTTTGAACAAAGAATAATTTTTGTCTGTAACAGGAATTCTCAAATGAAAAAAAATGCTTCATTTTTTGTTTAGAATAATGTACTGCTTGAATTGGGGTTAAAACTCCATTAAACTCGATAACTTTAAGTCAGCGGTAGATTTAAAAAATTCTGCGTAAAATGAGGTGTAGTGGTGAATGAGCAAAGCACGCATCGAACTAATAATAATAATTGAAAATTAATGAAACACGTTTGCTAATGGTCCCTAAAAATAAAAGTAAACAGAAAGAGTGTCTGTATTAGTGCACTATAGCCGGAAGGTCGTAGAATTTATACTACCTGCGACCCGTCCCTTCTTCAAGTGTATGGTGTATAGAGAGCAACATGGGCAATATAAACAGCCAGCCAGCCAGATGTGAATGAAGGGAGATAGGTTTTTTGTTTGTTTATTCTAGCATTAGCATTGGTTTATTTATCTCTTTATTAAAATTTAAATAAGAAATGGAGATTAAAATTGAAAAGGTATTAAACATAATATATAAATGATGAATGGAAAAACTGCCCGGAATTGGAAGGCGGAAATTGGAACCTGAGGGGTAAGCCACCTGTGAAAATTTGTACAGCTACTGCCTATATTGTTCAAATCTGCCAGTACTGCCGCGACTGCCGTTGTGACTGCCGCGACTGCCAAAGAGACTGCCCTAACTGCCGAGAAGATTGTCCTAACTGCCGAAGAGACTGCTCTGACTGCCGAAGAGACTGCTCTGACTGCCGAAGAGACTGCCCTAACTGCCGAGGAGACTGCCCTAACTGTCGAAGAGACTGCTCTGACTGCCGAAGAGACTGCTACGATTTTTGGAAATTGAAATTACAAAAAATAATGAGTGAAATAATGAATCATTAGAATGAAACAAAATATTTATTAAAGACTTAAGAATTAAGTAAAATATTTTCATACAAAATGGTAAACTCGTAAAAAAATATAAGTTATGTTTTGCACGATATTTTCGGAATGCAATCTGGATGCCAGTTCGATCTTGCCGTGAAATCTGGAAGGGGTGCGCGCCCAGTAAATTAATAGGTCCATATATAATGTACTTATTTTCAACATCTTGTATGTCGTCTTCTTTGGGCCACGAAAAACTGTACAAATATGATTCCAAAAATTTAATCTTTGATGGCTATTACCCTGCCAATGTACCAGCCACTGTCGTAGTAAACGCTGTAATATTTTTCTTTCTGAATCTTGATCTCCGCCTTTATCATATACTTTTCTATTTCTTCCTCTTCCTCTTTCTCAGAAAATGACTCGGCCGAAGACTCAGTTGGAATTTCACTTTCACTTTGGTAGTCTGAGCTGACGTCTGTGTCCGTCTTTGAAGATAAAGACAAATCGTCTTCCTCGTCATATTTTTTATTTGTTTTCGTTTTTGTTCTTTTATTTGTCTTCTTTGTGTCGCCTGGCAATTTATTTTTCTTATTTTTTCTATTACTTTTCCTAGTATTACCACGCGTCGCCATACCTTTAACCCTTAAAAGTCTGTCCGATGATAGTCTACCCTTTTTTACTTCCCTCGCATACCGAAGGGAAGTATTGTATTCGAGAAAAAATCACCCTCCGAGATTTTTTCGGATTCTGACGTTTCAGAACACGTAGATTCCGAAAATATAGGTTTTCAATTCCGTCAGTCTGTCTGTCTGTCTGTCTGTCGGTCTGTCTGTCTGTCTGTCTGTCTGTCTGTCTGTCTGTCTGTCTGTCTGTCTGTTGGTGTATTTACTAAAAAACTACTTGACGGAGAGCAGTCAAATTTGGTAGGTAGTTAACCCTACTGTCAGCGAAGAACTGGTAGAACTTTCACTGAAAAATATACAGGGTGGACCGTCTAAACGGAATAAATAGTGAAAAAAATTTTTTTTTGCTCAAATTTAAAATTTCCACGTTTCATGACGCGCTAAACCTGTTTCAGGAAAAAAAATTTTTTGAAAATTTTTTTCAAACATTTTTGAAAAAATTTTTACCAAGATGAAAAAAATATTTTTTTGCTCAAATTTAAAATTTCCTCGTTTCATGACGCGCTAAATCTATTTCAGGAAAAAAAAATTTTTGAAAATTTTTTTCAAACATTTTTGAAAAAATTTTTACCAAGTTGAAAAAAATTTTTTTTTGCTCAAATTTAAAATTTCCACGTTTCATGACGCGCTAAAACTATTTCAGAAAAAAAAAAATTTTGAAAATTTTTTTCACATTTTTGAAAAAATTTTTACCAAGATGAAAAAAATTTGTTTTTGCTCAAATTTAAAATTTCTACGTTTCATGACACGCTTAACCTATTTCAGGAAAAAAAAATTTGAAAATTTTTTTCACCAATATTTTTGAAAAAATTTTTACTACTAAAATGAATTTTTTTTCTTTCTTCAAATTTAAAATTTTCACGTTTCATGGCATTCTAAGCCTGATTAAAAAAAAAGTTTTTTGAAATTTTATCACTAAGATAGAATTTTTCTTTCTTTGTTCAAATTTTAACTATCCACGTTTCCATGACATTCTAAAACTATTCAAACAAATTTAAAAATGTTTTTGAAGAATTTTTTAAAAAATTTGGAAACATTTTTAATCCATTTATGTATCACTACTATAGAACAGACCAAAAAATTTTTTTTGCTCAAATTTAAAATTTCCACGTTTCATGATATTCCAAACCAATTTCGGAAAAAAAATTTGCAACATTTTGTTACCAGTTTGGAAAAAAATTTAACACCAGAATGCTCAAATTTAAATGACATTCTAAACCTAGGTATTTCAGAAAAAAAATTTTGAAAATTTTTTTCACCAACATTTTTCAAAAAGTTTTTACCACTAAAATAGATCGAATTTTTTTTTATTTGCTCAAATTTAAAATTTTCACGTTTCATAGCATTCTAAACCTATTTTAAAAATACATCATTTTTAATTTTTAAACTTTTTTTAGCACTATTATAGAACAGAAGGAAACTTTCCTTTTTGCTCTAATTTAAAATTTCTACCTTTGACATTTTAAACCTATTTCAGAAGAAAAAAATTTGAAAATTATTTTACCATCTTTTGAAAAATTTTAAAAAAATGAAATTTTTTAACCACCACTATACTTCCACTCCATTACGTGAATGTTGGATTGAAAATGTGACAGATACATCTGGCATATGCACCTATTATACTTTTATTGAAAAATGTACAGGGTGGTCATCCCAAGAAATAATTCAGTCATGGTGGACATTTGTAAAGGTATTTGCGCAAGCCTGCCATATGTGGCACCTGCTATTTAGTATTGAACTTTTGCTGTTGGATGAGCAATCTGTATATTTTTTTGACCAAAACTTATCAAGTTTTCTTTGTAATAATAGCAATAACTCTACTCCGATTATTATTCTCAATGTCATTTCGTAATTATTATTTTTTTAGAGAGACTGCAATGAACGAGGGAAGTTCTGTGTAAATACCTTTACCGATTTTTTCCACTGAAAAAACAGCAAAGCGACGATTTTCGGACACTTATTGTTTTATTTTTCAGTCTGACTTTGAGATATGGGGAAAAAGATGGTTTAGATGTATTTTCGGTTTTATTATTATGGAAGGTAGTCCTATTTTGCGCCTTATCATGCACTCTCGTATGCACTTCAGCTGCCTTTTTGGAACGTTTTAATTCATTTTGGCTATATTCTTTGAAACATAAATTATCAAATGTGGCGAAAAACAATGACTCCTGCGCTGTGTGTTGTCTGTCATCGATGTCTTCATAATCAGACAGTTCAACTTCCCCATATTCTATAGAATTGTCTTGTTCATCTTTATCATCCAGCTGTACTTCATCCATCTCCTCGTCTTCATCGGTATTTTCGTATTTTTTATTTTTTTGTCCTGTCTTTGATTCTTTTACTGATTTCATAAAAATCGTCCTGAAAGCCTCTTCTAGTCGTTTTGTACTTTCTTCTTCATCTAGTGTTTCACCGAGACTGCCGAGTAGACTGCCGCGACTGCCGACTAGACTGCCGCGACTGCCTACTAGACTGCAGAAAGACTGCCTAGAATTTGTACAGCGACTGCCGATGGTGGTTGACCCCTCGTTGAAACCGATTGTTTCAAAGAAACGACATGCCTATAGGGTGAGCAAACTGTCCCTTCGGACCCTTTTTCTCATAACGCGCAAAAAATGTTGTTACCGCGAGATAGGAACCTTCCCAGCAACTCCTCCGTAAATGGATTTTACCTATGAAACGGTTAATAAATAAAAACAAAACATAAAAAAAAGCATAAAAGCTGCCAGATTCAGAAACATAAGAAACAGAAAACTTAGAAGAAGAAAAATAAGATGACGTTAGATGGAAACTTAAAAGAAGCATGGAAACTGAAAAGAAGCATCTCGCAAACACCTGCACACCCCAGCCCATCATGGCAGATGGAAACTTATAAGAAGCATGGATTACTTACAAGAAGCATCTTACAAACACCTACACTTCCCATCCTGTATTTCCACCCCGTGCGTCATGTGGCTCTCGCTGCTGACAACAAGCATGTCCAATGTCCAACCCAGCGTATCCAGCTGGCGCGGCGGTATATGAAACGTCCGAGATTTGGTTCCGGCACGCGGTTTGGCCGTCCGTTGGGCGTGTTCGACGGACGACCAAGCTGCGTGCTGGAACGAACCTCCATGGATGCCCGGAATCGGCAGCAATGCCCACCTTACGCTGGCAAATAAATCAATCAGTCAAGAATAATGTACTGCTTGAATTGATTTTACAACAAAATAATAATTTATTTAATAAGGCAAAAATTTTACTTACCTAATACTAGAATGTTCAAAATTATTTTAAAAAATTCCATAAATTGGCATTAATGTTTACTTTTCATTGTTTTTTGATTATTACTTTTTTCGCAAATGTGAAAACGAGGAGTGTTCCATTTGATTGGCGCATTTCTAAAACTTTAATTGTTCGTAGAGATAACATTTTCATATCATTTTGTTAGTGATCAAATTCTGAACAATTTTCAATACGTCCCCTTGTCCGACCATCCGTCACGTTTCCTGTAAGCACGACAACTTAAGAAAGGAAAATCCAATTGTATTCAACACAGTCAGTTAGTGTTAGCTAGAGGAAGAACCTTATTGTTTAAAAAAAAATCGGTTAGTAAATAAAAAAAATATTAATTATTTAAATAAAAAAATGTTTTTTTAGCTTTTATTATCAATCTTGATCCTGTTATAACGCTACAATAAAATTTTACTATCTTAAATACACATCAATTAGCATAATTTATTCCACCTAAAAGATTGCAAAAATGCAGATACTTTATAAGTTAAAAGTTTAATACTAGTTTAATGAATATTACTTGAGATACCCTGCACGGAAAATTACCACAATACATAGTTTATGCGCTTAGTCAGTGGTGCACGAAATAAAAGTTTAATTAAAAAATCGTTAATTTGAATTATAATAATGACATTTTAGTTTTAACCAGAGGTGGACAGGATTTTAAAATGAATTATTAATGTTTAGTATTTACCAATAAAACCTATTATTTATTTTATTTATTATTTTTTTTTATTTAATCGTCTGTCTTATTTATATTAACGTCCTGGCGGAGTTTAGCGAATGCTATTCCACCACTCAACCAGGACACTTACACATAGACATCGACACAACAACCATTCCCTGTGATATTGTCATTTACCGCAGCTGAGACTCGAACTCAGGATAGATAACAGCGACTAGACACGTTGTACCACCCAACAGCTTTCTAGTTTACTGCTACCATCTCGATAACACATTAAAAGCGCCACTAAACATCCATACCCTCGCCAGGATTCGAACCCGGGACTCCGTGGCCCTAACATTGCGCTACCGAGTAGGTATATTAAGTGTTAGATAAGTTAATCACCACTATTTTCAATTTTATTAGCGATTTATCTCCCAGTAAAACGTTATAGTCCACGGTAATTAGACTTTTTAGAAGAGAAAATTTATATGCAAATGATATTTCGCCCAGGAGCTTATAGGAGAAGAAATAAGAACCTGAAATTCTCACCGTATCCATGGGTGCAACGACACTTTTTCGCAAAAAACTACCCCCGGGCAGGACATAACTCAAGTTATTCGCACTTTTCTTCGAAAGCATCACTCTGAGACGGGGAAAAGATGTAGAAACAAATGCTCTCCATTAAATTTTACTTAGAAAAATATATAGAGTATTGACCTGTTCCCCACTGTTTTCCTTCTATCGGCGCGCGGCGTTCAAAACAGGAGGTATTATGAAGCGCTCGGTGAAAATCGGCCCTACGCCATTTTTTACAGCGAATATCTCTAAAACGGCTAATGTGACGTACAAAATTATTAGGATGAAACTTGCAGAGCGGAATTTCATCTACCATGTATTATTTTTTATTTTGATTCATTTTTGTCGATTTTTTCACAATCTCGTTCGTTTTCACACTACCCGCACCCGTGAGGCAAAACCTTCGGAGCGTTTTTGAAGAGTGATTTCCGCTGTAGGCCTACTCCATTACCATATTGGACGGATACACTCGTCAGTAAGGTCTAATTCCATGACCTCGTCTTCAGTTGGTGAATTCAGACAACCTTGTCCGTTACAAATTTAGCACATAATTAAACAAAAAAAAAAAACAAAAAATAATTAAGTAAAAGAATCTATTGAAAAAATAATTATAATAAAAAACAATAAAAAAATAATGAAACAAAAATAACTCTACTAATAAAACAAAACATACAAAGGACAAAAATTAATAACTATCCAAAAAATATATTTATTTTATGGTCAATGAGCAACATGCATGAATTTTAGAAATGCAATAATTTATTATTTTTTCGTTATATATGTTATATAAGTTGAGAAAGTAATGAAGAAAAGGTTAAAAAAAAATGTGTAGCCTAAATAAACGACTTTGAAATTCAAAATTTTATGGGAACATATCCACGTGACTGAAAACACCACGCTATTGGTCTGACGTCATTCGGCATAATGTCTAATGGTCGTCTATCTGCCAAGGGGTTAAATCGTAAATTGTTTTGTGTTTTGTAAATGTGTATTGATATTTTCATAAAAGAAATCATTCATTTATTTATTTATTTTAATTATTAAATGGTAAAAATGACGGACAGTGGGTTTTTACGTGGCCAGAGTGACAATTTGCCTGTTGTTGATGTGTTTATGATGACAAACTTTTTTGCTACTAATACTGATTTTATTAGTGCAGAAATTGGAGGTACTAAAGCAACAAGGTATGTGTCATTCATTATTCTAAACATTAATTCAATTGTGCCCATTTTTATCCTTTTACTGTAGTTAAATATAACAAATTATTTATGTACCTAACCTCAAAGTAGGTAAACAAGGCAATGTTTTAATGTTATATTAATTAATATTTTTCATCTTAGAATATGCTTTACTTTTTTATATAATAAATACCTCCCGTAGGTATATATAAACCGCCTGTTTTTTTATTCTTTGATGAGTCCTGCGTTTTAATCGAAAATTCATTCTATCTTTGTCTATCCTTAAGAATAAAAAAAGTTACAATGAATTTTCGATGAAAGCGCACGACTCATCGATGAATAAGAGAACACGGGGAAATATATAACTGGATAATATGTAGAATGTCGAAAAGTTACATTATTCCCACCGTTCTTATACTTACATTTATACATTTTAATTCAAGGTTTACTAACTTCTGTTAATAGGATTAACAGAAGTTAGTAAACTTTCGTATTCCTATAATTAGGAAAGTGACCAAATTCACCATGACATGTAAACAATTAAATTATCACAATAATATTAGGGCTAGGTACATATTTTCATAATATTATTATAAAATAATTAGTTTTAATGGGTAAATTTACATCAAAACGATCCTGGCAGCAATATAATCTTGAGGATGACGATAATTCTGCATTTCGGTCGTCTCGTCTCATAGCTCTGCACCATTTTTTCCTAACTTTATCGCGTCTAGGCACATTAAAAAATAACTTTTTTGAGTTTTTATTGTAGTATTTGTACATTTGGACACAATACAATATTTATAGCTACTTTTCTTTGTATTTTCCATAACACAACATAAATAATGTGTACACATTCGCAATCACAATACGTTTTCCGTCGGTGCGATGTGCCCTATGACGTCACACACAAGTAGCGCGGAAACTTCTCCATTTAAACGCAGTTAAATTGACAGCTGCAGTAAATAATTTTTTTAACCTTTAATTAGAACATAAAACAAAAATAAAATACTGGAAAAATAATGTTTTTTAATGATCTATTCATCTGTGATGTTTAAAAAAATTATGCATTTTGCTCATTATAACAGTGTTCGACGCTTGAATATAGCTAGATAAAAAGAAATGCATATAATGTAAAGATACAAAATGCGTGTTTGCGGAAAGTGTGAAAAAAATCGACCAATGAACCAAAACAAAAAATAATACATGAATAGAGAGAGAACAGAGGAGAGTCCGCTCTGCAAGTTCCATATTCTAATCATTTTGTACGTCGCAATGGCCGTTTTAGAGATTACCTCCCAATTTGAATGCCGATAGTAGGAGAAGAGTGGGGAATAGGTCAATAGTCTATATAACATTTTTTTGCGTAGAATTTAGTGGAAAACAGTGTTTCTATATCTTTTCCATGTCAGAGAGTGAAAAAAGTTGAGAAACACCTTATTTAAGTCCCGCCCAGTGGTAGTTTCTCGCGAAAAGAAGCTGGTCCTTATTTCTACTCCTAAAACTATCTTTGGATGAAATATCATTTCTTTATAATTTTTTTTGTGACGTGGTGGGGCAAAACACGAATATATAATTTTTTGTGGGAAACTTAAATTTTATTGACTTAAAAACTTTATTAGGATGTAAAGTATTGTTAGAAAGCAGTTTATTATCAAATATTGTTTTAATTGCAATAACACAACAGCCACTGTTGTTTCTTTGCGTATATTATCACAATTACTCTTATCACAATCTATAAAAGTTTCTAAACACTTAATGCAACGTAAAAATTGAATTGTTTTGTTATATACGTTAACATGAAACGAGGTATTCTTTTCGCAAGAACCGAATTACATAGCAACAGTTTCTATCAGTATTTATTATTTCGTCATTTCAACATTAGTTCTTAAAATCGGCAGATGTGTTTAGGCAAGTTTGAAGCTAATTCTCAACTTCTACAAGTGTAACAGTCTATGCACGTAATACATTGCAATCAGCGTTGACATAGGATTAATGATCGTTTTGATGAAAATAAGAAAGATGAAGGGATCAAGTATTGAGCCCTGAGAAACCTCCAGGTCTATATGTTGTACGTTGGAGATAATGTTATTGAATTTGAAGAAAGTTTGGTTGGAGTACATCAAACAATTTAATATTTTTAGATTCAATAATATATTTACAATTCCTCTACCTAAATTCTAACTATGTTGCGTTTGGGATTTATATTTATTGAAGTACCAACACGAAAGGCACACATTTAGATATTATGGGAGTTGAGATACAATGTCATTACATTCAAGTATTGAAGCTACTTTAATACATAACTGTGCCTATCTATCTATCACACACAGGCGACTAGTTGTCCAAAACAAAATTATACAACATGAAAACTACCGTACGTAATCCATATATCTAAATTACATTATGTACTTGTCCATGCAAATTACATCCTTGCCGGAAGTTTGATTGTCTTCAGCTGCATAACGTTTCAAGGGTACCTACTTATTAAATATTACATTGTATCAAATAATACTTACCTACCCACCTCTATAAAACCCTGGAAACAAAACAAACGTTCAAACAATTCCAGCAATTAATGTTTGGTTAATGTTGTTTTGTCTAGTTTTGAATTTTCCAATATTCGTCAAAGTTGTTCAGAACTGATAAATCAAATTATTTTGCGGTGATCCAGCCAGAAAAAACGTGGTTTTGATGGTTTTAAAACTGCATTATGTCATCGTTAGTGCTGGCATTCGGCTGTTTTATACAGTATAAATTAGTACGCTTATTAATTGATTTTATTTTAGTTGGGTGATATTTTGCTAATGTCTTGAATATTCTGTTTTGTATCGCAAAATTTTATAATATTTCATCTGGTACCCCTAAAGGGGTTGTCGAAATATTTCGCGATTAATCAGTTACAACTAATTCAATTTTCGAAATATAATTAAATAATAATTCATAGTAATAGATACATATTACTTAGTTCTTTTTAAATACGCATTTGTCTTGTTATTGTTATTAGAGAATTCATTGTACGACAAAAAATCAGGTGAACGACGTGAAAAATATTTAAAAAAATTCTGAGGCCTTGGTTTCTAGTGTAGACACCAAATCCCAAGTTTCTGTACTCTTACCAAATCGCTTTACTTATTTTTCCTATTTACCCCTATTTAACCCCCAACCCTTCAACGAAACCATTTTAAAATACCGGGCGTTAGAAAAGTATGGGAACGGTGAAAAATCTCGAACAGTTTGCATCAAATCGAAAAATAAAAAAATACTTGTCAAAAAGTTTTCAAAAAACTATCTACTCATACCAAAAATGACCTCCCCACCCACCAATCAGGGGGTGGGGCGAGGGGCAACTTTAAAATTTCAAATGGAAACCTCTATTTTTTATTGCGGAATCGGATTCTACGGCAAAAAATACGTAAGTTTTATTCTGGACATTTTTTTCGATTCTTGCACGGTGTCGCTGTAATCGCAAAAAATGAAAAGAATGCATGACTGTTTCAAGAGTAGCGTCTTGTGCCCATAAAAAAAGTTCAATTCAAAAACTGAAAAACACGTATTTGTTATTTTTACGAAATCTATCCAATGACATTGGATTCGACTCTCCCACCCCCAACCCAGTGGGTGGGGCGGGGGACAACTTTGAAATTTGTGATGAAAATCCCTATTTTTTATAGCGGATTCGGATTCTACGACCAAAAATACGTGAATTTTATGACGGGAATTTTTTTCGACTCTCGCAAGGTGTCGCTGCAATCGCAAAAAATGTTACAACTCGTAGAAATTTCACAAAACAAATACTGTTATTAACAACACTTAAAAAAAAACATTCATAAAAATCAAGATATCACAGATATTGTTTTTTAAACTGACTGTTTTTTTGTCAACACGAGTAGCTGTATTTACAAACTTATGGATACTTCAGGTTTATTTCAATTACCCTTCAACGGAATAATCCCAAAATACAATTTGGTTCCAGTTGTCATTCTAATAGATACGTATACCAAATTTCAAGTGATTATCTCAATTTTATTTTATCAATCCCTTTAATAATGGAGTGGGGGGTGGTGGTGGGGGACGGACGTTTTGAAAGTTGTTCAATTCGATCATTAAAACAGTGATATGAAATTTTTTTCTCCACGAGCGATATTAACGGTTTTGGAAATGTGCCGATCAAATGCAATATACTCTTCGTTTTGCATTTGCGAAGAGTATAACAATGGAACTTAATTCTAGTATCTACATGTTTTGTATGAAAAGAAAAACGTTGTAAAAAGTCATGCTAGGACATGTTAGTAACTTAAGACTGGTTGTTTAAGACTTAATCTTAGACCACGAGTCTTTTGTTGCTAACATGTGGGGCAGGAACATAAGACTCGCTAAAAAACAGCACAAAGACAAAAAGATGTCAACAGTACTCTGGCGCATCTTATCATATCTCAAAAGGATCATTAATAAAAAATATTTCCCTTAAAGATTTTTTATCCAACATAAAAACCAAAGAGAAGCTCAGTGAATACCTCGCCAAGAAAGTTCGGAATTGAGAAAGATTTAAGTATGTTGTAACTTCATATATCCCGCTGATAAACATAGAAGACAATAATCATGAAGAAGCTGACACTATTCTAATATTTCGTATAACTCAACAATATGGAAAAGGCATACAAATTTCTGTTCACACTCCGTATGCAGATGTGTTTCTGCTTCTGGTTAGATTTTATGAGCAATTACCAAAGAATGGTAACCAGTCGAGGAAAAACTGAAAAATAAATAGATATTGGAAAAGCCGTCAAATCATTAAGTATCGGACACATGCATCATACATTTTTTCCATGCCTTTGCTGGGACAAATATAACCGGCAGATCCTCAAGAATTAGCAAAAAATTTTGCACTAAAGTATTTTTGAATCTGTAGAAATCATCAGCAATACTGAAATCGCTTGCATTGTTGGGAACTCTGACCACAATTGCCATATAACTTGAAGACAGTTTCCACGAATTTGTATGTTTGCTCTATAAAAATGAATTAATAAAGAAGGTAACTGTGTTTTCCACCAAGAATCAACAAGGAGATAAGCTACCACCCACAGTTGATGGGTTTGGGGTTGGTTGTTATTTTATTTTAGGGTCCATTATATAGGAACAATATGGAGAAGTCCGAATGAAAACATCCAAAATTTGCCTAGTCTCTGAGAGGTGGAGAAAAAATCACGAATATATAGAACCAGTCTCCATGCTCAATCCGCACGCTTCAGGAGCTGTAAAACTAAGCTGGTCAAATCTTGCTGCAAGAAGGCAAACAATGATATGTTCCTGAAAAAGAAAATGAATGATTTGCACAAAAGCCTGTCAGTGTTCTGCAGGAAACTTCTTTTGTTCAACCCCGGATTCAGTAACTCCATCGATTATGGAAGAATATGAAGATAAATCATAGTCTAATTCACAAGTTCAAAAAGGTGTTAATTCTTGAAATAGCTCCTAAAAATATGAGCGATAGCTCATTGGATTCCGAATGACGTCTAGAAAAATGTATTAAAATGTTTTATTAGCACATAAAAAATTGCAAAAGTTATAAACAAATTAAGATGGAAAAGAAATGGCATTTACTTTTTCGCTTATAACTCAAAAACTATAAACGATAACGGAAATTGGAAAAGAGATTCTTAAAGAGGAGAAAATTTCCAAGAAAAGAATTTTAACGCCCGGAACTCAATCCCATTATTTATCATTTTAATTTAACGCTGAAAATAGGGTTCCGCGCGACCGCTGCAGGATGCGAGCGGCGCTTCAAAAGAGAGTACATCACATAAAATCATTTTTTCATAGTATTAAATATCAATTAAAAAATTTGAAAAAATTAAGGTGTATTGGTAACACTTCAAAAAATAAGGTCTCGTTGGAAAAAAATGTTAAAGTTTATTTTTCAACAAGTGAGGCCATTGTTAAGTAACGAAATTTTATGAGACCTCCGCTATCATTGGAGACAATTTTTTTTTTAAATAATTGGCCTGTAAAATTTTTGCTTCTTGGAGCCCTTCTTATAGATATACTTAACAAGATCACTTATAAAAGTTTTTAAGAATTGTTTATTTTGTTTATTATAATTTTTTAAAGTAAACAGAAAATTAAAAACCAAAGTAAAGTTATAAAAAAACTTTTTTTTTCAAATTCGTTATATTGCTATTTTTATATTGAAGAAAGGCATTCATTAACGTTAAAATAAAATTTTGTCGCCAATTCTTCGTAAGTTGTTTATAAACAAATTGACTAGTTCTATATTTAAAACATTTTTTTTTACAATTTTGTTGTCTTGAGAATATTATGATTTTTAAATAAAAATGTTTATCTTAAAAACGTTATCTTATTGTTTATAACCGTTTTTTTAATTATATATCATTTGAATAATTAGTTAAGAAATTATGTTTTTCTTAAAAGTCATAATTGGCAATCCTCAATAAAGAAACAAAAATAATTTTTTTTATCAACAATTTCATTGTTTATTAATTTAACAATTTGTTATAAACAAATTCTGACAATTCTAATATTTTTTTCCAAATCTTGAAAAAATTACAAAAACAGCCATATGCAACAACATATTGAAAAAAATTTGTTTGTATTTTTTATAGCGTTTTTCAATATTACACGATACAGTTGAAACAGGCACTTGATTTGTCAACTAAAACACTGATATAACTTTTAAACTATTAGCGATATCACAATAGACATTCAGGTCGTTTTTATAGAGGATTAATTAATCTCTAAATTAGTCGACTTCCAAGTTTGTAACTGTTATTAATCAGTTATTATGCGCATTTGTTTATAAAAATTAAATATCTTTTCTATTTATTTTTAAATAAACAATTGCAACTTTCAGATCATTTATCAAATTGCCTTGAAGATCCATTACCGTATCTGCATTATTTGATAAGCTAGAAGTCATAAAAGATTCAAAAACGTCGAAAACACATTTCGTCGAAAACATTTTTTTGAACTTGTGAATTAGACTATCGGGCAAATAGTGGTATTTTTACTTTAAAACATTTTAGAAGATGATGACATTCAGATAACTTAAAAATTATTTTAAGTCGAAAAAGACAATTAAAAATACAATTTAAGTCGTTAGATTATATAAGATTATATCAAACTACTATTACTTTATGATGTGCTATTAATAATAAAAACACGTTTATTTAATGCACCGTTCTGATAAAGCTGTAATTCTTTGCCACTAAAAAATTTAAAACATTTCTGACATGGCCTGAATGCAATTTTTAACTTAGAGAAGCTATATTATCGTCTAGGTATCCCATTAATTAACTGTATGCCCGACCGAACTCATCTTGCGCACCGCAATATCCTTCCACAATACCTGTAGTGCGCCATGATTTTTAAATTTTAGAGCATTATTGTTTAACCAATACTCAATAAACTATATACCGTTGCATTCAGCATTAAATCCTACACATTTTTGTTTAAACTGTTTTTCCATATAACCTATTGTTTTTCAAATAAAAAATATTTAAAGTTAGAAAACTAAAATTTTACTTTTTTTGCAACATTTTCAGTTAGATATTAAATATTTTAGATCTTGTATTTTTCATAGTAGAACATATATTTGAAGTATTTCCGTTTTTAGAAATAAACGATCGGACAACCACGACGGGAGATTTTTTTTACAAATAGCCCTATCCGCCATCTTGATTTGTATATTATTGGAGAAAAATCCATTTTCAGAAATGCCAAGATGCTATTTGGTGATCCAGTAGACCTAAATAATCAGAAAATAGAGAGTCTTCTAACTTGGCAGGACATCGACGCCAGCGGACCCTATGATACTAGACTAATAATTTGGTTTTTTCCTCGCCGGGTAATTGAAAAAAATGATAATTTCAGAAAAAATGTTTCCAACAAAAGTAGTCTATTTTTAGTCAGACAATTCGAATTTTCAGTGAAAAATAGAGGTTCCCTTTTGAAAATAAGAATCTGACCTTGAACGACCTTGACCCTTCATGCAGACAAACAGCTAACATTAATATCTGTATCAATGCAACATTGCACAGTAATAATGTTAAAGTCTTGCTTATGATCACGTTCATGTAATTTTTTTTTATGTTATTAATTTTAGCAGCTCAATTTTAACAATTAGAGCTTAAAAATTCTTAAGGCGGCCATTTCCAAGAGAGATTTATGCGATAGGGAAATGTTTATTATTTTTGGCCATAACTTTTTTTTAGTCCGAATATTTAAAGAAAACTATAAGACTAAGTAGAACCATAACAAGACTAATACTATGAATTTTCACTCAATAATTCCAGTCGTTTCCAAAATAGTTGGATTTAAAGCTTCGAAATAAGAAGATTAGCATAATCTTAATATTTAAATCTAACTATTTTGCAAGCTACTGAAATTATTCAGTGAAAATTCATACCAATATTATTGTATGGTTCTGACTTAGGTAGTCCTATAATTTTGAAATATACATACCAAGATAAAAGCTTATGGCCAGAAATAATGAATATTTTCCTATCAGATGTCTCTCTCTCTTGGAAATGGCCACCTTGAGATTAATACTATTAATTCAATTCAAGATTTGTTTTTAATCGGTTTCGATAATTAAAACTTCTGTCGTTATTTTAGTTAACTGTAATAGATGAATGACGCGATAAGCTTAAAATTGCAATATGTAGAGGGAGTTGGGGCAGATTGATGCATGTTTTTTTTATAAATTAAAAACTCAGTAACAGACCAAATTAGAAAAAAAGTTTGAACTGTCAATGCATACACAATTATATTTAGTCCCTTAACACATTAAAGTTTTTCTCATATCTTTACCCGAAAAAAAGAAATTTGCGATTTAAAAAAATGGGATTTGCATTAGACCGCCCCGCCCCGCATGTGGGACACATTGAATCAGCTTATGTGGCACATTGGTACTTCAAGCAGGTACTTAACAAAAATATAAGAATATTATTTTAATAAACATGAGAAATCTTGTGATAATAAACTATTTGGATAAATAAAATAACGATATCATCATAATTTGAAATCCAACAAAATGATAGCTTGCAGAAATAATGAAACTAAAGAAATGTATGAAAAAATAAGTTTTGAATTGCTTATTGTACGCTATAAAAACTAAAATTAAAATGAAAACTAAAGAGTGAGGCATTTCTGTTTGTTCATTTGGTGATAAGAGGTTTTGGCAACTTACAAATTATGTCCGAGTTTTCAACACTAGATTTGTCTTACACATTTGGATAAACAAACACTAATTATGTGGGTTTCTTTCTTAAGTAGGATATTTCAAATTCGGAAAAGTATTTTGAAATCACTTTTCCCAAGTAGTGTACGATAGATTTCTTTTTTTAAAATTTAACTAACAAAAAGTCTCCAATCTCCATAGTCTCCGGGGCAGGTGGGCTTAATATTTTCTTCTATAAGTTGTTCCAAGTCCCAATTTTCTTCTACTTTCGATGCATCTGTGTCGCTGTCGCATGTCGTCTATAATTGGATGCCCAGGTTCGCAACGACTGGAATCTGAATCAGTTTCGCATCTCCATAGTCTTTTCTTTATGTTTATGTTTGTGGTGGTAAAGCCTAGTAGATCTTTTGCGGCTTTTAATTGTTTTACCTTTTCTTTCATTTCTTTATTCTTTTTTTCTTTATTCTTTTTTTTTCTTTTCTTTTTCATCGTGAAGCATCTGCAATCTGTCTTTTTCTGGCGTGTCTGTAAAAATTCTTGATTTTCCCTTTTCTCTGTCTCTTTGTTTTAATGTTTTTTTTTGGGCTTTTGGATATGGCCTAATTTCTTCATATGTTCATGACAGCCGATGTGGATGGAGGGGGTGTACTGTGTAGTGCAGGAATACGGACCTCATCAGTAGTGTGGGCAACAATTCTATTTTGAAGCCGAGGAGTTTCCTCTTTTTAAGGCTCGGCAACAGGCCTACAATCTGATGGCTGGAAAATTTCGCAAGGAGCATAATCTTTATCTCCAAACGCCATCTCGTTGAATGGCCAAATGTCAGACTTAATAAATCCACCAGTTATGTTCTTTGGGGTGAACGATTCGTAAAATGCCAATTTAGAGAGTTCAACAACATTGTAGATTGAAATTGTTTGTCCCGCTTTATTAGATGCCAGTCGTTTAATGCAATATTTAGTTTCCCTTTAAAAGGACCAAATACACCCCCATCCAATGGCTGCAACTTGTGGGAAGTGTGTGGGAGAAATGATAAGTAAACAATGCCATTTTCTCTGGAGAAATTTATTGCTTCAATAGAAATGTGCGATTCGTGGTTGTCGCATAAAAATAAGACAGGATTTTCTTTCGAACACGAAGTATGTCTTTTAATATGTTTCAAGGCATCCATGTACAAATCTGTATTCATCCATCCTGATCGATTGGACAGTCCCACACTGCCTTCTGGGGCACCATATAAAAAATGGTCCTTATGAACCCTCGAAAAAACGTAAACTGGTGGCAGTGCATTTCCTGTAGCACTTATAATACCGCAAAACGTTACTAGCTTGCCCCGTTCGCTACGAACAAGCTGCCCAACCTGTCTCTGCTTTTTCTCAGCTAGGACTTTAGGGGTGCTTAAAATTGTTGTTATACCCCTTTCATCAAAATTTATGATGCGGTCAGGAGTGAAGTGGTATCTGGCCATGACAGTTCCATAATTTGCGTAATATTCATTAACGGCAGTTTTGTTGAAAGCAAATAATCTTGCTGCGCTGGTGTTTTCTGGTCTTCTGAGGTTTGTATTTGGGTTTCGTTTTCTGAAACATGGTAGACAGTCGATTCAAGCAAGTTTCTTTTCATTTCATGCGCATTAAATTGTACTGATGATATCACAACTAGTAGGTTGAAAGATACGGAAGCACTTCAAAAATATTGAAAATTCTGGAAATTAAAAAAAATATTTCTAGTTCATTTTTTAAAAAAAAGTTTATCTTTTGTTGATATCAGCTTAAATCACACGTTATTAATAATAATCATGATTTTAGTTCTTATTACTCATAAATTGTTGCAAAAATTGCAACTAAGTAATTGTTTACTTGAATAATTCCAACGTGGCAGTTTTTGTTTACAAAGATATCTTTGTAGAAAAATGGCGATTTTTGAGTAAAACCTGTTGGTTGCTGGCAACACTACAATAAGAGTATTTAATCCTAAGATTGTCACAATCCTCTCGTACAACAGCATTTACTACTAATTACAACCAACCTCTTGCATTTATGTGAGTCTATTTGGTATTGTCTAATACCAGTAGATCTTGTCTAACACCATTTGACCTATATTAAGATTTGTTGGATTTATTCACAACTACCATAAAACCTATTGCCCAAAAAGATATAAATAGGAAGAAGAAGATAAACTTTCACATTTATTTGAATATTTTGAATAGTCAAATGTGTCAGTGTGTGGTGTGGCTCTAAATGTTACAATAAGCCCTATGTTTCATCTTATAATTGATGAATGGCAGGTGGTCTCAGTTATCAATTGTTGAGTGTTTGCTGGTGACGAATCATCATACTGTTTTACTAATCGAAACTGATGGTGTGTTATTTACTATTTTCAAGTAGATACTTCTGGCTTTTCCTTTATAAGTAACCACTTCTTTTTATTTTCATCCACGTTTGTGAAAAATGGGTCTCCATTTCTTGAGGTCGTTCGCAGATGCACACATAAGTAATTTAACCTAAAATAAGTAAAATCTGTTTGTCCACCTATCAAATTGCAGCCTTTGCTTAGGCTGAAAAAGTTGTTGGCCTGCTATACTATCGCTATAAAGCCATTTAGCAAACTTGCATCCTCAACAAAGCCATTACAAAACTTATTCAAGTCCACATAGCGTTTAAGTTGTTACTTGGCCTTCTATGTTTTGTGAACTACTGTAAGGCATTCGACATTGTGGAAATTGAATAAACTGTGGAGTGTATTGTTAGAGATAGGAACACTCAGACATTTGGTCTCTGTTATTCGTCGACCGTATGAAAAAAGCTCAGGTTTTGTGAAGATTGACAACACTAACTTCGACAAATGTGAAGTTGACAAAGGCTTCAGATACCACTCCTCTTCAACATCTGTAGTGAACTCGTAATGTGACGAATGCTGATGGACTAGCAGGGTGTAGTAGTTATGGGAGGAACTAAGGTTTCTAACTTAAGGTTTGCGGATGATACTACCTTTGTTGCAGTGAGCGAGGAAGAGCTCATACATCTGCTGGACAAATTCGACACAATAAGCTCTGAATAAGGTTTGAATGTGAATTACAAGAGAACACAAATCAATACAAGATATTTTACCTTAGAGCTCCTGTGGACAACACCCTAAAATGGGAGTATGAGACTCGGCGAAGAATACAAATGACAACATGACAACTTCCCAATTAAGCAAAGTTTGGCGTGACATCACGAGGCGCACAAGGATTAGACTTGCTAACGCTTTCATTTCTCTATGTTTCTTTACGCCGCTGAGACATGGACTGGACTGTTAGGGAGGCAGAAAGATGGCGGCGTATTGATGCGTTCGAAATTAATTTCCCTATTTTTCTAGTTTCAATGGACTACGTCGCTTTATTGAGTATTTACTAATATACTGATGATTTATTATTCTCGCATTGAACATATATTATTTTACTATTAAGATTTATTGCTTCAATTAAAAAAAAAAAAATTAGTGGACATTTATAATTTTTTATTGAAGAATTATTATTTGTAAAGTGAACTTCATATTTCTAAGTCAAATAAAAAATTCCCGACAAAGGAGTGAACACGGCATGAGAAACCCAAAAAAAGACATAAAACTCGGCCATATGTGCCAAAGCCGGCGTAATTTATTGCGGCTCAGGACCGTACTTAAAATTATGGTGCCGTGAGTTACAATCTAATTAATTTAATGTATGGTTGATAAATAAATAGTTATTTGTTACAGTGATAATGATAAATTTAAAAAAATTATTCTGTTTTGCTTGTGTTAAGATAGGAATAATATTTTATATATTGGTGGAGCATTTATGAATTTTATTAGTCTAAATTAAAATTATACCAAATATTCTTTTGTTGCTCAGTTTCGCCAGTAATAATTTAATGTACCTATCGAATTATTATTGTTGCCCAGCAAGGACCACGAGGAGGTACGAGCAATTCCTTGCCAAAAAATGAGGGTTCAGAGTTAAGGTTATCGATATTATTAAAATAGGTCAAAGAAATAAAGTAAATTTTTAAATTCATTAAATGAAGAAAATATTGAATTTATGTCAATAACCCGTAATCTAATTAACCCAGATTGAATAAATAAATAAAATTCTAGAAAACAAACAAATAATTGAAATAAATAAATTCAATTCTGGACAGCAAATAAATAACTATAAAATAAATAAATTCAGTTCTGAAAAAGAAACAAATAATATAATAAATAAAAATCACGTTATATTGCATTTGCGCGTATGTAAAACACTAATGAAACGATAAATTCACAATGTACACTAAATCAAATCACATATAACATTTTATAATCACTACACTCACTTAACACTTCACAACCACTTTCTAAATCGGTATCATCGTCGCTATCTGAATCTACAGATATTATTAAACGGTCTTGATTAGGGCTGATGCTTTTTTCTAACTTAATAAATTCTTCAATCTTCAATTTTAATGACATGCTGAAAACACTTTTTCCAATTACTTGGTGTTATTTCTCCCACTTTAGCTTTAATAAGGTCGACTACTTTGGCATCAAATTTGGGGAAGGTGTTATTTTTGCGAATACTTCTTTTCAGCTTACTCCTTACTATTGGGTTAAAAATGCAAAAATATGGGGGTAACCGTAAAACTGTATGTCCTTGAGCTTTAGCCATGCTGTCAGTCACATATTGTTTTGGGAAGTTTTGCTTCTTAACAATTTCCAAAAGATCTTTCTTCCTAAAATTTTCTTCAAATTCCTAATTATGTTTTCGGAGAAATTCTTGAATATCTTTTTTCTTTGTTCCTGTATTTGGTACTTTCTCAATTTGTCGCGAATGATACAAAGAATTGTCTAAAACAATTACGCTGTTTTCTTTTATATTTGGTAGCAATGAAGTCTGAAACCATGCTTCACAAATATCCGCAGTCATGTTTTGGTGATAGTCAACGTTTGATTCTTCCATTTTTTTTCCACTTAATTTGAGACCATTATGCACCCATCCATTTTTTGATCCACAATGTACAATTACTAATCTGGTTCCTTTATTTGTAGGCATATCAACTTTACATTTCTTTGAACCATCTATCCAGCCTTTTTTCACTGTATCATGGGTATCATACCAAGTTTAATCTAAATAATAAATAGGTCGTTGTTCATTTCGAAATTTTTTTATATTTTCCAGATATTCATTACGCCACTGCACAATTCTGAAGCTTTCTATAATACCTGCCCTTTTATTAATAATCTTGAACCTAAATCCTATCTTTATTATCCAGCGCCGAAGTGTTGCTTGACTAGCTGACACTGCACCATTTGTTTTCAGTTCCATATGTAATGATTCCACCGTTGGTACCTCATTTTCCATATAAATTAAATCTCTTAACAATTTCCCCATAGACGAATCTAATGCTCGTGCTGCTCCTTTATCCGATCTAACTTTTCGACTAGGTACCACATCCTTAATTATTCTATAGATAGACCGTTCTGAAATTTCTGTTAAGTAGGCCGTTTTTTTCCACGGCTCCTTTTTCACCTTCACTTTCTTTTATATTTTTATAAACGTTTAAAACTGCTTTTTTAGTATGTTCGCATAAATATTGTCTAGAACTTTTCTCTGTAATTTGCGAGCCATTACCATTTCCCATATCTTCGTTAAATTCTCTGCTGGTGCTAAGTTGAGGATCTTCCCAATGCCTGAACATTATCACAATATTATTTTACCACAGCCACTAAAAAACGGAAAACACTCGAATATTTCACCATCCGCCGGAATATTTTTACACAACTACATAAAATACGCTTAAACAAAGAGCAATTTCACTTATCTGTTAAAGTACATTCTAGGCACTCACAATCAAAATAAAATGTAAACGCTGAACCACACACTCTATTATTGTATGAAGCACATAACCTATATATTCTAAATATAACAAAACTCGTTCGAAATATCGCGGAAGACTGTGGTCCGTCTCTGCTTAATACCTGCGCCGTTCTGCCTTGCCCTTTTACAGCATTATGTATGTGTGTAAAAAATTAAGTAAACAGTAGTGATCGTTAGATCGTAAAATATTTTAGGAGTGAGTGGCGTAAATTAGGAATTATAACTGATACTGACGAGTTTCCCTTAATTTCTTATTTTAATCCATGCCCCGCTCTGTCCTAGTGGTAATAGCCGGCAAAGCTTTGAATTTTTTTATCTGACTTAGAAACATGCAGTTTACTTTACACATCGTGTTTTGCTTCAGTGGACGCCTATCGTTTCTTACTTTTTACCCACGATTTTCACTAAACATGTATTATTTTACAGGACATCTGATTATGTTGCTAAAGACGAATATAGACTTTACACTTTCGATATGCATCGTAGATGACTCACCTGCAGTGAAAGGTGTAAAGATTGTTTTCATCTGCGTTTCATCCAAAGTGAACATTCAAAGTGACCTGTGAACAAAGTAGAAGGACTTTCTACTTTTGATAAATTGAATGAATCATTCATTCGTAGTAAAGCGGCAGTGACAAGTCTAAACTTGTATTTTATAAAGTGTATGCATCCAGTATCACGTATAAATTAACGTTCATATTAAATCAACACGATTTGCAGCTTAAAGAAACTGAGCCTCAACTCATTGTTAAATGATTCCTGTAGCCTTCAGAATCTTCTGCAGGAAGTTGCAATTGTCGATGCTTCCAATTGTTCTCGTCGTTGACAAGGCTCTACCGACCACCGACGACGTCGACTGTTTCTATCTCTTTCTAATATCTTAAAACAAACTTAGGCTTATTACTGACATGTTGAAAACTGGTGAAACGAATTCAACCATTGAATGGTGCATTTTATCACCGGCTTTCATCTTTCACATTTACTGCGGATGAATCATCTGCAATGCACATCGAAAGTGTAGTCTATATTAACCTTAAGCGTTCAAAATTATCACTGAATTTAACATTTATTGTTTTTATTGTGCATTTATCATTTTTACTTAGCAGATATTCTGTAAGTTTTTCAATTAGTAAAATATTAGGTAAGTGCCTTTGGGTACAACTGTTTTTATTCATCTTAAAATTAAAAAAATCTTTATTAAAGTAGTTTAACAGTTTACACTATTAATAGGATACCTACCTCTACTTGACTGGTTATTGACCTCTCGTCAATTATAAATAAAGATTTTTTTAATGTAGACGTCTAATTGATGTGTTGATATTAACTATACAAATATAAAACCCATTGCGATGTGATCACGACAACGCATATTATAGCGCTGTTTATTTAATATTCCATTTCCATTATTGAAATGTCTGTCGTGTTAGAAATTGATTAGAGCTTGACGACGTGAGGGTGATTGCATGTGGCGATTACCATACGTATCTACATAAATATTATGTGTGTACCTACATGTTTTATGATAATGGAAAATAATCAATAAACCAGTAGTATTTGTATTGTATTCAAAACAAGAGATGATTATGGTCAAATAAATATAGTAAATCCTAATATTATTAAAAATAATAGCATCATTTAAAAAAATAATCTTTCTTTTACATCAGTACTTCTCAAAGTAGTACATAACATATCGGTCGATTACAAGAGTCAGGCATATGGAATGTTCCCGAGAAAGAACTCCATACGTATTGTGTATGTCTGTCACGAGTTGATGACAATATACCGGGCAAGCTGTCGTCGCGTCGTCCAGGATGTTCATATAGTTCATTGTCTTTTTTCTTTGATAATGAAATGCTGTAGTAAGGCTTTCAATAACTGTATGGATGACACATTATAACATTTGGCCAATGTAGAAATGATGTGTTCTTGCTTTACTTGGACAAGTTTTTGAAAATGATGAGATTGTTTAGAATTTCTCACGATATGTAAAATTTCCGTTAAGAATGAAATCGACTCTTGTACCTGCGTAAAATTTATATACTGTGACACGTCTGTTTGAAATCTATCCGTGACTAGCAATTCCATAATTCTGTAATTTCTGTTATATAATTTAGTCAGTGTAGTAGGGGAGAGAGGGGATACTTGATCATTAGAGATACTTGATCATATCAACACTGTTTAAAAGTGAATTATTTATTATTTGTTGGTTATAGTAATGAAACATTTTCTTTATAGGATTTTGCAAACAGTGGAAAGAAAAGCTATCTATGAGAACTAAAGGAAAAACTATATATATAAAAATATTAATGAAATCTTTGCATTCTTTCGATAACCTGACTTCTGGTTATGCTAGCAAGTAAAATTCTGATTTGCCATTCTCATTTTAACACTAGCATCCAACCTAGTCCCCTACGGCTAAGCAGGCTAAACTAGTATCTACATGATCCCCTACGATATTAACTGAATTTACAATGCAAAGATTTCATTAATATTTTTATATATATAGTTTTTCCTTTAGTTCTCATAGATAGCTTTTCTTTCCACTGTTTGCAAAATCCTATAAAGAAAATGTTTCATTATCAACACTGTGTTGAAACACATTATTTTTAGGATTTTGCAAACAGCAGAAAAAATTACTATCTATAACTAAAAGAAAAACTATGTGTAAAATTATTAATGAAATCTTTGCATTCATTCGATAACCTGAATTCTGGTTATGATAGCAAATTAAAATCCTAAAATGAATTTGTCTAATTTCTTATTTGACAATTCTGATTCTAACACTTGAATTCACACAGTCCCCTACGGTCATGCGGATTAAACTAGTATCTACATAACTCCCTACGATCATGAAGATTCAGTTAAAAATGAGAACAACGGCCTAAAATGAATTTATTTATCTACCTCGTCTTAAAAATGGTTCATTCCAATTTTCATGAAATCTATCATTCTGTTTCTTGGAAATGCTTAGCCCTTGCAACGCTTTTCGCCCTTATTCTGGAACTCATCAGAAAGACATAATGCTACTTATAAAGATGTTTCATGCAAAACCAAGACAATTTCAATGAATAAGTGTGAAATAATTATATTTGACATTGACTGATAAAAACAACAGATTTTCACCTATCTATTAGCTAACTGGTATTGGAGCCTATATGCTCTATGCATGTTTAAAAATGAATTGTTATTTGTTTGCTTATAATTATATTGAAACATATTATTTATTGGATTTTGCAAACAGCAGAAAAAATAAATATCTACAACAAAAAGAAAAACTATGTGGAAAAATATTAATGAAATCTTTGCATTCTTTCGATAATCTGAATTCTGGTTATGCTAGCAAATTAAAATCCTAAAATGAATTTGTCTAATTTCTTATTTGACAATTCTCATTCTAACACTAGCATCCACACAGTCTCGCGGCCATGCAGATTAAACTAGTATCTACATAACCCCCTACGATCATCAAGATTCAGTTAAAAATGAGAACAAGTCTAAAATTAATTTATTTATCTACCTTGTCTTAAAAAATTTGCATTCTAATGGATTACATTTTTTTGAAATCTATCATTCTGTTTCTTGGAAATGCTTTACCTTTTTGAAACGTTTTTCGCCCTTATTCTGGAGCTCATCAGAAAGACAGATACAGAGACGATATAATTATTTCACACTTATTCATAGAAATTGTCTTGGTTTTGCATGAAACATCTTTATGAGTGGCTTTATGTCTTTCTGATGAGCTCCAGAATAAGGGCGAAAAACGTTTCAAAGGCTAAGCATTTCCAGGAAACTGAATGGTAGATTTCATGAAAATGTAATCCATTGGAATGAAATTTTTTTTAAGACAAAGTAGATAAATAAATTCATTTTAGGTCTTTGTTCTCATTTTTAACTGAATCTTCATAATCGTAGGGGGTTATGTGGATACTAGTTTAATCTGCATGGCCGTAGGGGACTGTGTGGATGCTAGTGTTAGAATGAGAATTGTCAAATAAGAAATTAGACAAATTAATTTTAGAATTCTAATTTGCTAGCATAACCAGAATTCAGGCCATCGAAAGAATGCAAAGATTTCATTAATATTTTTACACATAGTTTTTCTTTTAGTTATAGATAGTTATGTTTTCTACTGTTTGCAAAATCCTATAAAGAATATGTTTCAATACAATTATAAGCAAACAAATAATAAGTCATTTTTAAATATCAACATTGTTCAGCTAAAACGACAGATGTTTCAGAATCGACAATTTTAGGGTAAAATTTATCCTACAGTTTAGCAACATATAACCACATCCTAATTTGAGTTAATTTTAGTGTTTGGTACGTGACAGTGTTTATTTATATTACTGTAAAAAAAGTAAATGTTACTAAAAATATTCTGTGCTTAATATTGACTTTAACATTTCATATTTGTCCAAATTAATCAATAGCAGGGAAATTAATGTACATTTGTGAATTTCGGTACAAAATAACGTGATACAAGTTGGGGTTAAGTGTGTATTTACTTTCATTTATTAGTGGGGTCGATCTGGCACGAAAAATCATCGGAAGTGGCAACGGTTTTTTTTTTTTTGTGATAATATAGAGTCGGACCTCCCTAAACTTGTAGTGACCCGTGTGGGCGAGTCACGGGTGGTGGAGGGGTGGATTTACACGGGATATCTGTTTTTCGGACATAACTCGCATAGTTTGATTAGGATCGAAAAATTGTATGGGGTAGAAATAAAGGGATCGTAGATGCGGGTAAACTGAATTTTGATCCGTCGAAATCGGTCCAGCGGTTCTCGAGATATTGCAATTTGAAGGTCCGGTTTTGTATACAGATATTTCGCTGCAGCGGGAACGTACTGAAAGCCGTGTTCGCGTTTCTTGCGGGGAAGAAAGCTACTTAGCGACTTGTCTTTTTCCCCAATAGATAGTCGGGTCCAAAGCACTGTGTCCAAATTTCGATGGTTCGATTGGGAGGGGAGGGGGAGGGGAAAAAGAAAATAAAATTGAAACTGCTGTAACGTCCGCAATTTTGGTCACTTATCGCCCTGCAAACGCGACATTGTGTATTAATGTTCCTACCTCAAATTTGTATCATTTGTTTATAATTTTCTGCATAAGTAAACAAATGGTTGCGGAAGAAATCACTTTTCGCAAGGAAGGAAAGGGCTGGGGCAAGAAATTTTTTCGCCATCGGATGCGGATTTTTTCTCTTTGATTTGAGCCCAGCGATATTGCGATCCGATGAAGGGTAGGGAGGAGAGCACAAAGTTTTTAGCGAATATAAGGGCAAGGGAAAGGGTTGGGGACTTTGAGCTGGGCTCATTTTCAAGGGCAATCAATTATTTTTCAGAACTTTTTTACCATGAAGCTCTAACTGCATTAGGGCCTGCGCGCGCGCGTTTTACATTTTAAAGATATAATAATATGTATATAATAGTGTGGGGCATGACGAATCAACTAGGACTGGGCCGATAAATTGCGGGAAAATTAATAGAATTTCAGGACTACGTTTTTATAAATGTATCACGTACGCGTGCAGGCCCTAATGCAGTTAGAGCTTCGTGGTAAAAAAGTTCTGAAAGAGAATTGATTGCCCTTGAAAATGAGCCTGACCCGAAGTCCCCAACACTTTCCCTTGCCCTTCTAAGGGCTAAAAACTTTGCGCTCCCCTCCCGCTTCTTCTGATCATCCAATCGCAATATGGCCGGTCAAATCAAAGAGAAAACAATTCCGCATCCGATGGCGACAAAATTTCTTGCGTCACCGCTTTTCCTTCCTGGCGAAAAATTACTTTTTCTAAACAAAATAAAACGTCAACTTTTCCGCAATCATTTGTTTATTTATGCCGAAAATTATAAACAAATGATAAAAAGTTGAGGTAGGAACATTGATACGCAATGTTGCGTTTGCTGGGCGATATGTGGCCAAAATTCCGGAAGTTGCAGCAGTTTTAATTTGATTTTCTTTAAGAATCAAATCGACTCTTGTACGAAAAATTTACATACTGTAATACCTACGTCCGTTTGAAATTTATTCACGACTCTTATTTCCATAATTTTATCATTTCTATTACATTTGGTCAATGTAATATTATCAAAAGTATTGTGTGTTGTGTGTTCGAAATTCAATACACTTCCCTATATGGTAATGCACTTAAAGCAAATTACATTTTCACCCTAACATCAAACAATTTCGTTGATCATTAATAAAGTAGTTTTTACTTTGGTAGAAAATCCATTACATTTATGCGAATTTTAAACAGTATCTACATACACTGTGAACCTAAAGAAACGCACAAAATTCATATTTTTGGTATGTGTCATTTTTCAAAAAAATCCTCAGGTCGATTTTAGTTTTGACGCCATCAGATTTTTTTTTAGTGGAAATTTTTGTTTACTGTTTTTTGGTGGTATATTCATTTAGCTTTCTGGTGATATAAAAAAATGGTATTACCTGAGCCATTTTTTTGAAAAAATTACATTTTATGTAAAAATAGCTTACCTTTCGCAAATTCACGAGTAATGTTCCACTTTCTTATGGACTGATAAATCTTGTTGCCTACATTTTTGTTTTAACTGGCATGAAAATATTTGACATAAAAACTAAAGAAAGAAAATAATAAAAAAACAATCACCTTAACAGAGAAATACAGGCCCCTTTGTGTAAAGTATCGATAACTTTTTTATTCCTGGCACGTGTGGAACCTCAGTTTTGTGACACTTCTGAGACAGTGTAAAACTAGTGAATGCGATGCCACGTTTAAGTGAAAGAGAACGCGTAGAACTTTTGATGATGGTTGGATATGGCGATAGGCTGAGAACTCATCAGGAAGCATATGATGTTTTCAATGCCAAGTATCCCGAGAAGCAAATTTCTAGATCCACTGTAAGTAGATTGGTGGCTAGATATGATGAATCTGGCAGTGTAGCTGACCTCCCTCGATCTGGTCGCCCTAGCACAAGCAACGAAACCAAATTAAATATTCTTCTAGAAAGTGAGGAAAACCACCATCTTTCGACAAGGCAGCTGGCTTTAAATCATAACGTGGGTCAAACTTCTGTTGTACGTCTATTGAAAAAAGAAAAACACCATCCATACAAAGTGCAGTTAATCCACGAATTGAATGAGGACGATCCAGATCGGCGTTTACAGTTTTGTGAACAGTTGATGACCTTGTGCGATGAACTCAAATTTTGTTTTTTCTGATGAAACATAACTGTAGGTATTGGTCACGCGAAAATCCTCATTGGACTCAAGACGCCCATACACAGCGACGAGGCAAAGTAAACGTATGGGCAGGTATGATTGGTGATCGTTTATTGGGACCCTTTTTTTAAAGAAAATCTTACGGCAACAAGATATTTACAGCTTTTGCGAGTTAAGTTAGTACTATCCTTAGTAATTATGTTTCCGAACAATGAAGATGAAGATATTCCTGCTGAAAACGTCTGGTTTCAGCAAGACGGGGCCCACCTCATTTTGGGATAGCAGTGCGTCAGTTTTTAGTTGACACTTTTACTGGAAGGTGGATAGGTCGTCGAGGTTCGATTGAGTGGCCCCCGCGTTCACCGGATTTAACCCCCTTAGACCGTCTTCTTTGGGGTTACTTACAGTCAAGGGTGTATTTTAACAGACCGGATACCATAGAAGAATTGATTTGGAGATGAGACGAATTGCCCATGAGATGATTCAGAACAGCGTGCAAAATATCTACACCCGTCTTGGTCAATGCCAAATGGTTGGAGGGTCGCAATTTGAGTAATGGAGATCATTTTTTTCTCATAATTACTTAGGCAGGGTACCTATCAATAAATAAAAATATTTTTTTTGAAAAGAATGGCTTAGATAATATCATTTTCTTTCATATCACCACAAAGCTAAAGGAATATACCACCAAAAACAGTAAACAAAAATGTATGTAAATTTTGGTATAGTGACAAAATGTAGCATTTACAAAACTAAAATCGACCTGTTCGAGGATTTTTTTTGACAAATGACACAAACCAAAGATATGAATTTTGTCCGTTTCTTTATGTTCACACTGTATATTATAATTCACAAGAAATTATAAAGTTGCATTTTTTCAATTCAGCTTTCATTTGTCCTGTAAACTGTTAAAATAGACGTAAACTGTTAAAATAGAAACCCGTTTTGTATTATTTTTTTATAACGACCAAATTATGGTTGCCATGAATCGACTCACGACACGTTTTCCATGTAACTGTTTTATCTGAATCATAAGATTCCTGTGAGTATAGATATTTAAATAAACAATAAATTTGGTAACGTCCTCTTATACGTTTGTATTCCTTAAGTTGGCAAATAAACAGATGTTTGATATGTAAATTTTTCACGATTTGAACAACACGACACACACGTGTACATATGCAAGCTGAATATTTTTTGCTCGTACGGTATGTATATAGTATTTACTGCTCGTTTATTTTCTTTGTAGACAAATACATCATTACTTTCATGTTCAAATTAAAATTTCACTTCCTGTCGTTACTCCATTATATGTTGCTAAATACTTTCATTTTGTGTATATTTGAACTCACTTCGTCTGGTCGAAGTTTTTCAGAATCATAAGTATTTAAATAAGTCTCGCAAATTCTACACATTTTACTGCACCACGAGCACATATTTCAAATTATAAATTTGAAAGAAACAAGCTAACCAAACCATTATGCTCTTCGCCGATTTACGGTATTTTTTATACGTTTGTTGCACATTCTATAGGATACCCTTCGCAGTTAAATGAACAAGTGATGACGTTGTCTAACTGTGAGATGAATGAAAGCCGCCAAAGCTTGGTCTATAATCTTATCGCATTTGTGACATATTTATTTCTGTTTTGATACACATTAGGGACTGTTGCCCAATTAGCCGGTTCTGCAATGTAGCAATATTAGATAACATAAATATACAGGGTGTCTCGCTTAAATGTGGAACAAGCCTGTAACTCCTTTGTTTTACTGACCGAATTGATTTTTTTTTAAATATGGTAAATAGTGCCACATACACGCTATTCTTGAATAACACAAATGATTTCTGTGACACATTTTCAAGGTAAAAAAATCAGTCATTCATATTAGCAATTTTTTTTTCAAAAACTGATTCCATATTCTTCTTCAACGTCCCCCTAAACTCTGTTCTTCATAGTTTCATATAAATCGATCGTTGCATTTGGATTTTATTAATTTTTTTACAAATGAAAATTATTGACTAAATAAAACCTAAATAATTTATTTCTAATACCATTTTATGAATGAATGTAAACATAATATAACTAATACTGCATCAAAAACACATGAATATAAATATAAAACTAACACAAGAAATTATACATTTTAAATCGAACAAAAAAAAAAAATGATCGGTAATATGTCCTACGTAAGACTGAAATATTACTCCTGTTTTTTTTTTTTATTTTGTTGTTCAATTTAAAATGTATAATTTCTTGTGTTAGTTCTTATATCTACGTTCATGGGTCTTTGAAGAAATATTAGTTATATTTTGTATATGTTCATTATGGAAAAAAATAGAATGGTATTAAAATTGTTTAGGTTTTATTTGATTAATAATAATTTTTATTCGTAAAGAAATTAATAAAATCCAAATGCAACGATCGATTTATATGAAACTTTGAAGAACAAAGTTTAGGGGGGCGATGAAGAAGAATACTTATGCAATCAATTTTTTGAAAAAAAATCGCTAACATGAATGACTTTGAATGATTTTTGACCTTGAAAATGAGTCAGTCACGTTTTGCGTTGCAGAAATCATTTGTGTTATTGAAAAATAGCGTTTATGTAGCACTATATTAAGAAAAAAAATCTTGTTGCTTGTTGTACATTTAAGCGAGACACCCTGTATAAATGTATTAATTTTAAATAATTAATACATTTTTTATTTATTGATCGAATTTGTTCAAAGACGATAGGGTTCTTCCTCTAGCTAATATTAACTTACTGTCCAAGTTTCAATGCAATGGGATTTTTCGTTCTTCAGTTATCGTGCTTATAGGAAACATGTAGGACGAACGGACGGACAGACAGACATTTTGAAATTTGTTCGAGTTCGATCACCAACACTGTGATATGAATATTTTTTCTCTCCGTGCAATATTACCGGTTTTAGAAATGTGCTGATCGAGTGCAATATACTCTTCGTTTTGTATTTGCGAAGAATATAATAAAGAAATATATGATGCGAGGCAGAGTATAACCATTTGTTTTTGAAAGTGTTGCTTATACATCGGAAGGATAGATGGTATTTAGGTTTAAAGTGATATGAAGTGAGATACCACAAACAGGGTTGACAAAAATCATGAAATATACCTGAATGAAAATATACCTGGTGTCAATTTTATTAGACCGCTCGAGAATATCTCACTTAATATTGGTCATGCAAAAAAAATGTTTCTATGAAAATTGTGCCGATTTTTTTAAGCTACAAAATGGTTTAATGACGTCTGAAATCCATGGCCTACTTTACCAGTTATGGCGTAAAATATCGAAAATGCGGAATCCCTCTTAACAGACTATCTCCGTTATTTGAAGAGAATTCAAGAAATAAATAAATTAATTAATTAATTAATTTCTTTATGTATTTATTTATTTATTTATTTGTTTATTTATTTATTGCAACTAGGCAAATCATTATAAAAACTTTTTTTTTAACTAGCACCATACCTACTTGTGGAAAAGTATGATTAAATAAAACGATTAAAAAGTTCAGTAAGTTCATCAAATCTTTACTTTAATCAAACATTAACACAATTAAAAAGAAAAAAGTGAATTCAGCTAGCAAAAATAAATAAATAAATAATCAGGAGAGTAATGTGCAGCAATTTTGGGAAGAATATTCACAGTTATGCCACTGTATAGAGGTCATTCACAAAAACATCGTTCCTTGCTCAGAATTTCTTTGTCAATTAATTTACGTACAATATCAATTTCTCTGTATTTCTTGTTATCTACTAAACTTGAGAGAGTTACTATAATGTTTACATATGGTTTTTATATTTAATCCAGCGTTAGAAATATTCTTGCATCTTTTAATGCCCATATGCAATAATATTATGTCTTTAATTATACACATTTTTTTGTTACAGGTAAGAAACAAATTTATACTTGGATGCTTCCCTCTACTGTAGACTTCATCAACCTGGTAAATAAAATTAATCTATAAAGGAAATTGATTGAGGAAGCCGTTACTCTGTGGTAATCCATGACAATAACGAAATTGAGTAAAACACTACTATGTTTTTTACCACTATATTTGCACAAAAACGTGACTGCAGTTTCGACCTGTTTTAGGTCATTTTCAAACAATGATTCAATTAAGAATGAAAATGAATGAATGAATTTTCATTCTTAATTGAATCATTGTTTGAAAATGACCTAAAACAGGTCGAAACTGCAGTCACGTTTTTGTGCAAATATAGTGGTAAAAAACATAGTAGTGTTTTACTCAATTTCGTTATTAATCTATAAAGTTTTGTTAGTATGAGAATGAGATACTATTAAGTATTAAGTAAACAACTATTTGCTCTTCACGACTAGAAACATATTGAAGCACCCCGTATCTAGGCAGGGTATCTTAAAAATAATTTCCGCATTTATCTATTAAATTTAACATATTTCGGAACTTTTAACAATAGCCTGCAAAAATGCAATATTACCTTTGAAAAATAAAAAAAACAGTTGCATTCGGATTCTAGCTTTAAAAGTCGATATTTTAATGAAATACGGAAATATTAAAAGTCATTATATTTAAGGGAATAATATTACATGCATTTTAAACCTTCTCAAAACGGGACCTAGTGACTCGATTTTAGCCAAGAGAGATAAGTTCACATAAACAAGGGATGACGGCCGGTCTAGCGATAAAAGACCATAAGTTGAAGTAACCCTAGGGTGAAGGTCCCGTGCAACCACACTATTTAGATATCGTGAAAGAATTTTAAGCGAGTTCCACACGGCGAAGTTCCTCACAGACTAAGTTACTAGTTTTCTCTCTTACACCTGCGTATTTCCTATAGTTTCTTCTTGCAGAGATTTTATATAAAAAGTCGGGGGTTTGTTGCAGCGGGGACAGTTTGGTTAAGTCCGACCTGAACGTTTAAACACTGCAAATTGAATTCTTTCTGGATTCGGTTACTGTGTGACTTCAAGTTGGCTCCGAACTGTCCACTAACACATGGTCATACCTGAAGGTTAGAACGTTGTCTGGGGCTCGGTTACGACGTGGCTTTCAGGTGCCACCGCGTTGGTCACCCTTGTATGTTAGAACGCTGCAAATTGAATTCCTTCTGGTTTTCGGTTACTGCGTGGCTGCAGGAGGACACTGTGGTGCTTGCTGACCAGTGTCCAGTCTTGGACGTTAGAGCGTTGCAAATTGAATTCCTTCTGGGTTTTCGGTTACTACGCGGCATCCAAGCTGGTCTTTGTTAACCAATTTTGAACTATACTCTCTGGAGACGACCTCGTAGTTCCTCTGTCCACATACGACTCAGTGTCTAAAATGGACATGAACTACTTAACTCTAAGTACTGGGGGAGAGGAGACGGGTAATAGGGCTTTGTATCAGCCACTAGGTAACTTTTCTTAAATATTCACATTGCCATTGCAATACGATTTTATTAATTTTATATTGCATATTTTCTAAATTTATTCACATGGCAACGTAGAATTATGTTACTAAATTAACACGGCTTTATATCTTCGGTTTAAAATAACGGGATCGCGACACGTTTGTGGTACCTTGATTTTATCTTATTAAAATTGTACTAAATTTCTTCAACGTATGTTTAATTAAATAGGAATGAACAATTGTTTAGTTTTCAAGAATTTTCTTAACTGAAGTTCGCAAAAGGATACTTTGAGATAATTTTGTTAATAATGTTTACTATAATGTGTTGAATGGGTAATATTCAGTGATATAAACGACATTTTGTAGTCGTGTCGGATGTCGGTTTAGTGTTGTCATATAACACTGCTACTGTACGAGATATATGCTGATTTTCTATGATAAGGTTTGAACACAGCTCTTTTATTAAACATATGTTCGGATATTTCCGAATGGCAAACGCAAGTATTATTTGGTTTTCACTGCTTCTCTCTAAACTACAATACAAAAGCGTTAAACATAGACCAGTGGTCTCCTCATGTCACTGCCATTGCAAACATGAGCCAACGTTCTTCAATAACGCTGTAAATCAAAATACGACAGTTGTCGTGAAAACCATATAATTTTTGTGGTTGCTTTTTGCTTGTCACTAATGGGACATTTCCCAGAGTTTGTGTCAAATTTTACATAGACCGAAATCGATGATCAATATTTGAGAACAAACGGCTGTTGTCGTTTTAACAACATTGTTATTGTTGTTTATATTGCTGAACTACTTTATTTAACGGAAGTAAATGTGTAACGATTTGTCCCAAAGAATTCTTTTCACCACCTGAAATTATTGACCATTGTATCAACCAATAATTGTTATTGATTTTATGGCATTTGCTACAACGAATATATTTATAGATGATGTGTGACAATTGTCTGAAAATAAATGCATTAAAACGTTTTCTGACTTTTCTTAAGCAGTTTACCTTTTAGAAATGAATTCTAAGTACACATAAGGTTAATGAAAATATGAGTAAAATAATATAACAAAAATAAATATAAATCAAATAAAGGATAACAACATAAAACTAACAAGTCTGTTTCAGGATAATTATACAGTTTAATGTGAAATAAAAATAAACAATATCAAAGAAAGTGTAAATTCCTAAAAGATATAATCAAGTGCCGACATAATTATTTGGTGTTTAATTTGATCAATTAATTAATTTCTCATACAATTCAGCAATAAATTTCCAGTGAATAAATCTTTAACAAATACAATAATATCAATAAATCGAAACAGTGATATCAAACTTTAAAAAGAATTCTGGTAACGATAAACTACTAAACACAAACGTAAATTTGAGTCCTACCAATAAACTAGACGATCACACAGCCAAATTAGTATAATTGTTTTAATAATTAGACATTCAGGGGAAAGGGGAGGGTAACTGGTAATTAATCAGACCAGAATTTAACAAGAAAATAATAGGGGTAGGGGGGGTGCGTCTCAATATTATCTAAGTATTTGAGTAAATAAAAACCTTCCATATTTTACATAGTTAATTTAATAGATCGGCCCATACAAACACAAACATGGAAGTAATTTATCCAGGTGACTTTCGTCCACTGGAAGGTCGATTCAACGAAGGCCAAGGCTTTCTCTATCTCCTACCGGAGGGGTGTGAGGGCTTCGCCCTCAATGTTGATTGCTTCGCAATCAATCTAAAGTTTTCAGTTTTTAGTCGTTCAATTGTTATAAGTTTTTGATATTTTTCAACTTCATCAGCGACCTGAAAAATATCTAGGTATCGATTTTCAGTTGAATCGGACCATAAACAATACATTTTGCCCTCCATTTTGGCGCCGCCATGTTGAATTTTATAATTCCGATGTCATATTCATTATCAACTACTCCAATAACCTCTACATACCGAGTTTCAGCTGAATCGGACGGTAAATAAGGAAGTTACAGTAAGTAAAGAACATTAGGCTATGGTGATGCCGCCATTTTGAATATTTGAGAGATGGTCACATATTCGTGATCTGTGACCCCGATAACACTCACATATCTATTTTCAGACGGATGGGGCCATAAATGACAAAATGTGACCTGCATCTCGTGCCGCCATTTTAAACCTTTCAATTTAGAATTCGTAATCAGCGACCCCGAAAACCCCCACACACCGATTTTGAGCGGTGTGGGGCCATAAATGGCCAAAATCGTCGGCCATTTTGGCGTCGCCAATTTGAATTTCTAGATTGTGACGTCACAATCGTGATAGGCGGGGTCGATAACCCCCGAGGATCAAATTTCAGCCCAATCGGACGACAAATAAGAAAAAAGTTTTAATTTAATTTAAATCCGATTTTCGCAAAATTTTTCCTGTACATCATGCCAATTATCCAGAAATCCTAGTACACTACTATGTACGTTAGAGAAAATGGCCGATGAAAAACGTGGTTTTTAAAATACTCATCTCTCAGGAGATAATGCGAGTTAAAAGGCGTTCTATGTCTCAAATTAATTTGAAAGAATGATATTTTGTTGTGATAGTTGGAGTGAATGTGGGATATCGGAAATCCAGCCTGGCACGGGCGTATGAAAGTTGGGCTTTCTGTGATAAAGTGAAGAACATCTATGTTCCTAAAAATTCATAACTGAACATGTATATGGAATAGAAGCCCATTCTAGGCCGCTATGGAAAGTGAGAGATTTGCTCTTTCCTCTGATACAAAATTGTACAGGGAAAATCGGAAATTCGGCTCTGCAGGGGCGAAATAAATGTGATTTGAAAGTGTTAAAACGTAACCTAAAAAATTCTCTGACATGAAATTTTAAAATGCTCATATTTTAATTAATACTTAATGTAGAGGCTCGATCTTAGTCTCTATTTGATAAATGGAGATTTTCATTTTATCTACATGGTATGTGCTCTGGGTTAAATTGAAAATTTCATGTAATCAAAATGGATATTTTCGTAAAAATTGAAAACCGTAAGTATTTAAAAAATTCGTATTTAAATAAGTACTTGTAGTGGAAGTGCTCGCGACGTCTCTATGGAAAGTAGAAGGATGTAGCTTTATAGTGATATCAAGTTTTAACGAAAAAATCGAAAGTTCAGTTCAGTGGTGGGCGTGAGAAAAGTGCGTTTTCGGGACATTTCAATTTTACCCTGAAACGTCAAAAAACATATAATTTCCAAACACCTATATCTCACTAAAAACTTGATGTAGAGGATCGATCTAGGTCTCAACTTGAAAATGGAGATTGGCATTTCATCTACGTAGTGTGTGCCCTGGGTTAAATCGAAAAAAATTGTCTGTAGTTCTGTGCGAAATAAAGATAGATATTTTCGTAAAAATTGAAAAAATTCATGACGAAAATATATGTGACGTTTGCCGGTTCCGCGTTGCAACATGGAAGTTTCTGTGTTCTGTCAAAAAAAAATCTCATTAAAGAGATAGCTGATCTTCGTTAGTGAATTATAAGAAAACCCTCGAGTAATTAGGGCCCCCGCAAATACGGCGCAACGACGGCCGTCGTCCCGCTTCGATCGGTACCGAGCCCGATCCGCGAGAGCACGCCGTTCCGGATCCATTATCCAGTTTGGATCTCGAAGAGGAAAGGGTTTGCATCCATTGGATTTTATTATATATAAGGATTTTATTGTATATAATAAGTTGCACGCATATCATATTTAAATGCACCGTCCGATGACGATTTTCAAAATCGCCTACAATTTTGTAATTCGGCCATAGGTAAAATGCAAGATGATGTCAACTTCTTTAATAGTGTTTTATTCACTGATGAAGCTACTTCTCATAAAAACGGATTTTTTAACACGTCAAATGCTCATGACGTTTTAAGGCGTCATCTCCCTACTACCTTGCCAATGCTCATGATGTCTTTAGACGTCATAACGCCCAAGGACGTCATGAGCAAAAAAGTGTAAATTTCATAACGAGTGCCCATCACGCCTTTGGACGTCATGTTTTTTTTGTTTATTATTGCTTCCATTTTTTTTAAGACTATATTTTTGGCAATATCTGGCCAAAACCAGTACACGTGCAACAGAGAGACAAGCTTGATTATGTTAGCCACCAGGTCATACAAGCCATATTACGTCAGCAGTCAAAGTGTTAATAGGTACAATTTTCATTATTATGCTTTCTCACTTTTTTATGCCAGATGATAACCAACACAGATGGTCTATAAACGTTTGGAGAGGAATTATGGGAGAACATGTAATAGGGCCACATTTCTTTGATGGTACATTGACTGGAGCTATTTATCTTCATTTTTTGGAATTTTTGGTAAATCTCCCTGAAAGAATTCGAAGTAGGATGTGGTTTCAACAAGATGGTGCTCCACCACATTATTTAAATGCAGTTAGATACCACTTAAATAATACCTACCCCCATCAATGGATTGGAAGAAATGGACCCACTAAATGGCCTGCTAGATCCCCAGATCTTACAAAAATGGATTTCTTTTTATGGGGATACGTGAAGGAAATTGTTTATAGCGACACACCAACAACAGTACAAAATATGAAGGAAAAAATAGAAACTGCCTTTAGATCTATCACACCGGCAGTTTTAGGAACAGTGGGAACCTCATTTCAAAAGCGCATAGAGATGTGTGTCAGTCAAAATGGGCAACATGTGGAACATTTATTATAATTTTTTCTACTGAGTTATTTGAAGAAACCTCTTTTTTTTAAGTTTATTTTTGAATTTTGTAATTATTGCTCAATAAAACGAAATTGGTTTACAAAAAATGTTCGTTTTTCATTTCTACATCACATCGTTGAAAAATATACAGGGTGTTCCATTTGAAAAAATTGAGAAAATTCATTTTAAAAAGTTCTTAATTGAAAAATAATTTTTGGCCACCCAGTATAGTTTTAGGAAATGAAAATGATTCAAAAACATTAATTAGATGTCTCGTAACTGGTATTCACATAAGTGTTTCTTAAAACCCATAATTGTGACTGGTGATTTTTTTAATATCCATCTGCAGATTGCATTATTTCAACAAAGAAATTCATTACATCCAAGTGGTTGGGAGGTATATTCAATGCTAATATAGGAATGAATAGAGCCTAGAAAGAGGCTTCAAAAAATGTACTGATGTATATAGCATTCCATTTAAAAAAGGCACTTGGTCGTGTATGTTCGAAAATAATTTCCAGTTATAGACTTTTTTATCTAGTTTACTTGCAACTTTTTAAAACATTTCTAGCTATCGTAGAACTCGAAATATCGAGGTCCGATGCACTATTGCCCCACCCTGTATATCAGTATAAAAATTGTTAAGTGTAAAAGTTCATTTATTATGATTTCCTTAATATAATCTTTTTGTTACCGTTTAAGTTTGTGTTATCGTGTTGAATCTTATAAAGGAATAGAACAATAAAAAATTGTGGAAAAATGCAAAGCATTATTATGTATAGAACATTAATTAATTAGTACTACCCATTTGAATTATATCGGACTGTAAAAGTGATTATCGATTACAAGGACAAACTAATTTCTAAATCTAAAGGATATTCGGGTTATTCATTAAATATTTATATTTGTGACACTAATAGATATCGTCCTTGGCTTCTATTAAAATTAGATATCCTTGTTTGGTATGGTTCAGTTATTAGGCATAACTACAGATGACTGCTTATAGTGGGATGTGCATCTTAATCATAACTATGCAGAAAGTTATCTAGCACAATTCTTGTCATCTAGAGGTTCAGTGCATAAACTAAATAAAGAGACCCTACCATCAGCTTATTTTGGTTTGTTTCATTCTCACTAGAATTACGGAGTGGTACTTTTGTGTTACTTTAGTTATTCTCAAAGAATCTTCATACTAAAAAAATTATTACTTATATAATTCTTGTGGAAATAAAGTCCTTGGCAAACCTGTACATTTACAATATTATGATAGAAACACCTAGTAAAATAAGCCAATAGCGGACGCACTCCAATATGCGACTAGTTAGTGCGGGCTGTCCAAATCTAAAATCAGTGTCTTGTACCTCAATTTATACAATAAGCTAGCTACCCTGTGATTGGAAAGCCCCAAATAATATAAAGCTTAAAATTAAAATTGTCTTTTTTATTGCACAACTCAGTTTATTCTGATGATGAATATTTTGTTACGAATATATGTTCTACTGACATACAGATCAGTTCAGCTAAATACTCATGTTCGTATTTGGTTGAACTGAGTCGACTTTCGTTCACTTACAAGATACTTCGAGATACGATGATTTCCGACCCGCGACAATTACCCACTGCGCATCGGCCTCTGTTCATGTATCTTAGATGCATGAACACAATTAAGACTGTAGTGCATTGCCGCCCAATTTTTTAAATAGAAAACTGTATTTTTTGTTACAGCATTCTATGAAAAATAAGCTAAGATGTTTTTCGAATGTGCTCTGTTTCAGAGATATCTAAGGAAAAAAAGCGTTTCCTGACACATATCTCACGAAAATATGTCGACCTCACTTGCATCAATTTGAGTAGTGAATAATTCTTAATATGTTTTTAAAATTTTATGTCTTTAGGTACAATTATTATTTAATTTGTTTACTCGAGCAACAATAAGAGTAAATGCGCATGCAAAAAGAAATATCAAAAAAAGTTAATAATTAAATAATAAAATGTCTTGTTTATTGCTGCAACAAATGTCATAGTAATAACCATCAACTTCTATACATCTTTAAATACGCATTACGAAAGATTTAGTGGCACTTACTAGAATTCGGTTGTCAAATACTTGCAGAAACAAACAAAACATCGATTTTCTACCCATTTTGAGGGTTGTTTCAATCCGTTATAGGTGGAAATTCCCAACGAGAACCAGTCTAGTTGACTTTCCACCTAACTACGTACAAAAAAACATTTTCCTCTCCCTTGGAGGATTGTTCCACCACCTCTCTCCCGAAAACCCCGTTCCAGTGACTCCCCACACGCCTATACCCAGAAAACCCACAAAAAGGAGTGTCTCTAGGCAATAGGGGGTAAACGCAGTCTGTTGAAGAATTTATATTGTCGCCATCGTATTCAGCATCCATACCATACTTTGACCAAAAATTCATAACACCACTATAAAATCTAGAATTTAAGCAAGCAGAGCGTTTTGTCGGTCAAGGGAAATAAGTTTAATTACCAAGTCCATGGCTGTTAAAAAATGTAAAGATAAGGCAAAAAACTACCGATTAATTTCAGTTTTACCTCCATATGTACACCAATGCCTTTTAGTTCAAGCTCTGTTTAACGTAGCAATTACTAATTCTCTCTCGAGATCCTTTAAAAATATGTTTCTTCTTTAACACCATGTACCTTCGAAACGAAGAATTTCCGAATACATGTTTATAGAAAATTAATTTTAGTCATATTGCTAAACAAAAATATTGAAATATTTTACAAAACAACCACTGCTAAGAATGAAGACAATTTTATTTGCTTTTCCACTTTTACCTTGTAGTACAGGCATATTAACAATTTAGGGTAACAAAAATTAATAAAAGGACCATATCTAGGATTTAAGTAGGTAATAACCTGGAGAATGAGATGATGCATTCTTTGCATTTCCAAGTTCCGGGAAAATTCAAAAAAATTCGGAAAAACTTTTTGATTTTCGTTTTTTTTGCTCTAGCGGCCAAAATAATGAAAATAGAGAAAGAAGTTCCAAACAAAAGTTGTAGCTCGTCTTTTTCTCTACAAAAAAGGTCTTTACAAATTTTTCTCTTACTTAAGCCGTTTAGAAGATAAATCGAGTTTTCCACTTACAGTTTTAAGCCGCTTCGAAATGCGTGAAAAATCAGAATTCTCCAGGAGTTTCGTACGACCGGGCTCATCGATCGATAATTCTTACTATTCAGAGCCCCTAAAAAAATGAAAATAACATAAAATGTAGAGAAAAGTCTGAACTTTAATGTGGAACTAATCACAAAATTCATAAAAAAATTTATCAAAGAGAGAAAGTGTCAGAAGATGGCTTACTGAACTTTGTACAGTTGATCCACAGATTTATTCATATCTTTGCCGGGAGTCGTTAGAATGATAATTCATTTTGCTTATATATTCTTATATAATGATATATTAATACAATTATCATTTTAATGCAATTACTTTTGTTGGAAAAATATGCCTTGCGATCAAAATAGAGGGTATATTTCTCATCAATCAATCACCTCCAAATTTTGGAGTTCAGTTCGCTATATCTTAAGTAATAATAATAGTCACAGTCTTAATTTTTGGATTATAACTACAATAAAACATATTCTTTCGAATGACTTTAGAGTTTTTTAAATGCGCGCAGTACGATTTGAATTTGTCTGCATTATTCATACTCGTTCAGAAAATGCACAATTATACAGTAAAACATATACAACTGATTTGTTTTGGAAAAATATGCCTTGCGATCAAAATAGAGGGTATATTTCTCATCAATCAATCACCTCCAAATTTTGGAGTTCAGTTCGCTATTTCTTAAGTAATAATAATAGTCACAGTCTTAATTCTTGGATTATAACTACAATAAAACATATTCTTTCGAATGACTTTAGAGTTTTTTAAATGCGCGCAGTACTCTTTGAATTTGTCTGCATTATTCATACTCGTTCAGAAAATGCACAATTTATACAGTAAAACATATACAACTTATTTGTTTCTTAACATTCTTCAATGAAATTTTCACGAAATATAGATGAAAGTGCGTGGAATCGAATCCATGCAGTGAAAAAGCACCCATTGTTACGGGAGAAATCGGCAGGAAGCATAAATCTCAAAGAAGTGAATAAATCAACTGTATAAAGTTTACTAGGCCATCTTCTAACATTTTTTTCTCTATGATAAAAATTTGTATGAATTTTGTGATTAGTCCCACATTAAAGCTGGGACTTTTCTCTACATTTTGTGCTATTTTTATTTTTTTTAGCGGCTCTGAATAGTAAGAATTATCGATCGATGTATCCCGTCGTACGAAATTCCCGGAGAACTCTCATTTTCCGCGCGTTTCGGAGCGGCTCAAAACTGTAAGTGGAAAACTGGATTTATCTCCTAAACGGCTGAAGTAAGACAGAAATTTGTAGTAAAAGAGACGAGCCACAAATTTTGTTGAAAACTTTTTTCTGTATTTTCATTATTTTAGCCGTTAGAGCAAAAAAACTGAAAATCAAAAAGTTTTTCCAAATTTTTTTGAATTTCCCCGGAACCAGGAGGTGCAAAGAATGCATCATTCCATTCTACAGGTTGTTAACTACTTAAATCCCAGAGACGATTCTTTTATTAATTTTTGCGAGGTTTTTACATTTTGCCTTCATTGCCTGTACTATTGCTTGCGTAGGTAAAATTGTCATTCTATTGCACCTATTTGTATTTAAATTGTTATACTGTGTTTTTCTAAATCTCACGACTTTTTCCAACGGTTGTCCCTTCGGTATTTACATGTCTTGCGCTATCCTGCTAGCTGTATTCAGCTATAGCGATAGTTGCAATCGGTCTCAATCTGTCAGTTTAAAATCGAGTTACGTGAGTAGTTTGATAACCCCGACTGCACTTGCTGAATATACGTTGGAAAAGTTTGTTGACGGCTTCTTCAAGTTTGCTCTTTATGTGTGGATAGGCACATACTGTAAAGCTAATTTCCATTGGCAAAGTTTACTGGCAGAACTTACTTGTGCCAATAAATTCATTACGGGAGCGAGCGTAGATGAGTCTTAAATATACTCGTATTTCGATACGGATGGTTAATCGACTCAGATCGAAGTTAGTACTTAGATGGGTGGCCCTCACCAGGAAAATACAGTGATCTCGCGTCGACTTTTTCTGACGGTTTGCATATCGTAGAAGATACGGAATTCTAGGCGGGGGTTGTATAGTTGCAGTTCAAAGGGACTGTAAAGCAGTAGGTCTCTATTAAATGTTAGGCAAGTAAAAAAAATCCCCTACTCTTAGATAGAGACGAGGTTCGCCAAAATTTCCAGGCTTGGGGGTAGCTCTTCTCCTAGGGTTTTGGAGATTGGCCTTAGTAGCGGAAATAGGCCGACGTTAAATGAAAAAGTCATTACATATTCAAGTCTGCTGGTTAGACTATTTCCCATTACGTCATTAAGGGAAAGATTGCTATCATGAAAAACTTATTCGTGCCATTAATAACAACTAGATGTCCGTTTCCTATGCACATTTCTTGCCACGAACAATAGAAGCGTCTGGCCTTGGGTCACGTAGCTATGTGACGGTATTCAGTAACATTGTTTTGTCGCGAAATTTTATGGTAACGTTCAATGCGTCCCTGAAATAGATTTTAGTATGTTTTAATAACTACATACTATATTATTATTAAACTAACAAGTCCTTGTCTTCAGAATGTTGACGTGGTTAAGCCAAGCGAATCGTAGAGGCCATGTGACATTTTGTTACGGAGTTGAGGCATCCGCTGAAGTTTGAAAATTGTGATCGCTTTAGCGCACGTCCACGTTGGAGCGGCACGCCAAGCTTCTCCATAGTTTACCTTTAGTTTATTGCTGAAATTCGTCACCATGGATACTGCCTCATTGTTTTGATTTCATGATGAAGTTGATTATGAACTTCCTTTGAATGAAGGTTATACAAAAAAATATATATATTTTATTCATCCCATAACCCGGACACCTATTATATTCGGAGAGTTTCAGCATCTTTACCCAAATATGAGAAAATATCCTACTCCTTGTAAGGATGGAGCATAAACACATTTGATTATATTGTTAACTAAATCTTTTAGAACTCACAATGAAAAGTAATGGAGAAATTGTCAAAGAATGCCAATTGAAATAGAAGAGTAGCTCGTAGTTACTCTCAGGTAAACAGTCTCTGCGTAGGTTATTCGCTAATGAATGTTAGAGTTTAAATTAACTTACTTCGATTCTATTTTAATAAACATACAGTCTTATCTCTCTGATCAGTGACAGCTTGGTCGACGCACCAATATTCTTGACTAAAAATGATGATCTTGGATGATTAGGGGTCGAGCTTGAGCTCTTTGCCCCAATAACCGCCGTAGACCTGGACCGAGCTCGTAAGGAGTGAGCCTGCTTTTTTCACCTATCCCCCCCCCCGCAAATGCGGACGGTGTAGGCAATGTTAGCAGACCTCCTCTGCTCCTGTCTGTTGGGGGGGGGGGGGGGTGTTGACTAGTCGGAAGCCCATTGGCATCATGTGCTCCGATTTCGTCGGAAGGAAGTGTGGACCGTGTAGCTCAGGATTGTGTTAGACGCTTACTTTAGCGTCAGAGGCCGGCACGGGCTAGGGTGGGGGTACCGAGCTGGTTGTTTGCTTGTTACCCCTGGGATAGGGTGATTTGGGTGTTTTTGGTCTCCTTACGGCCGCGGCGTGGCTTGAAGATCTGGCTGAAACAAAAAAACAATTAAGTTATAGTTAACCGTTATCCAGGATCTGAAGCTTCGGCCTCTTGTGTCTCGGAGCGTCGTCGTTGGGGTAAAACTTGGTCGAGAGGTGAAAACTCTCGTCCCTCACTCTAGGTTCCCGGGTTCACCCCTTACGATCAAGTATGTCTTCATATTACAAACTTCGTAATACGTAACCCTTTCCTGTTTTAACTCGAGGAAGGAACGTTACGGACGTTTTTTACTGTTAATTCTGTATAAAACGACTTGCTTTCCATTTATGGTTGAACATAATAAAAATATTTTTTAGAAGTACTTAAGTACTTAAATTTATAAAAATTATACATTATGGCCCTTATTTCTTATACAATATTATGTACAGATATTTGTATTTCATTGGCCTTTGATGTCTAATAATTTGATGTGTATCCTGGGCGTTGTCGATCAGTTTAATTGAAAATGATTATATTTTCTCACGTTTCGGTTTATTAACCATCATCAGAGAACTACAACATTTACAAAAAATAAAGATTTGAAAACGGACATAAGATATGAGGAGTTATTATCAATATTAAATTTGTCGAGGCTAGTTTTATCTAAAATATAGAACTAGTTTAGAAAAATTTCAAAATAATGATAATAGTTTTAGTTCTATGTTATAAAAACAAATCTCTGTTTTTTTATAAATATTGTAGTTCTCTGAAGATTGGGGTATAGGTAATAGGTATAATTTATAGAATAGGTGTAGGTCTTTTAACTGAAGAGCCCACCTCTAGGATATGATTGTTGCTCGGTAGTCCAATATGTTAAATTGTAACACGTTAAACATACCGTCTCTTTTACGAGTACATTTCTGTTTAAAAAATTATTTGGCACTAGAGCGACTAAAGTTATTAGACTCATAAAGGTCATCTGTCGATGTAAATTCATTTATCTACACAACGTTTACGAACGAGTAGTTATAAAAGATCTTGTATTAGAAATTAGAACTCTAATAATACCGATGCAGTGGACTGGTCCTAGAAAGTTAGCAAATTTCTAATCTCATGCACTAGATCAGAGCTGGACTAAAAAGCTAATCATTTAATATAAAAAAGTTATAATAATACAGAAACAGACAGAAAAGTTATGGTAATATAATGAACTAATTCTTTAGAAATAAAAATATATAATTTAGTTATAAATTAATTTCTTTCATTCGCTGATCTAACCTCGGATGGTTTTCACCATCAAGGCAAATATCAGACGTCACAATATAAGCAAGTTAGTGCTAATTACAACACTAAACGTTTGCGAAGATTTCCAAAAAATATTTTGGAAAATCTTCCCACATCCGGCTCTATTTGGTAAGGTAGCTACTGATAAAAAATTCCTTGTCAGAAAAATACAGAAGTATATTTTATAAATCTAAGAAAGTAATACATACATTTTTCCTTATAAATCACGAACAACGCGTGTTTGACTTGTTGCTCCTTAAGAGAATTCTGCTTCAAAAAGTCAAAAAGTCTCACACCTAAAAATGTATAAACTAGAACAATGTTATAAACTAAAAAATTAAAATGAAAGCTATAGGCAGTTAACGTTTCGGAAGAAAATCTACTTCCGTTTTAGGTGCGAGACTTTTTGAAACAGTCAAGTATTCAAGAACCTACCTCTGTCGTGTGAGACTTTTTGAAACAGTCAAGTATTCAAGAACCTACCTCAGTCTGATCCGTTTGGCGCAGAGGTTTTTTCATTAAAATTTTTAAATATTTTTCAGTGGCACAATAGCCAACAAAAAGTAAGAAAATCTGAATATGACACAAATGAACAATTATAGACAAAATTTGTTTAAATATAAAAAACACGTATATTATATAAATTCTTGAAAAACTGTATCTTAAAGCTGTTTGAGCACTGTCTTCCACTTGGAGTAGGAAGCTAAAATTTCGCCAAAGAAATACTGTGGCTAAGTCTAAAGAAACTGGAGGGTGGCTAGGAATCCAAGAAAAATATTTTTTTCTCATAGCAATGTGAACCACCCTAATGTGGTGTACAGTATCACCATCCTGGGTGCCTGCTGTATTCTCACTTGACGCACCAACGCTGTTTCGCTAATAAAACAGTAATTTTTAATTAATTAACAGCCATCTGTACCGTTTTCATTTTAAGAGCTGAATAAATAATCAGGGTTTAATTTTTAAACCAAGCTTTCTTCTCGTCTTGTTGCACCGTACTCTATTGTTTCCGGTTTACTTAAGTTGTTAGTTAACGCGTGTATTTAGGGACTTTGGCATTCTGCTAACTTTTCTTTCACAAGTTATAACCTAATTTCTCTTAACTATTGTCAAATATTTATTTTGTTCAGACAACCGTGTTTCTCTCTGTGTGTGTATTACTTTTATTAACGTTTTTATAATATATTTGTAAATATGGAAAACCATAATAATGCTAAAAGACAGTCGTATTTCTCTCTCTGTGTGTGTTACTATTATAGACGTTTTTATAATATATTTGTAAATATGGAAAACGTGTTAATGTTAAAAGATGAGGATCTGCTAATTTTTAACTTTAACATTGTTACTACTAAATACAGCCACAAAATACAAGCATGTACTAGAAATAAACAGATTAATAATGTAACATACCAAGAAAAGATAAATACTTGGGCAAAAATAAAGCCATTATATTTAACGTCAATTGCCTGTCAAATAGTGTTCTATATATAATGCTATAACAGACAGACGGACATACTGACTTACATCATTGAAATATTTCCCTTCGGTTAACAAGGAAAATAAAAACGAGGCAGAAGTTTCATTCGCTAGGTATCTATCTATTTTTTCTATTCTTAAAAGTATTATTCATTACTATTTTGCCTTGACACTAGAATGTTGAAACATGTAAAGTTCCAAATGGTAATTAATCTTTATATTTATGTTGACACACAGGTTGATAAACTATTAACGAGACTAGTGAGAGACGAGAAAACGATTTCAAGCGTAGTTCTACTAGGAAAATGTATTTAGAAATGTAACTAAAACTATAGTGGTTTATTAAACTTTGCATTGCATTGGAAACAAATTTGCAAACATGAATAATGAATATGTATTAATTAAACCTTGAAATTTTATTATTATCGTGAGAAACTTGTTGGAGTTAGCTGTAAATAATTCATCCGCCTTTGCAAACGAAGTAATTTCCCAAGCATCAATTACATTTTATAATATTACAAGTAACGAATTATTATTCCTATTAAGTATAATACATTTTTAGATTTTATTTAATTTAATAAATAAACAAGATAACCATTATATCGCCAATATACTGCACTTTTTATATAATTGTTACACATTCTATAGGATACGCTTCGCATTTTTTTTTGTAAATATTGATCAATTTTGTTCAAAAGCAATAGGGTTCTTCCTCTAGCTATCTAACTTAGTAACCAAATTTCAATAGAATTTTTCATTCTTAAGCTGTCGTGCTTACAAGAAACCTGGCGGACGGACAGTCAAGCCGACGGATATTCTGAAATTTGTTCAGAATTCGATGACCAACACAATTTTTTTTCTCTACGAGCGATATTACCGGTTTTAGAAATGTGCCGATCTAATGCTTTTCGTTTTGTATTTGTCAAGAGTATATTATAAATTGAAATAATTTTCACCCAAATCAATTCTTTTAGGTAATGCGTCCTTGATTCACTAAATTCTATAGGTGGATGGATAAAAAAGTAAATGATTCTAAAAGTTTTAATAAGCTTCTGTGAAAGGTGATGAAAAATGTCAAAATCACTTTTTCGAGAAATTATTAGTGGCAGGGCTAGGGGTGAAAAATTTGGTACAGTAAGTTTATTGCGTAAAATTGTTATATTGGGACAATACCCGCAAACATAAAAAGCCATGGAGCCAAAATGGGTATCTAACTAGTAATAAGGAAGATGGTGTCTATCCTGCGCTATTGGTTTTCCTCAGACTGAACTGTTAAATAGATTCTCACTCTCGTGTCTGGAGACTCGTAGAACTATTTCACAGCAATTTTTTCTTTTTAAAATAATACATAATATAACTGATTGCGACGCTATCTTAAACTTGCTAAATTTTCAAACTCCTAGACCTGGTTCTAAGCATAACTCATGGTTCTATTTGCCGACTCCCCGAACTAACGTCCAGAATACAAAATGTGTGAGAATTATAATAATCTACAAGATCAGTATGATATATTCCACTGCAATGTAGCTGCGTTAAAAAGATTAACTGCATAATTTAAATTTTTTTGTTTTGTTTTGTCCTTGTTTTTATTTGTTTACTTTGTGTTCTACTCTCATACGTTATATATTTGTTAATACTTACTGCTTCCTACCCTATAATTGGAATGCTCTTCTGGGTAGTGTATTGTTAAATAAATAAATAAATAAATAATATATAGGCCAGGCAAATGAGGGGAAAAGAAACAGAATTTTTAGATAAATTAGTAGCCGGAAGGTTTTTGCAGAATGGCTTTGGAAGTAGCAATGGGAGAGGCTTCTCATTTTGCTAGTTAAAAAAATTCATTTCAGTTGTCGCACAGTGGAGTATTTCGCCAATTTAGCTGGCCAAAATTATTTGAGCTTTCATATAGGGCAGATAATTTTATTAGTCGGTTACTTTAGTCATTTTGAGCTCAGTTTGATGGAAATACGTAACTTTTTCTCAAATACCTTATAACAATAAGTACATCAATTTCCTTAGAAAATAATGACTCGATAATAATACATATAATTATTAATGTGAAGAAATGTCTTCTTCATCTGAGGGGGTGTTTTCTTCGCCCGAAATTATGTTTTTGTCCGAGACCATATCTTCTTCGTCTGAATGTGCTTCTGCTTCACCTAATCTTGAAAATGCACTTCAACTTGGCGTTGTGTCTAATCCAAGCAACATATTCAAAGTTTCCTTTAAAAGGGAATCCGATCTTTTTCTGGGAATTTCTCTCATTCCAGTGAGGAGAGACCCGAAGTGAGGAGTAACCTATTAATAACGTTTTGGTTGCAAGCAGTCCTCGAAAATTTTCTTGCAAAGTTTTGTCGATAAAGCCGAAAATGTTTGTTTCATGCTCCACAATGACGAGTCCATGCTAAAATCTTTTCTCCATCTACTCTTAAACTCCGACTTTAGTCGTGAAGGTCTCTCCTTAATTATGCTGTTTGTCATCTTTGGTAAAATCGTCTCTATTAATGAACTAATCCTCAACAAAATTTAGTTTTTTCATTACTATTCATTTGATTTTACTGTCCTATTGAATATTTCTCGTTTAGTGAAGATTTTACATCCTGATGGTGACTCTGAAAAGAAAAAAAAATATTCCTATTAACGAAATAGAGTAATTGAACCTAACCAACGTGAAAGTCATGGGCACAGTTTAGGGTCTAATACATATATAATTACAAGAATCTGCAAAGAAAGTCACGGGACTCTCCGGGAAACATAACAAAAACAATTTTGAATTTCAAGAAATGTTTTAAAAATATCTTAAAAACTCATTTTTTTTAGTATCACTATGAATGTGGGAAGCAGAGCTTATATGCAACAAAAATAGTACAAATATATTCTTACTTACCCCCCTCAAGATGTTACATGATTCCAAGAATACGTAACTTTTTTGAATGTATGTAAATCACTTTTAACTATACGCACTTTTCAACTACACACACAGCAGCAATGTGCACCCCAAGCGAACGCCAAATTCAAAGCAGTACTACGACACTACTGCTGCCTCTATATCATATAACCTGGTAGTTTCATGTCCTTCCACCTTTCAACTTTAAGTAGTAGCACTTAATTTTCATTTATAATTAAGCACTTTCTTGAAATTGACCAGAAAGATAAGGAAAATACTCCACTGTGCGTCGTTTTTTATCAACAATTAGAGCGGAGGAAAGTGAAGAATGGGTGATTTGTGTGCAATTAAAATCCCTACTTATGAGACTAGTTATTGCAAAGGAACCTGCATTGAGTATAAATTACATTTTATTAGGTCTCAAAATTAGATAGTACTGTCTTACTGTCATGCTGTTAACTTCTGATGTCGGCAGGATGTAACCATCAGACTTTTTTGTGATTACCTTCACTTGTAAATATATACAAAACATGCAAGTTTTTAAAACTATGAATTGCAGGCGATTTCGATTCTTGACTTTCAATTTTCAGGAATTGTCCCGTTACAAAAATATTAAACATTTACACATTTTTTCCATATGGTTACAAATAACAGTATTCTTTTTCTCTATAGCGTAAGATAATCATTGGAGGACGCACGTTAATATTTTGGAAAATCCGCACTTTTACTTCCGCATCCGCGTAGTGGATTGGTAGTATAGTAATCGTAAAAAAATTAAAAAACTTTTTTCTATAAATAAATTTGGAATGTCAAGAAATGTCGAGATTTTAAAATTGAGCGAAAATAAATTTCTGTCTGTCTGTCTGTAACTTTTTTTATTGTCCGCATGTTTTCTCCGGAACGGTTTAAGATATTGACTTGAAATTTTGTACACGTATATATTATAACGAGATCTGGAACTGGATTGTTTCTTGAACATATCCGGTGAAGGGTTTGGGCATAAATAGAGGTGAATAGGGGGAAATAAGTAAAGCAAGCTGATAAGAGTACATAGAAAATTTAGTGTATGTACTAAAAGCGAAGGCCTGAAATTTTTTAAAAATATTTTCCATCTCAGGCTCCCTTTTTAAAAGGGTTGATAAATTAAACTTGAGATATTCACTTGAAATTTGGTATACGTATACGTATATTAGAAATAATGACATCAGGAACTAGATTATATTTTGGGATTATTCCGTTGAAGGATTGGGGGTTAAATGGAGGTAAATAGGGGAAAATAAGTAAAGCAAACTGGCAAGAGTACCGAAACTTGAAATTGGGTGTATGTACTAGAGGCTAAGGACTCAGATTTTTTATAATATTTTTTAACCCCCCACCACCCCTACTCCATTATTAAAGGGGTTTATAAAATAAAATTGAGATATTCAGTTGAAATTTGGTACACTTTATGTATTATAACGACATCTGAAACTAGATTTTATTTTGAGATGATTCTCTTGAAGGGTTGGCACTCCATTATTAAAGGGATTGATAACCTAAAATTGAGATATTTACTTGAATGTTAGTACACCTATGTATTGTAATGACATCTGATTGGGATGATTCCGTTGAAGGGGTGGGAGATGGCAGGTTGTGAATAGGGGAAAATAAGTAGAGTAAGCTAGAAACTTCATTTTTTCTATGACAGCTGCCCCAGATATTATTAAAATTTTATGACCAATAATTTCCATATGCTAGAGTGCAAATATAGTCAAGATGTTTCCTTTAAAGTGACTTGGGTGAATAATCTGGATGTGGAAGTAGTGATTCCCTAGGCGGCGGTTTTTGAGTGTATGTTTCAGAAACATTTCATTTCACACATGTAGTTAATATATTTTAATATATTATTGCCAATTTAAAATGATTGCCTAGTATAAGATATTTAAAATCTGTTTTCATACTGTTTCGCATAACATTTGGAAACTTTTTTGTCCACAATCATATTATTTGAATTTTTTTACTTTGCTGCTGTATATTAACACGTATTTTATTTTTGTAGAATGTATCATAAAATACTACAATATAATAACTCAAGCATAGTTGGTATTGTGCCATATTCTACCAGAATATCAAGGCTATTGAATAAAATAAACTTCTACGTTCTGTATTACTGATTCAGAAAAATATATTTTTATTGTGTTGAAAGTGAGCTATTTATTAATTAATGATGTATTATCAGGCCCGTGCGTATATCACCTTGCTTGTGAATGTATATATATTGCATGAAATACATTTTCCCCGTTAGTACAAGGTTATCGGAAAAAACCTAGGTCACGTCAATTTTTAATTTAGTTGGGAACCTCGTTCGACTTCAACGATGTTTTTTTTTAATGAAATACTATATACAGGGTTTTCGGCAGAGGGTGTGCCAAACGAGAATGGTGAATATGTGGGGCCATTTAGAAGTTAGTTAGCCCTAATGAACTCTATCGAAAGTATTACCGTTTTAAAGATATTATTATTTTCGCTTTTTTTTTTTGAAAATTTTCCTCAAATCAGTCTTTTAGTATGCACAACAATTTTTTTATGCTTGTAACAGTTCAAAATAATTTTTATTATTTTCTGCAATGTGTCTGTGTTCTAACAAAATTATTATGAACTAACAGAGTCCCCTGAATTGTTAAAAAAGGATCATAAGGATCATAAAGTTCAGCTTTCCCTTGAATTTGCAAGAGAACGAAAATCTATCAAGATGTGCAAATGCTTTCAAAAACTTCTCCCTTTAATGTAATTTTTAACCGTATGCTACGTGCAATACAAGCTTTTTAAATACCATGAGAAAATTGGTGGTAATTGCTTTAAAAGGATATCTGTTTGAGTTACATTTAGACCAATCAAAGTAGGAACATTTCTAAATGTAATTCCCATTAGAAAAAAATCACTATGATCATATTCAGTGCATGTAAAGCATTAATTTCCAAACCAGTGCATCCAAACCAAAGTTGCAGATACAAAATGGCGGACGTTTTACGTACGAAAAAATGTGAAAAAGTCTGTCTTTCTCGTTGATCTGCGAATGTAACTTTTTCGTTGAAAAAAGTTTCAAATAATACTTGTAGGCATTTAAAACATCTGAAATTAAATAAAAACATCGGAAAACGACATTTTTTTGTTTTGCAGTATCTTTTGCAATAATTAATTTATGGTATTATTTATGGTATCTCAGGAAATATCTGTCATAATGAGCTTAAAAAGTGACTGCAACCCGAATTCCGACGGAACACAGATACATTGCAAAATAATAAAAATTATTTTGAACTATTACAACAACCAAAGAAAAAAAGTTGTACATTCTAAAAAGCTGATTTGAGGAAAATTTTCATAAAGAAGAAAAAATAATATCGTCGATAATGTCTCAAAAACGGCGATACTTTGGATAGAGGTCATTAGGGCTTACTAATTTCTAAATTGCCCACTTATCCACCATTCCCGTTTGGCACACCCTGTGCCGAACACTCTGTATCTACTTTTTTTTTATAAAGCGAGATCTGGAGACAGCGATATATTCCAGAGACGACTTTTATACCCAAATAATAACATGATACGAATATATTTGAAACCATTGGCATATTATATTAATACCATCAAACGTTGAAAATATATTCTTAAGTACTGTGTACTTTATAAAAACTCAATATTTTAATCAGAGAATCTACAAAAAACCATTCCTTCCGGTCGGCGAGTAGGTAGGTTATTTATTTTCTTGTTGGTTTACAAATTTCTTTAAAAGGTAATAGTCGGGGAGCTGGCGTCCATAATGTGCAGGAGTTTTCTCAAAGCTAATTTTTTGAGATTAGGTTACTTTTTAGTGATGGAAAGTAACTGTAGAGTCAGCACTTCCGGTACCGGCACACCGGGCGCTGGGACGCTCGCAAAAGTGTAATATTAAGTAACGTCTCTAAATCGATCAATCAATGAATCAATGAACATCAAAATGTCGAGTCAGTAAAATGTTGAGATATCTTTAGCATGTGCCAGTTATATATGTCGACTTTAAACGGTTTTTCTCTCATTTTTTTTTATCTGACCAACAATGAACGGAAGAAGTGAAGTGTTATATATCGTTGAACATAGAATAAGACAGGACCAAGTGCCTTTTTTTTAATGGAATGCTATGTGTATCAATACATTTTTTTGAATCCTCTTTCTAGACTCTACTCATTCCTACATTAGCTCTGAAAATCTCCCAAACACTTGACTGTAATCAATTTTTTTGTTGAAATAATGCAATCTGCAGATGGATATTAAAAAAATCACCACAGTCACAATTATGGGTTGCAAGAAAAACTTATGTGAGTACCAGTTACGAGACATGTAATTAATGTTTTTAAATCATTTTCATTTCCTAAAACTGCACAGGGTGGCCTAAAATTATTTTTCAATTAAGAACTTTTTATATTAAATATTCTCAATTTCTGCAAATGGAACACCCTGTATATTTTTCAACGATGTCATGTAGAAATGAAAAACGAACATTTTTTGTAAGTATTCCCTGTCTAATTGCAACCAATTTCGTTTTATTGAGCAATAATTACAAAATTCAAAAACAGAAGTTTCTTCAAATAACTCAGTAGAAAAATTTTTAATAAATGTTCCACATGTTGCCCATTTTGATTGACCCATATCTCTATGCGTTTTTGAAATGAGGTTCCCACTGTTTCTAAAACTGCCGGTGTGATAGATCTAAAGGCAGTTATTATTCTTTCTCTCATATTTTGTCCTGTTGGTGTGTCTCTATAAACAATTTCCTTCACGTATCCCTATAAAATGAAATCCATTTTTGTAAGATCTGGGGATCCTGCAGGCCATTTAGTGGATCCATTTCTTCGAATCCATTGATGAGGGTAAGTATTATTTAAGTGGTCTCTAACTGCATTTAAATAATGTGCTGAAACCACATCCTATCTCGAATTCCTTCAGGGAGATTTACCAATAATTGTGGCAGATGGTTTTCCAAAAGATGAAGATATATAGCTCTAGTCAATGTACCATGAAAGAAATGTGACCCTGTTGCATGTTCTCCAATAATTCCTCCCCAAACGTTTATAGCTAGACCATCTGTGTTGGTTATCAACTTGCATAAAAAAGTGAGGATTTTCCGAAGCATAATAATGGAATCAGAATTATAGAAATCCCTTTCTTTAACAATTGAAAACTAATTATTTAGTATTTAAAGCATTTTTACATGTCCCATAAAGGAGATGCCGACTTTACTCCGAGTTTTCGTATTTATGCTGTTTTAATTGAGAACATGTATACTATACTCAGTGTGTATAATGCCTAATATTTACCACATTGCTATCAACTTAATATAATATGTTATTTACGAGATTGTTCTAGCTATTGAAAAACAAACTTTAACATCTAAAAATACCTCACACAACAGTACAATTTAAATGTATCTACTCTAATCTACTGTATAAACGAGATCAATTGTGTTATTAACTAATAAGGTCAGTGTCAAGTAAAAGTTATGTAATGGACAAATAAACATTCTCTCCTAGACACATTCACATTGAATAAAAGTTATCTAAAGCTTGATACAAACATATAGTGGAGTCAAACTAAAGTTGAATAGTGAATAGTTTGGGAAGATCAATTTTTATTTACCTTAACGTGTGCTGTAGTTAAATTTCCTAGTTACGGCGAGGTCAGGATTATGTTCACTTAAACAACTTTATTTGCAAAACGAGTTTTTTTATCGGTTTTTTAATGTATCGAGTTCTATACAAAAAATAATTGTAAATATTCATAGAAAATTGTACAACAGTTTTAGATAGACTAGATGGTATGGAACCATTCATTTCGAATACATTTCGAATAGAATTTTCTTATGGAATCAGTTCAGGACACGGTACTGAATATGAAAATCCATGTTATCAAGCGATAACCTGGTCTGATATTGTATAAAACAATTTTGCTTCTAACAAAAAGAGAGATATTAAAATTTTGTAATGAAACAAATTGTTTTATGTTTTTTATTGATTCCCAACAAGAAATGTGAAATAATTTTTTCTCGTAAAGTTGATATTTTCGATGTTATTAATTTACAAAATTTAAAAATTACTAATTTCCCGTTTTTTAACGCTCTAAAAGTAAAATAAAAACATATTTTTTGGCAATACATAATTTTTTATATCTTTAGATCTTGCACATGGACTTGAAAAAAAGTTGACTGTTTTCAGAGTCAGCTTCAAAGCTTAAAAAGAACCAGAATTATTATATGTTTGCTTATAATTGTATTGAAACATATTTTTTATAGGATTTTGTAAACAGCAGAAAAATAACTATCTCTAACTAAAAGAAAAACAATGTGTAAAAATATTAGTGAAATCTTTGCGTTCTTTCGATGACCTGAATTCTGGTTATGCTAGCAAATTAAAATCCTAAAATGAATTAGTCTATTTTCTTATTTGAAAATTATCATTCTAACACTAGCATCCACACAGTCCCCACGGCCATGCAGATTAAACTGGTATCTACATAACCGTCTACGATCATGAAAATTCAGTTAAAAATGAGAACAAAGGCCTAAAATGAATTTATTTATCTACCTTGTCTTAAAAATGTTTCATTCTAATGGATTACATTTTCATGAAATCTATCATTCTGTTTCTTGGAAATGCTTAGCCTTTGAAACGCTTTTCGCCCTTATTCTGGAGCTCATCAGAAAGACATATATACAGACACAATATATTCATAGAAATTGTCTTGGTTTTGCATGAAACATCTTTATGAGTGGCTTTATGTCTTTCTGATGAGCTCCAGAATAAGGGCGAAAAACGTTTCAAAGGCTAAGTATTTCCAAGAAACAGAATGATGATAGATTTCATGAAAATGAAATCCATTAGAATGAAAATTTTTTAAGACAAGGTAGATAAATAAATTCATTTTAGGCCTTTGTTCTCATTCTTAACTGAATATTCATGATCGTAGGGGCTTATGTAGATACTAGTTTAATCTGCATGGCCGTAGGGGACTGTGTGGATGCTAGTGTTAGAATGAGAATTGCCAAATAAGAAATTAGACATTCATTTTAGGACTTTAATTTGCTAGCATAACCAGAATTCAAGTTATTGAAAGAATGCAAAGATTTCACTAATATTTTTACACAGTTCTTCTTTCAGTTATATATAGTTATCTTTTCTGCTGTTTGCAAAATCCTATAAAGAATAAGCTTCAAAGCATTCTAAGTAGCATACCATTACAACGATTTGTGAATAAAATGGGATATCAAAGATGCAGACGTTTTATCCAGAAAATCGTGCAAGGAAGATTGCAAATACCCCCACCATGAGGAGAAACTGCAGGACACGGGAACATTCAACAATGTTAGGGCAGAGGTTCCGGATGACAAGTCAAATGAAGTTCTGAGACGAGAGTAACTCAACGATACGAAAATTGGGCCTTCATTGAGAGGTACCCGTCCAAAATGGAGGGATGTTTCTGACAAAGGAGTGTGACTGGAGGTTTTATGAATACAGTGTGACTCACTTCGAGTAGAAAACGGGCTGTTAAGGAGAGCATGGGAATTTCCGGATGGAAAGCAAGCAGTTATGCGTCTAGTGATTCCCAGTAAAGTGGGAACGATTTTATTGGATAAATAGTCGTCAGGATGTGGAGATCTGGTGTCGCAATTGCAAAATTTGCACGGTCAATAAGGGACCACAGTCTAAATGTAGGGGTGAAATTATACTGTATAACATCAAGTGGAGGGCTCTTGATATAGCGAAACTGCAACCGCCTTGTGAAAGAACGTATACTGTTATTACTCGGATCAATGACGTAGTCTATCGAATTAATGAGGAAAAGAATGAAAGATGAAGATCGCGCATATTGTTAGGTTTGGGTTGTAATTTAACAAAAAATACCAATTTACGTTTTAGCGTTTATTTCGTCTGTAAATCACGAGAGTGCAGACAGAACTAACTCAAAATATTCTATTTTATTAAAATACCCTTTTAAAGTAGGTACCTACTTGTGACTCAGCGTGTTATTCTTAACTTGGGTCTGTTCCCAGTATCATAAATTTAAAAATAGTGTAAACTTTCACGCTTAGTTATCGTATGGTTTTTGTAAACATAGTAATCTATCAATACGTAATTTCAACACTTCCACTCAAAAATTATACGAACAATAAATATACTTTACAAGAAAAAAAAATGCAATACAAAAAATTTTAAAAAAATGATTTTACTTTAAACCAATCTTCATCTTAATCTCAAGGAATTCTGTGGATGGAAATGGTTTAGGGAATACGTCTGCCAATTGTTGACTTGTGGGAATGTGCTTTCAAATTATTGTCTTCTTCTGCATTTGCCCCCTTGCATAATGATAGGTTTCATGCACTCTGTTAAACCATTTTATTATTTTCTGAACACAAAAAATCTCTAAATTCATTTGAGAAACAGTGACGCCCATTATCACAATATAAATTTGTGATTTTTAAACTAAAACGTGCTTCGCCTTTCACAAAGAAACACTTGTGTCACAATGTAATTAATATCATTATTATTGTCATTATTATTTTTATTCTCTGTAATGATCGGTTTAATTAGACCACAAACATCCGAATGGATTATGAATAATGGCCTATTTTTCTTATTACCTTTGATACCGATTTAGCAAATGGGAGTCGGGCCTGGTTTTGCCATAAATGCCGGCTCCGCATATGTTGTTTGTGGGACTTATGAATATAAGCATAATTCTCAATCATATTAGCATTATTATTGTTACTATTATGTTTAATTTGAGAAATTTCTCTTTACTAATGACCTAAACGCTCATGCCTTATTTTATAATCATTTATTTTCATGATTTTTTATATAAGTTCCCAGATTTGCTAAATCTATGGTGTTTTTTTTTTAAATAGATATGAAATGACCCATTCAAGGGTTAACTAAAATAATTTTTCCATTTTTTTAAATCTTACCCCCTCGGGATAAAAATAACTGGCACTCCATTGTCCTGTATTCTTCGAACGGCTACAGCACATCTTCCAGTCTTCCCCGGACACCGAGATTAGTCATAACTTGAATGATCCCTCTTTAGTCGCTGTCACTGACATTCCATTCTTGGCACCGGAAATATTCGTAGGTGTAATCAACTTGAAACATATTCTTTATAGGATTTTGCAAACAACGGAAAAAATAACTATCTATGAGAACTAAAAGAAAAACTATGTGTAAAAATATTAATTAAATTTTTGCATTCTTTCGATAACCTGAATTCTGGTTATGCTAGAAAATTAAAATCCTAAAATGAATTTGTTTAATTTCTTATTTGAAAATTCTCATTCTAACACTAGCATCCATACAGTCCCATGCCATGCAGATGAAACTAGTATCTACATAACCCCCTACGGGCATGAAGATTCAGTTACAAATGAGAACAAAAGCCCAAAATTAATTTATTTATCTACCTTGTCTTAAAAATATTTCATTTTAATGGATTACATTGCCAGGAAATCTATCATTCTGTTTCTTGGAAATGCTTAGCCTTTGAAACGTTCTTCGCCCTTATTCTGGAGCTCATCATAAAGACATAAAGCCACTCATAAAGATGTTTCATTCAAAACCAAGACAATTTCTATGAAAAAGTCTGAAATATTATATTTGACATTGACTGATAAAAACAACAAGTCCTCGCCTATCTATTAGCTAACTAGTATTGGAGCCTGTACAGTGTGAACCTAAAGAAACGCACAAAATTCATATCTTTGGTATGTGTAATTTTTCAAAAAAATCCTCGAACAGGTCGATTTTAATTTTCTAAATGCTACATTTTGTCACTATACCAACATTTATGACGTCATTGGTTTTTGAGTTATGACGCCATAATAATTTTTTTTAATGGAAACAGACATTTTTGTTTACTGTTTTTGGTGGTATATTCCTTTAGCTTTCTGGTGATATAAAAAAATGATATTACCAGAGCCATTCTTTTGAAAAAATGACATTTAATGTAAAATAGCTTACCTTACGCAAATTCACGAGTAATGTTCCACTTACTTCTGGACTGATACATCTTGTTGCCTACATTTTTGTTTTAACTAGCATGAAAACATTTGACATAAAAACAAAACAAATAAAATAATAAAAAAAAACAATCACCTTAACAACAGAGAGATACAGGCCTTTTGTGTAAAGTGTCGTTAACTTTTTTATTCCTGGCTCGTGTGGAACCTCCGTTTTGTGACACTTCTGAGACAGTGTAATACTAGTGAATGCAATGCTACGTTTAAGTGAAAGAGAATGTGTACAACTTTTGATGATGGATGGGTGTGGTAATAGGCTGAGAACTCATCAGGAAGCATGTGATGTTTTCAACGCCAAGTATCCCGAAAAGCAAATTTCTAGATCCACTGTAATTAGATTGGTGACTAGATATGATGAATCTGACAGTGTAGCTGACTTCTCTCAATCTGGTCGCCCTAGCGCAAGCAACAAAACCAAATTAAATATTCTTCTAGAAAATGAGGAAAACCACCATCTTTCGACAAGGCAGCTGGCTTTAAATCATAACGTGAGTCAAACTTCTGTTGTACGTCTATTGAAAAAAGAAAAATACCATCCATACAAAGTGCAATTAATCCACGAATTGAATGAGGACGATCCAGATCGGCGCTTACAATTTTTTGAACAGTTGATGACCTTGTGCGATGAATACCCAAATTTTTTAAAGAAAATTGTTTTTTATGATGAAGCTACATTTTCTTTAAAGGAGACTGTATATCAGCATAACTGTAGGTATTGGTCACGCGAAAATCCTTATTGAACTCAAGAAGCTCATACACAGCGACGAGGCAAAGTAAACGTGTGGGCAGGTATGATTGGAGATCGTTTATTGGGACTTTTTTTTTGAAGAAAATATTACGGCCGCAAGATATTTACAGTTTTTGCGAGTTGAGTTAGTGCCAGCCTTAGCAGTTATGTTTCCGAACAATGAAGATATTCCTACTGAGAACGTCTGGTTTCAGCAAGACGGTACCCTACCTCATTTTGGGATATCAATGCGTCAGTTTTTAATGGAAGGTGGATAGGCCGTCGAGGTACGATTGATTGGCCCCCGCGTTCACCGGATTTAACCCCCTTAGACTTTTTTCTTTGAGGTTACGTAAAGTTAAGGTTGTATTTTAACAGACCGGATACCACAGAAGAATTGAAAGACAGAATTGGCTTGGAGATGAAACGAATTGCCTATAAGATGATTCAGAACAGCGTGCAAAGTGTTTACACCCGTCTTGGTCAATGCCAAATGGTTGGAGGGTCGCAATTTGAGCATCGGAGATGATTATGTAGGTAATTAATAAAAATATTTTTTCCAAAAGAATATCAATTTTTTTCATATCACCAGAAAGCTAAATGAATATACCACCAAAAACAGTAAATAAAAATGTGTTTCCATTAAAAAAAAAATGATGACGTCATAACTCAAAAACCAATGACGTCATAAATTTAGGTATAGTGACAAAATGTGGCATTTTCAAAACTAATATCGACCTGTTCGAGGATTTTTTTGACAAATGACACTTACCAAAGATATGAATTTTGTGCGTTTCTCTATGTTCACACTGTATACTGTATGCATGTTTAAAGGTGAATTATTGCGAGAATGCGCCCAGATGATTAGTAATGTGACCTGTTGCCCCAAAATCCAATATAAAATCATTTATTTGATGTTTGTTTCAAACAGTAAACTATAAAACTTGAATGTAAAAACATCATCTCCGTTTCTTTTTGTGGTCTCTTCCTATAGTCTGCAGTGTACGTGTGTAATTGTTTTATTTGTGATGCGCTTCCTTGTAATGGTGGTTATTTCTTTTTCTATAGTGATTATCCATATTAGGATAATTTGTATTTATAACTTCAAAAACTGTCTTCACTTTAAATCTTTCACGGCTCTAAGTTTGTTTAAATTTGTATATATCACTTCCCGAATAAAAATGTTTCATATGTAGCACTTTTACACTGGTACAATTTTCAGTTTTTAATTTCACTTCATGATTCAAGAGTCACACACTGTATCGTTCGCCAATGGAAGTTTGATTGTTCCCTTTGTTTGTGAACAGTTATGAATAGAAAATTCACTAAATATATTTTTAATAAGGGATGGCAGGCCACTCTATTAAAAACCTGTAGTGTATCAACTACCATCTCAGCATAAATATTATTTTCTTCCCCATTTTACAAATTCGGGAAGATAATTCATACATATTTTGATAAAAGATATTCCCAAATAGTTATATGAGTAAATGCAGAGATGAAATTCCATTTCACTCATAGTAATAGGAGGCGTCCATTTTACTTCCACATCCACGTAGTGGATTGGAAGTATAGTAATCGCAAAAAAAATTTCAAAAATTTTTATTCGTGAAATAGATTTAGAATGTCATGAAACGTCGAGATTTTAAATTTGAGCGAAAAAAAAATTTCTGTCTGTCTGTCTGTCTGTCTGTCTGTCGGTCTGTCTGTCTGTCTGTCTGTCTGTAACTTTTTTTGTCCGCACGTTTTCTCCGGAACGGTTTAAGATATTGACTTGAAATTTTGTACACGTATATATTATAACGAGATCTGGAACTGGATTGTTTTTTGAGGATATCCGGTGAAGGGTTGGGGGTTTAATAGGGGTAAATATGGGAAAATAAGTAAAGCAAGCTTGTAAGAGTACAGAAACCTGAAATTCGGTGTATGTACTAGAAGTTAAGGCCTCAGATTTTTTGTAATATTTTTCAACCCCCCACCACCCCTACCCCCTACCTTAATAAGGGGGTTGATAAAATAAAGTTGAGATGTTCATTTGAAATTTCGTACACGTATGTATTATAACGACGTCTGGAATTAGATTATATTTTGAGATGATTCCGTTGAAGGGTTGGGGGTTAATTTGGGGTAGATAAGAGAATATAAGTAAAACAAGTTGGTAAGAGTACACAAACTTGAAATTCGGTGTATGTACTAGAAGACAAAACGTCAGATTTTTTATAATATTTTTCAACCCCCACCACCCCTACTCCAATATGAAAAGGGTTGATAAAATAAAATTGAGATATTCATTTGAAATTTGATACACGTATGAATTACAACGACATCTGGAACTAGATTATACTTTGAGATGATTCCGTTGAACGGTTGGGGGTTAAATAGGGGTAAATAGGGGAAAATAAGTAAGGCAAGCTGGTAAGACTACAGAAACTTGAAATTCGGTGTATGTACTAGAGGCCAAGGTCTCAGATTATTTATAATATTTTTCAACCCCCACCACCCCTACTTCATTATTAAAAGGGTTGATAAAATAAAATTGAGATATTCATTTGAAATTTGATACACGTATGAATTATAACGACATCTGGAACTAGATTATACTTTGAGATGATTCCGTTGAGGGGTTTTGGGTTATTTAGGGGTAAATAGGGGGAAATAAGTAAAGAAAGCTGGTATGAGTACAGAATCTTGAAATTCGGTGTATGTACTAGAAGCCAAGGCCTCAGATCTTTTGATAATATATTTCAGCCCCCCTCCACCCCTACTCCATTATTCAAGGGGTTGATAAAATAAAATTGAGATATTCACATGAAATTTAGTACGCATATGTATTATAACGGCATATGGAACTAGATTATATTTTGAGATGATTCCGTTGAAGGGTTGGGGGTTAAATAAGGACATATAAGGGAAAATATGTAAAGCAAGCTAGTAAAAGTACAGAAAATTGGGATTTGGTGTACATACTAGAAGCGGAGGTCTCAGGTTTTTTTATTAGTATTTTCCATCCCCCCACCACCCCCACTCCCTTATTAAAAGAGTTGGTAAAATTAAATTTAAATTTTCACTTGAAATTTGGTACATTTATGTATTATAACTATATCTGAAACTATATTATATTATGACATGATTGCGTTGAAGGAGTGGGGGTAAGTAGAGGTAAATGGGGAAAAATAAGTAAAGCAAGCTGGTAAGAGTACTGCAACTTGAAACTCGGTGTATGTCCTAGAAGCCAAGGCCTCAGATTTTTTAATAACATTTTTCAACCCTTCCCCTACCCTTACTACATTATTAAAGGGGTTGATAAAATAAAATTGAGATATTCACTTGTAATTTGGTAGACGTATGTATTATGACGACATCTGGAAGTAGATTATATTTTGGAATGATTCCGTAGAAGGGTTGGGGTTAATAGGAGTAACTAGGGGAAAATAAGTAAATCAAGCTGGTAAGAGTACAGAAATATGGGATTCGGTGTATATACTAGAAACCAGGGCCTCAGATTTCTTTCTAATATTTTTCAAACTCCACCACTTCCGCTTCATTATTAATGGGATTGATAACATAAAATTGAGATATTCACTTGAAAGTTAGTACACGTATGTATTGTAGTGACATCTGATTGAGATGACTCCATTGAAGGGGTGGGAGGTGGTAGGTTGTGAATAGTGGAAAATAAGTAGGGTAAACTAGAAACTTCATTTTTAACGTATATGGTAGAAACCAACTCCTCAAACTTTTCTATGACATCTGCCCCAAATATTATTAAAATTCTATGACCAATAATTTCCACATACTAGAGTGCAAATATAGTCAAAATGTTTCCTTTAAAGTGACTTGGATGAAAAATCTGGATGTGGAAGTAGTGATTCCTTAGGCAGCGGTTTTTATTAATAAAACTTCATTGTTAAGCGAGGGTATAAGAATTCCTGTATTTATCAAAGATATAACGAGAAAGGATGCTGCATTGTATAGACGTCGAGATGAAATGTAATTTTATATAAACTGACGTGAAATGGTTTTCAAATCGACATCTTTAAAATTGCTGTAGAATCCAACAATAAACTTGCGAGCTTTCACACGTATATCAAGTCTGTGAAAAAAACATGGTTTTGTATGTTCATTTTATTACACAAGTTCGACACTCTCCGAAACTTGCGCGTACAATGCATATAAACATGCATAAAGTGAAAATAGAGATAAACTTTGAAAACCCTCAGCCCGAATAAATTACTGTTGCGTAAGATGTTGGCATATGTGCCTATGGTTGGTTTCGCATATTTCAACTTCCCCAACTACGAAATGGAATGAGAAGGCTGGGCAAGACGAAGCCAGTTCAGATTGAAAACAGTTAAATAGGCAAGCAAAATCTTCTTTCGCAATAGAGCGAATTAAAATGAGTATAAGATTAATAAAGTGTAAACGAAGCAACTAAAAATAATTGATATAATGCAAATGATGCTATTGTAAAATATGTATAAAAGTATAATTGTCGAACAGGGAAAATTTGTTACTAAAAAACCGAGTAAAAAACTTTCTTATGTGCGGTAAAATTAAGCCGCATAATGTTTTAACATCAAATTGTTATATTTTAAAACCAATTCTGTTGATCATTCTAAACCTGTGACAGTGGGCAGGAATTTAAATGAACAAAACAACGAACAGGAAATCACAAAAGAAGGATAGGACAAAGTAAAGCTGAAAGTTGTGAATATGGGTGGTAAATTATAGAATAGTTATGTTACCGGAAGGCAAGCAACGCCTATGATATGATGGTAATTTGTATTTTATTCTAAATGGTGCATTATACTCTCTGATGCGCGTGATGTTTTTTGTTAGCGGGCTGCCACCAAGTTTAAGTTGATAATATTTCCCAGATGTAATTTTGATGTAGTCCACCAGTAATGGTTTTTGAGATCTAAGGAATACCAAAACGAAAAAAAGAAACTAATTTAATAAAATGTTTCTGTATGTGGATGCAATAGCGCCGAAAGTAGCAAACTGCTTTTGATGCAATTTGGCACAAGACTAATATTAATTATGCGAGCTGAAAAGGTATATTATGTATTATATTTGACACTTATTTCTCTATCCAAACTTTTATAATTTTTGGAGTTACACTGCAGCTGTTGCCACTTTTCCTGATTAAAAATGTATTTGCAGAAGTATTATACTGAGGTAGACTCATTAGTTTCTAAAATAATAGGTAAAAATTAAAATTTGTGAAATTTTCACTGTTCCTCTAATTTTTTCCTTCACTTCTACTGTACTTATAAATCATTAACATATTTCGAAAACTTCATTTGGAAGCTGTTGCACGCATACACTTTCTCTTGTATCTTGCTTTTGTTTGTATTCATTAAGTAGATGTGGGAGTCTTGTAATACTAATAAAATCAAGCGTTGTACAGGGTTATCACGTGGCCTTGTTTATTACAAGCTTATGAACATCTTCATGGGTTGTTTGATTAATTAATCCATGATTAATATGTTTCTCTGAAAATCTCCTGAATATTGTTTTTGTCATTCGTAAGTAATTTTCTTGCCACAGTCCCCAATCCCTATGTGTCTTCACTGTTACTGCATTGCAGATTCCATTATTGTTTTCATTGAGGATCCGTTGGACTATAGTTTAGTAAGGTGTAACAAAATTAATTAGCAATTTTTCTGTGTGAAAATTTAAGGTTTGTTCAAAGTATTTAAATACTATATACGGTAAAAACCAGTATAGTAGGCCAAACGGCATTTTACGGTAGGACAAGGAATTATTAAGTTATATATTCTCCAATGTTGCATTTGAATATACAAGGTGGGGCAATAGTTGTCCGAAAAAAAACACAAGGAAACTAGATAAAAAGTCTATAACCGGAAATTATTTTCGAACGGGACAGGACGAGCCAAAACAATATTACAGGACAAGTACCTTTTTTCAATAGAATGCTAAGTATATCAGTGCATTTCTTGAAGCACCCTCTTAGACTCCTTGCACTCCTATATTATTAGTCACTATCTCCCAGCCACTTACATCAAAGTGGCGAATGATTTTTTTTTGTTAAAATAATGCCATCTGCAGATGCATATTGACAAAATCACTACAGTCACAATTATGAGATTCTAAGAAAAACATAAGTGAATGCTAAGTTACAAGACATCTAATTAATGTTTTTCAATCATTTTCATTTCCTTAAAGTATCTATTTAGGTTGCCAAAAATGATTTTCCAATTTAGAACTTTTTGAATAGATTTTTTCAGTTTTCTCAGTTTTCTCAAATGGAACACATATTCATGTATCTTTACGTGTCGATGTCGACCGAGGCCTTGCGTCGTCTCTGTAAAACTTGTATATGATAAATTTTGATATATAAACTTATGTTCTGGCATTTTTACGCCTCGACGCCTGCCATCGTTTTTGTAAAACTTCTAAATTTGATAAATTTTGATACCCGGATTCAATTTTGGAAAAGTTTTGTATTTGATCAATTCTGATAGGTACCTCAATTTATGTTCTTGCATTTTTGCATCTCGATGCCGACCGACGTCTAGCGTCGCTTTAGCAAAACTTGTGTATTTGATAAATTTGAATACCTAGATTCACATTGTAGTTTTACGTCTCGACGCCGACCCACGCCTTGCGTCGTTTCTGAAAAACTTGTGTATTTGATTAATCTTAATATCTAAATTCATGGTCTTGCGCTTTTACGTCTCGATGCTGACCGACGCCTAGCGTCGTTTTTATAAAACTTGTGTATTTGACCAATCTTGATACCTAAATTCATATTCTTGCGTGTTTACGTCTCGACGCCGACCGACGCCTAGCATCGTTTTTTGTAAAACTTGTGTATTTGATCAATTTTGATACCTAGATTCATGTTTAAAAGTGAATTATTTTGTGTCTGCTTATAATTGTAATGAAACATATTCTTTATAGGAGTTTGCAAAAGAAAGAACTATATGAGAACTAAAAGAAAAACTGTTTGTAAAATTATTGATTTATAATCTTTGCATTCTTTCGATAACCTGAATTCTGGTTATGCTAGCAATTAAAATCCTAAAATACTTTCTTATTAGACAATTCTCATTCTAACACTAGTTTCCACACAGTCCTCTACGGCTATGCAGAGTAAACCAGTATCCACATAACCCCCTACGGCCATGAAGATTCAGTTAAAATGAGAACAGAGGCCTAAAATGAATTTATTTACATACCTCGTCTTTTGGAAAATGTTTTATTCAAATGGAGTACATTTTCATGATATCTATCATTCTGTTCCTTGGAAATGCTTAGCCTTTGAAACCTTTTTCTCCCTTATTCTGGCGCTCATCAGAAAGGCACAAAGCCACAGAATTCAGGTTATCGAAAGAATGCAACGGCTGTAAATCAATAATTTTACAAATAGTTTTTCTTTTAGTTCTCATAGTTAGTTTTTCCTGCTGTTTGCAAAATCCTATAAAGAATAGGTTTCATTACCTAGAATAGTGTTTTCGCGTTTTTTACGAAATCCATTTTTTTGTGGAATGTTAATGTAAAGCCTATTACAATAACTCCGAGTGTGTAACTTTTTAAATTTTTTATTCGCAGCTTAACAAAAGTTTTAAAATTTCTAAAACTTTTCGTTATTTCTATCCCCTGTACATTTTGCAGATTTTGTAAGTATCATGCCGGGCTTGAAAGTTAGCCTAGTTCATTTTCAATGTCTTAAAGAAGCTCGCTAAATTGCAACTTCTGTAAATTTTTTATGGCGTTTACTCCAAATATTATTAAAATTCTATGACCAATTCTTTCTGCATACTAAAGTGCAAAAATAGTCAAGAAGTTTGCCTTTGAAGAGACTTGGAGGAAAATCTGGATGTGGAAATAATGATTCCTTAGGCAGCCGTTTTTTTAATGTATCAAAATAATATTTGATAGGAGTAAATTAATATACGATTCAAATGTATTGACCACTCACTTTAACCGGAGGAGCGGAGAGAATTGAAAAAATTATATGTTCATTGTGTGTCTATTCTAAATCATTCACTGAAATTTGAATAATGTACATTGGACAGTTTTGATGTTCTGCTAAATTATATTGAAAAATGTCCTACTTTTTAAGAACATTTTGACCATACCTGTTTTAAATCCATTATATATCGAAAATATGCCTACTATGTAAATAATATTTTAGATACCGATAAAGCACGGTATTTTTTATAGAAGGACATTTTTTCAAAATTTTGTATTCTAAAATTTTGTAGTTATTCTCAAAAATGTAACCGATAATGTTTATTCGGTTATTTATCAATGTATTTAAAAAAAATAAATCAAATGGTAAATTATATAAAATGTAAGCATTTTCAGAAAAAATAATTGGTATATATCATCAAATATTAATTTAGTTATCAAGCGCAATAGATAAAATTGTTGCAAGCTTACAATAATATTATCTATTGCGCTTGATAACTAAATCAATATTTGATATATACCAATTCTTTTTTTCTGGAAATGTAATTAACTATTTTATTTTTTTTTTAAATACATTGATAAATAACCGAGTAAATATAAGGTCTCGTTTTTTAGAATAACAGCAAAATTTTAGAATAAAAAATTATGAAAAGTTTTCCTTGTGCAAAAATGTAGATTGTAGATATTAGTGAATTTAAAACGGGTATGGTCAAAATGTCCTTAAAAAGTAGGACATTTTTCAATATAACTAAACAGAACTTCAAAGCTGCTCAATGTACATAATTCAATGAATGATTTAGAACAGACACACAATTAACACATAATGTTTTCAATTTTTTCCGCTCCTCCGTTTCTGAGATATGCGAGGGGCAATACATTTGAATCGTATATTAGGTATGATTTGAAATCTATATCACATTATTGATACAGCAAGGTAAGTATATAGGAAAAAACATCTTTCCAAGAGAGTTATTAAAGTTGTTCTTCAGTAAAAATGACGCATGACGGCTCCAATATGACTGTCTTAAGTTTAACCAATTTATGATTTTTAACTAAGTATCTCTGTAGCGAAACACAGGTATAATTGCATATGCGTTTATTTTTATTAAATAAAAAATGTTTGAAAATAATTTGTTGGGAAATTTTTGAGTTTGCAGTGTATATGTTTTAATAAATACTGCAGCCAAATTTTGTATTATTATATTGTATACAGATTAAATTATTATCATCAGGTTCTCCGGTACGCACTGGGCATTTATTATACGACTGTACAACGTAATGGAAAATATAAAGGATATTTTTTCACTGGCATTCTCTTTCTGTTACATCGCGCACGAGAATGATTTATATATTCTTTTTGTTTCCCTACTTGGTCGGTTGACCCTTATAATGTGAATAATTGCTCCCTCACTACAAGTAACTCTGTAACACTTCCATTTAATTGCTTTGTTGATCCCTGTCATTAGCAAACTTTCAGACGTCGAGTACTAAGGGCATATATACGCGTAACCACATCTGAATTAATTTATATGTAACAGGAATTGTTAAATAATTGTATTATGATTAATATTGAAATATATGTTTTCAACTTTTAATGGCTACATCGTAGTTATTTATAGTATTTACGAACTCAATTGGAACAGCACGGAACTAGAGAATCTTACGGGGTATTGTCAATATACCGCTTCACATTGAATGAGAGAGCACAGAATTTTACAGATTTATATTCACCACTCCTCGTCTACAGTCCACGGGGACTTGATGCGCCTGTCACATAGAAATATATATGGGATTAGATGCTTAGCGAATTTGATTTGTCAACACCAACCTTGTTCAGAGTTTTTGCAAAAATACGTATGAACCATTTGTATTGTATGATCTGTACGAGGCAGTGCAGTACAGCTAGGCAGCGTTATAAATTACTTAATTGTAGTGAATATTTGAACAAATTATTAGTTTGATTTCTGTGTTTGAGTGATTTTTTGTAATTGTTTAACATGGCATTTTGGAGGCCTCTCGATAGTAGTGGCAACGAAATGGACGATTTTGATACCGAGCCTATACAAGCGGAATTTGAGAAAGACTTACACGTTCAAACTCAAAGGGTTATTTTGAATATTTACTCGTGTTTAAAAGGTGAAAATATTGATTCTTCATATAATTAATTTTTGAAGAGGATTTGTGAGTTTACCAAATTTAGCCGTACTACAATGTATAGAATTATTAGAACCGGGGATGTAGTTGATCATTCTATAAAACGGAAAAGAGTTGAATAAAAACTTAAAAAACTTGATAACGCGTCCAATGATGTCCTTCGTCGATTTGTGTATGACTTTTACAATGAACAGAAGGTGCTCACATTAGAAATGATTAGAAATAAGTTACGCGACTATCCAGATTATAATTATAAATCGTTAGATACTTTGCGAAACGTTTTGCTCTATTGCGGGTACAAAAAATTGGACAAACGAATGGTAGTTATGAAATCAGCACGCATCGTTGATCATCGACACGAGTACTTGCGTAAAATAAAAGAATATCGAGATGCAAATAAAGACAATTTATCTTAACGAAACATGGTTTGACACCCATGATATAGTTCAATACGGTTGGGTAGATAACACCAAAAAGTGTAATTTAAGTGCTCCATGTTCTAGGGGTAAAAGAATTATAATTTTACATACTGGAAAAATATCAAACAATCCTCTGCCGACTATCACGAGGATATGACAATTATTTGAGAAGTGGGCAAAGGAACAGCTGTTACCAAATATCCCACCAAATTCTGTAATTGTTATGGAGAATGCGTCATACCATTCGCGGCAACACACAACAATTCCGAACAAATTGCGTTATCATTGAATTTATGAAAGGTAAGGGCTTGGAAACACCAGAAAGAAACACAAAAAGGACTTTATTAGTACTGATTGGAAAGCATTTTAAAAAGGCATATGTCGTTGAAAAAATTTTTGAAGTACTCGATCATACTATTTTACGTCTGCCTCCATATTATTGCGTTTTCAACCCCATTGAAATGGTGTGGGCTGATGTAAAAACAAGACTACGTTATTATAATCAATCCCCACAATTAAGTGAGTCTGTCTTAAAGAATATAAAGATAATAGTAGACGAAATAGGCAAAAGTGATATATATTTAAATAGTAAAATAGTCAAAGAAACCATTGATATAATTCTGGGTCCACTTACAATATTAATAAATAGGTGCTTTAGTGAAGGAGTTTTTCCGGATTCATTTAAAATTACGAAAGTCATTCCCCTTTTTAAAAAGGGACATATGGGATTATTAGATAACTACCGCCCTATCTCAATTATACCTGTATTTGGCAAATTAATAGAAATTCTCTTAAAGTGGTCGCTGACAAGGTTTCTTGATCAAAATACCATAATTTCTAATTCGCAATTTGGGTTTCGGCCTAAATTTTCAACCATACTGTAACATCAATTCCTGCCCCTGAGTGGAATAGGAACGATGAAACTACCCGGTTCTCATTTATTTTGTGGAGGCTGGGTCGTGGTTCGAAAATTAATTAAAATTTAGGATTGTTAGGCGCCAATAGCCAATTGCTCGATACCTATGCCTTACTGGTTTTCAAAAATGTAATACTGTGGCTATTCAGTGGCCTTATTGTTTACATAGGTATCATGAGTTTTTAGAGAATTTAATATGAAAAACACAAAGTAAGAAAAATAAGTTGTATATTAAAATTTTAAAGACAAAACTGGAAATGGTAAATATTTGATATAAATTTAGATATTTTATTAACAAAAAATTGAATTTAGAGGGTAGCTACCTTCCTTACATAAATTATATGTAGGAGTAAGAATGTTATAAGGCTGACGGCCGATGAAAAGTTAAAGATAAAAATTTACATTTGCTGAAGGCTAAAAATTATGTTAATTGAAAATTCCACAAGAAGTTGAGCGTGTTGATGTTCAAATGAGAATGACACTCTCACCACAGATCCTGCTCACGAGCTGCCAGAGCGCCTCGTCCCACTCAAATCTCCTCTTCCCCTTCCTCTGTTTGTTACGTTTACTGATAAACGTTGAGACTAGACTGATTAATATGTTGTCGCTATACAAGTTCCATATCCAGTGACATGTGTGGATGTGGGCAAACAATTTCCTCCTGGGCTAAATAAGGTTATCCTCACAGGACCATCACCATCAAGCTGGTCACTTTAATTGACACCTAAGGCTTATCCTTGGCTGGTCATTACCACCTCTTCAAACTGGCACCTAATACTTCATCAGGCTGCTACTTAATACCTCAGGCTGGTACTTACTAGCTCATCAAGCTGGTACTTATTACCTCACACCTAAAAGAGTCCATCGTGTTACTCTACCTTGCATTTACTTGTTTGAAAAGGCACTCTGGGTGCGTTAATACCCCACGTAATGCTTTAAGACCTTAACGTTTCTTCTAAAAATGCCCTACCAAATTCCAAGATATTTTTATAACCTTACAAAATTTAAAAAAACCGCGTTCTACTATTGCCCAAACCTATATTTAAATCGCGTTTAAAACTTTAAATTCACAATTAATTCCCCTTAACAATAAGCAACAGAATTAAATGTAATTCCTTATCCAACATAGATTTTAGCTACTGACGCTGTTTTTTATGGCACGCGTGCATCTCTATCCAAGCACTTCAAAAATTAACCTATTAAATATCCCTTAACATCGGGTTGAATGCTGGCAATTTTACAAATTAAATACATATACATTAATCAATAAATGTCAGTGATTATAATTTAGTAGATATTGGTTTATTTAATTACCTATCTCCAGGAATTTGAGGCTTTAAATCTGCGGCAAGACAGCACAGACACGTCTTGTTCTTGGCTTCAAGAATCGGAAATGCCTAATTTATTGTCTCCTTTAAATAGCTCTCAATCGTTGCCAACCGCAAAATGATAAAAAGTATTTACTTAAAATTCTGTTTTTATTATCAAATCTACTTAATTATTGCACTATTTTACTTCCCATTAGTAATTCTTATTTGTTACTAAATTTCTATTGCATCAATTTATTAATTAAGGTTTATTGTTTAATTTTTACCAAAACTATCTAGGTTTCTAACTAGTAAGAGCCGGTGGTTTGCTGGTAGAATAACAGATGGCGCTCGGTGTATATTTTAAAGTTAATTCAAGTCTACTCGTTAAGAATCGGTTGAGTTTGCTTGTAAAGTACAGATGGCGCTCGGTGTATATTTTAAAGATAGATCTTTGAGTGGGGATGAGGACTTCGGCAGCTCTAGGTTTCTGTGAACAAAAAGTTAATAAATTTAAAGTATCTGCTATTATAGTGGTTTTAAGAACCCCATAATTAAATTATATATATTCTGTAGCGTCCTGGAACTTTAGGACGGTACACTTTCTCTCTCCCTCTACAAAAAAATATGTGTACTTCCATACATGTATTTTTTCCTATTAATTGAGACTTCAATTTCTACTTATCCGCTGATGGATATAACTAAAGCTAACTTAAAATAATTGAGATATGGTTACTTAACCATAAATAATTATAAACCGAATTGTAACTAAATTAAGCTATAAGACAGGTACGGTTCCTAGACCTTAACTTCTTACTAAATAACTAAAAGTAAAAATCTTACATACTAGTGAATGCTGCTATAAGAGAGGATTTAGTACTCAATAGTAGCTTCGCGTACTACACGCCTAATATTTCAGGGACAAAATCAGTAACGACAAATTCAATAAGGACAAAATTGGGAAAGACACAATCGGTAAAGTCAATGTAGTACTAATCCAAGCCATATTAGCATATACACTATACATATTTCACTTACTTCGAGTCCGAGAGGCTCCAAAACATAATCTATTCAATACCACATTCCACCAGATAAAAATATCCCCTGAATACTAATTATTCAGACACAAAATTGGAAGTAGAATTAAATCGATATAAAGCTTGTATAGCATTTCACATACAAGAAACTCTTTGAAGAGAGTTCGGAAAGGAAACATAAAATGTTTTAGGAGAGGACCCAAACATCAGTCTCCACAGACACTGTGGTGTGCCTGAGCAGCGTTGTAGCGGCTGCCAGTGCTGAAATTGGAGTAGACATAAGCACATCTAAACCACGATACAGGAACCAAGTTCTCTGCCTATCCTTAACAGTGGGATAAAATATCCAGACTGTTAATAAATCAAACAAATTTATTTTGGATGAAGCTCCAAAGGGCTGAAATTAGACGTACGTATCAACTAAAATACTTTGGATATAGCTCCAAGGGGCTGAACTAGAAATACGTGACGACTAAACAACAAAAAGGACCATTGTTCTGGAAAGCTCTTGCTTCAGGCGCGATGAACAGTGTTTCGATCGAGCGATTGGCCAAGGGCTGAGGTGAAGCGGGGAGGCTGAGATATGTCTCTCGAAGACCGTCAGACGACCTAGGTCACTCCTGACTGACAAGCTCCCTTACCCATGTTTACGCTCGACCCTCCTTAACCACCTGTCATTCAAGACAGCCCGGCCGAAACTAGTCCATCCCCATCCCGGAACAAGTTCCTTTAATGGCCGTTAAATATCCTACGAACTAGGATAATGATTACTTCTTACCTGTAAACATCTAGAAAATATAATACGAAAAGTAACTAAAGTTTAAACAAACAAAACTAGGACGAAGTTAGTCAGAACACTTAACCAAAATTAAGATACTAGAAGATTTCAAGTAGGATGTTCTCCAGAAACGTCAGAAATACAAAAGGAATATACAAGCAAAGCATAATCTTTTTGAGTCAGGTTTGGTAAAGACATTACTCCTGATCTAACGAAAGGAAAACTAACTCACTGTTTATCAAGGGGCAATTTGACCATCCAGGAAAAATATTCCCTCCAAACAAATTTCCCTTGACTTTCAAACCACAACTGAACAATTATATTTATTTACCAGACCACGAGAATGCTTTAGCAAGACTGGCAAATAGAATACAATAAATATAATAAAAACTAACAGGTGGAAGGTTTCCCTAACGAAATTCAGTCTGCCCTAACCCTTCCTCAAACATAAACCTAAGTAGAGTAACACAAAAGAATTATAGAAGTGGAAAAATAGAAAGTATAGATGAAAATAAGGACAACACAAAGAAGAATGACGATGTTCTGTCATTTATTGATATTTTCCAAGCGCATGAAAATCACCAAAATGTCGTATAATCACAAAAGGCTTAACCGTTACTACATCGGATTTCAAATCCTCGAGACAAATCTTGCTGAGTTTCACTTGCTTGGTTCACATCAACTGCGTGGCGTGCAGACGTTGAAGACGCTACACCCACTAAACGTGGCCCACCCTTCAACCCTTGGATAAAAGATATCCAGCCGGAAAAATATTTCCGAAGTTTACTGACAACAAGCTACACTACTAGAAAACTACTATCAACGCAAGACAAAATCTTCCAGGTATCTTAATTAAAATTAGTGCGCCTAATCTAAATTTATGGGTAATTAACTTAATAGAAAATTCATTATAAAAATGTTTACCCGACTGAAACGTCAGAGTTTGATCCATAGTACGTTTTTAAATCAGAAACATGCCAATGACCTGCATCAGATCCGTCTGCATGGTCTAATGCATATACTAATTTAGAAATTTTCTGGCGAACTGTGCAAAGTACAAATTTGGGTGCTAACTTAGCTGAAAAATGTTTGGAAGCGTCTGACAAAACCTTATTTTTCTTCCATACCTTATCACCTACTTCATATTTAACTTCCCGCCTACGCAAGTTATATGTTTTCTGATTTCTCTGGTAAGCATTATTTAACCGCTTTACTACATCTTTATATGTATCCGAAAGGTTCGATATGTCATCACAATACCTATTCCTATCACCCGGAGCTAGTTGAATGCCTGACGTTGACTCTACTTGCCCGTAAAAGTCTCCTGAAATGGGAACTTTACGGCCGAAATTCAAGAAAGCAGGAGGGAAACCAGTTACTTCGTGAGTAGCCGTTCTGATTGCGTGAGCAACTCTGAAAATTTCTACATCCCAATCCTGATGATTATCTTGGATATAACTGCGTATAGCTGTACCTATCGTAGCGTTCGATCGCTCGACTGGATTTACTTGTGGGTGATACAATGCATTAAACCAAATTTTTTGTACTTTGTACCGATCGGCCAGTTTCTTAAAAACTGATGAAGCAAACTGCTTCCCGTTGTCTACCATTATGAACTGTGGAACACCGTAAATTAAAAATACGTCATTCTCCATAAATTTAGATATAGTCTGAGCTGTGGCATTACGCATGGGATGTACGAGAACATATTTAGTAAACCAATCTAAAACTACTAAAAGATATGAAAAACCCCTTTTACTTCTTGTTACCGGGCCAAAAATATCTACGCTTATTACTTGCCATGGAAATTCTACTTTCTTTTCTTTCCCCATTAAACCGTAACGTGAAAATGACACTTTTTGCGAACCGCAAGTCTTGCATGACTTGACATATCTCAGTATATCCTTACGCATTTTAGGCCAATAGTAGTCTTCACAAATTCTCTTAAGTGTTTTAAAATACCCCAAATGTGCTGCTGTACTTTCATCGTGACATTGTTTTAGAACATTATTTCGTTGTGAAAGTGGTACCAAAAGTTTCCATTCTGTTAAATTAGTTTTCACCGGTAATTTATTAGCAACATGTTTAAAGATTAAATTATTCTCTACCTTAAAAAATGGATACAAATTTGGATTTGCCAAAATTTTTGTACGTAATTTAATATACCAATCATCTAGATTCTCCTGATTAAGTGATAATGAACCTACTGTAAAATTTTGTTCTTCATTATCTGACGGTTCGTCCCGCTGCACCCTAGATAAAGCGTCAGGAACTACATTTAAATTACCTTTACGGTGCACTAAATTAAAGTCATATTGTTGCAACTTAACCATCCAGCGAGCTAATCTGCCGGTAGGTGACTTTAACTTATGCAACCAGCTAACCGCTAAATTATCCGTTATGACTGTAAACTTCTGACCTTCCACGAAGGGCCGAAATCTCTCTAAACTAAATAATAAGGCTAATACTTCTAACTCGTAAATACTGTAGTTTCTTTCTGCCTTATTTAGTGAGCGACTGGCAAAAGCAATTACCTTTTCTTCTCCTCCCTGTACTTGTGTCAAACAACAACCTAATCCTGTACTAGACGCGTCGCACTGTATAACAAAATTATTTGACTTAAAATCAGGACTAGTTAGGATTGGAGTAGAGATAAGCGCTTGCTTAAGTGCCAAGAATGCTTGTTCTGCATTTTCATTCCACTTAATTGGTTGTCTTTTACCACGTTTCCCTTTTAGCAAATCATTTAACGGAGCAACTAAAGTCGAAAAATGAGGTAAAAATCTCCGGTACCACGAACACATGCCTATAAATCGTTTTATCTGAGTTGTATTTGTAGGACGAGGATAACTGATCATCGCTTCTACCTTCTCAGGGTTTGTACGTAATCCACCTTCAGTATCAATTACATAACCTAAGTATTTTAGAGATTTTCTAAAAAACTGACATTTTTCATAATTTACTGTTAGGCGAGCATCCTTCAACCTATCAAACACTTCTTTTAAAATTGATACGTGTTCCTCAAAACTAGAAGCGGTGACAATTATATCGTCTAGATAAACAAAAACTTTATTTTCTAATTTTGGTGTTATAACAATGTCCATTAGCCGTTGCATAGCCTGTGCAGCGTTTGCAAGACCAAATGGTAGTACTTTAAAACAAAATAAGCCCCTTCCCGGAACAGCAAATGCGGTTTTGGGTTTGGAAGTTTCAGAAAGTGGAATTTGCCAAAAAGCGCTTTTCAAATCTATGCTACTGATATATTTAGCGTCCCGTAACATACTCAATATACCGTCTACAAAAGGTAAAGGATATGAATCCTTAACAGTTACTGAATTTAAAGATCTACCATCAAAACAAAATCGATAATTTCCATTATCCTTTTTAACTAATAAAACTGGCGACCTCCATTCACTAAAAGTAGGTTCAACTACATCTTGTTCTAACATTTTGTCAAGTTCTTCATTTAAAATATTCATCATATGTGGTGATAAAAGATATTGGCGCTGCCTGATAGGTTCAGCATTTCCAGTGTCTATATGATATACCATCCTATCGGTAAGGCCTAACTTCCCACAACTAAGTCCCTTGAATAACTGCTTGACCTTTTCAACTTGCCGGAGCTGAACTCCAGTTAAGTCAGCCAAACCGCCATCATTGGTCTCAACTGTGTTCACACGACACAGAGCTGAAACTCTTATGCTACCAACTTTATTTACCCAAGTATTTGATTCAAAATCTAAATGAATGCCAAATAACCTACAAAAATCTATTCCAAAAATAAAAGAACTAGGCAAAGATGGAACTATATAAACCTTAAGTATTCGAACTATGTTGTGAATCTTGAGCGGTAAGTGAGCTATACCTGTGACAGTTTGAGGAGTACCGTCTGCTGTCGTTACATATCTTAGATCTGACGTTACAAATTTACATTTAAATTGTTCTAAAATTTTCACACCATTGCTTCCAACTACAGAACGATTACAACCAGTATCCACTAAAGCTAAAAATTTCTTATCGTATAAAAAAACTGAAATGTAAGGTCTATCGTCACCATTTTTAGACAACAATAGAGGTGTTACTCGTACTTCATCACTAACTCTACGGTAAGTTCTGTAAAAATTTCTTACTTTACTTAACCAAAAATTCCAATCGGATTTGTTAGTCACAACATTTTTAAACTTACTATAACTACGGGGATTTGGACGTTGACTAACTTTACGTGGCCCCCTTGTTAGTTTTTTGAACATTTTTTACACTCTTTGAATGTGACATTTGACTCACCACATTTAAAGCAAAATTTATTTCTTTTAGCTCTACATTGTTTAAAAACATGATTTTCACCTTTACAATTAAAACAGATTACTGGTGTCTTGGTAGTTTTGATTTCATTTACATTTGTTTGCCCAGGTTGACTTCTACGATTAGGTTTAAAATTTGATTTTGGTGGTGATACAGACTTAACAGACTTTTCATGAGATTCCCTAACATTACTCTTATCTAAAGAAGGCAATCCAACATACAAAAGATCCTTTTCCACTAAATTACTTCTCATAGGAGGCGGTATATATTTTTTGGTACTTTCCTCAGCGTATTCTACTTTTTTGCACTTTGAAATTAATTCTGAAATTGTATCTATAGTCAATAATGCTAAAGGAGTAGCAAAATATGGCAATAAATTCTTTCTAATTTGTTTAATGCGTTCTTCTAAACTTGGTTTTGTTTTTAGTCTATTATATAAAGCTTCCATGATTCTAATATAAATATGTACTGGCTCATCCACATGTTGTGTTCTCTTTTCAATGTAATCACTCATACTCTTATCAAAATCCTCATGTAAAAAATCATTTTTCAACTGATCTACCAAATCTTCCCAAGTTCTAACCTCATTACTACCTCTAACAGATCGATACCACTGTAGAGCTGGTCCCGAAAAAAGATCTAACCCTGACTGGAATAATTCTCTTTTAGTGACGTTTCGAGCTATTGCTAACTCTTCAACTCGTTCAATAAATGAAATTACATTATTAGGCTGGCCATCAAACGTGACACCCCACTTATAGATAGGTACAAACTTAGTACTAGGACTAGTTGCTATATTTACACCAGTGCCTACTTGTAATGCTAAATCATCTACTACTTCTAAATTCAGTTTATCATAAAGATCTGCTTCTAGTAAGTAAATCGTAGCCCTCGACTCGTTTTGAAATGTTACCGTCTCCTCAGAATTCTGTTCTGGGATAGGCATTCTATTTATTCGTACCATAATATGTACTAACTGTGACTTAACCTGTTTTACTGGCAAATCATCCTCCGTAGGATTATCTAAATTGTTAATTATATTTTTGATGGAATCTAAAGTATTGTTTACTTGTACTTTCTCTGTATTAAAATTAAATAATGGATCTCTCAGAGATAAATCATTACATGGTTTGGCTATTAGAGCTCGTGTTAAAAGTCTACAGCATGTTTCTGTGTCCCTAACTGTAGTACAACCTCTTACGCGTAACTCATAATCAACCTGATCAGCTTGTAATAACGTTGGTATGAAAATTTCAGACATTTTGTTTACTTTTGATTAACTCAACTATTCAAATTTAACAAACTGCAAGGTATATCAAAATTCAATTCACTGGCTTACTAAGTATTTATAACCCCTGTGCCCCTGTATTATTTTTCTAGACTTTCTCAAAAATACTACGATAACTCGTATTTCACCCTACGATTATCTTATTCCTACAATAAGGACTCAAAAATTTTCCTGTAACTGTCTTACCGCAATGTTTAATCTTCTTTAATTTAACCCAAAAGTATTCACAACTTTGCAAAACTAATCTAATCAAATCTTGAGGTCTCAACCATAAACAATACACATAATATCAGTAATACACACAAATATATAAACAGTAAGAAAATTCAAAAAATAGGACAAAATTAAAAATGTGACAATTTGTCTCAACAGCTCAGTTTTATTTATTTTTTTTTTTTTTTGATAACACTCAACTTCTATACTCGCAAGCCCCACGTTGTGAATGCGTCACTTTGTAACATCAATTCCTGCCCCTGAGTGGAATAGGAACGATGAAACTACCCGGTTCTCATTTATTTTGTGGAGGCTGGGTCGTGGTTCGAAAATTAATTAAAATTTAGGATTGTTAGGCGCCAATAGCCAATTGCTCGATACCTATGCCTTACTGGTTTTCAAAAATGTAATACTGTGGCTATTCAGTGGCCTTATTGTTTACATAGGTATCATGAGTTTTTAGAGAATTTAATATGAAAAACACAAAGTAAGAAAAATAAGTTGTATATTAAAATTTTAAAGACAAAACTGGAAATGGTAAATATTTGATATAAATTTAGATATTTTATTAACAAAAAATTGAATTTAGAGGGTAGCTACCTTCCTTACATAAATTATATGTAGGAGTAAGAATGTTATAAGGCTGACGGCCGATGAAAAGTTAAAGATAAAAATTTACATTTGCTGAAGGCTAAAAATTATGTTAATTGAAAATTCCACAAGAAGTTGAGCGTGTTGATGTTCAAATGAGAATGACACTCTCACCACAGATCCTGCTCACGAGCTGCCAGAGCGCCTCGTCCCACTCAAATCTCCTCTTCCCCTTCCTCTGTTTGTTACGTTTACTGATAAACGTTGAGACTAGACTGATTAATATGTTGTCGCTATACAAGTTCCATATCCAGTGACATGTGTGGATGTGGGCAAACAATTTCCTCCTGGGCTAAATAAGGTTATCCTCACAGGACCATCACCATCAAGCTGGTCACTTTAATTGACACCTAAGGCTTATCCTTGGCTGGTCATTACCACCTCTTCAAACTGGCACCTAATACTTCATCAGGCTGCTACTTAATACCTCAGGCTGGTACTTACTAGCTCATCAAGCTGGTACTTATTACCTCACACCTAAAAGAGTCCATCGTGTTACTCTACCTTGCATTTACTTGTTTGAAAAGGCACTCTGGGTGCGTTAATACCCCACGTAATGCTTTAAGACCTTAACGTTTCTTCTAAAAATGCCCTACCAAATTCCAAGATATTTTTATAACCTTACAAAATTTAAAAAAACCGCGTTCTACTATTGCCCAAACCTATATTTAAATCGCGTTTAAAACTTTAAATTCACAATTAATTCCCCTTAACAATAAGCAACAGAATTAAATGTAATTCCTTATCCAACATAGATTTTAGCTACTGACGCTGTTTTTTATGGCACGCGTGCATCTCTATCCAAGCACTTCAAAAATTAACCTATTAAATATCCCTTAACATCGGGTTGAATGCTGGCAATTTTACAAATTAAATACATATACATTAATCAATAAATGTCAGTGATTATAATTTAGTAGATATTGGTTTATTTAATTACCTATCTCCAGGAATTTGAGGCTTTAAATCTGCGGCAAGACAGCACAGACACGTCTTGTTCTTGGCTTCAAGAATCGGAAATGCCTAATTTATTGTCTCCTTTAAATAGCTCTCAATCGTTGCCAACCGCAAAATGATAAAAAGTATTTACTTAAAATTCTGTTTTTATTATCAAATCTACTTAATTATTGCACTATTTTACTTCCCATTAGTAATTCTTATTTGTTACTAAATTTCTATTGCATCAATTTATTAATTAAGGTTTATTGTTTAATTTTTACCAAAACTATCTAGGTTTCTAACTAGTAAGAGCCGGTGGTTTGCTGGTAGAATAACAGATGGCGCTCGGTGTATATTTTAAAGTTAATTCAAGTCTACTCGTTAAGAATCGGTTGAGTTTGCTTGTAAAGTACAGATGGCGCTCGGTGTATATTTTAAAGATAGATCTTTGAGTGGGGATGAGGACTTCGGCAGCTCTAGGTTTCTGTGAACAAAAAGTTAATAAATTTAAAGTATCTGCTATTATAGTGGTTTTAAGAACCCCATAATTAAATTATATATATTCTGTAGCGTCCTGGAACTTTAGGACGGTACAATACAAGCTGTGCAGCAGGTGGTGGGTAATATTGTTGAGGGTCTGGAGGAAGGAAAACATACTGGACTTGCTTTATGTGACCTCTCCAAGGCCTTTGATTGTGTATCTCATGACCTGTTGCTAATAAAGTTAACGTATTATGGTATAAGATGTGTACCCCTCTCACTATTTGAATCGTACCTAAACAACAGACAACAATGTGTTAGTATCAATAATATGAATTCTGCTCTTACCAATATCAAAAGTGGCGTTCCCCTGGGATCGGTTGTTGTTCATATTATTTATAAACGATATAGATCACTTTGTTCGTCCTGATAAGTGTGTCCTTTTTGCAGACGATACAACCCTAATTGCCTCCGACGCAAATTATTTGAGTTTACTGAGTAGTCTAGGTCAAATTGAAACAAAGGCTAATCAATGGTTCATTACAAACAAACTTAAACTTAACAGTGGTAAATCACAAAAACCTGTTATATCATCAAACCATAGAATCAGTAAGGGTAAGAGTGTAAAGCTACTGGGCGTTGTATTAGATGATAGATTGAGTTGGTTGGGTCATGCTGAATTTTTGTTGAAGTCACTTTCGAGTACAATTTACTTATTACGCCAGTTGAGGCTAATTATAGGAAGCAACACTTTGCTCTCAGTATATGTTGCCCTTTTTCATTCCCGAGTTACTTATGGTGTGATTTTATGGGGAAATTCAATGCACGCCATAAAAATTTTTCGGCTTCAAAAGAAAGCTGTCAGAGTGCTGGCTGGAATTAATGATAATAGAGTACATTGTAAGCCACTGTTTGTGAAGTTTGGTATAATGACGTTACCATCTTTATTTATATATTATTCTTTAATTGAAATACACATAAATATCAGTATTTTCAACACGCACTCTGACATTCATAACTACAATACTAGATCCGTAAATCTATTGAGAACTCCCCGTTTTAGACTGAAAAAATCTGAGAATAACTCTTTAAATTTGAACATGTACAATGTCTTGCCAAATAGTATAAAATCATTAAATATAAACTCTTTTAAAAAGGCCCTGAAAGCAATTTTAATTAAACAATGCTACTATTCTGTAGATGACTTTATGACAAACTCAGTTCAGACTGAAATAAATTAATGACAGATAATTAATACATTAATGTTGATATGAAGCAGGCATACGAGGTGTTTAAATAATTTTGTTTTTAATGTAGTATTTACATATTATAGTTTTTGTTTGTTTTTTTTATTATACTTTTGTCATGACAAATATATTTATTGTTTTTTATACATTTATGTGATCCTTCTATATTTAGGCTTATGTGATACTTTTATATTTATATATGCTTTCTTCTTTTTTTATAGTTACCATTTTACAGTAACTTAATTTCATAATTTAATTTTTGTTTTTCTGACTTGCTACAAATATACTCTTGTGTATGTAATGTAGTTAAATAAATTATCTATCTATCTATCTATGGACGAAGTGTGTATCTCATGTGATAAAAAAGGAAAATGAATATTCTATATTACCACCTATTAATCCAATTATTGTTAATGTGAATACCGATTCAAGTTCGGAAAACTCGGATAGTGACGAATGAAATATTGTTTATTTAAAGTTCATAGACAAAGCCTTTTAGAAACTTGTTTATTTAACGTCGACCTATTTCCGCTAATGAGACCAATTACCGATGACAGGAAACGAGTCTTTCCTTTATAGAATAGTAGAAATGATGCTGCAAAGTTCATAGGTATCATATCCTAACATTTAATAAACAAGAGAGTCGCTGCTTTACGACCCTTCGGATGGATTATATACAGTCTATGCAACTCTCATCTAAGATTACATAACTTTGTCGCTAGAAGATAGAACGAGAGGTAGGTCACTAGACAATAGACGTAGCCTTAATATATCATTTATGTGACTTATCAAATGTGATAAACATATTTTTTCATTAACCACTTCTTATTGAATAAAGGTATTGTAGAAATCCCTTTCTTTAACAATTAAAAAAATAATTATTTAGTATTTAAAACGTTTTTACATTTCTACTGCCGCCGGCTATGTCCCATAAAGGAAATACCGACTTTACTCCGAGTTTCGTTTTCATGCTGTCCCAATTGAGATCATATATACTATGCAATCATTACCCTGGAATGATATGATAAAAAATATTTTGCAAACTGTAGAGTAAGGCTCGACAGTGGTCCCATGTCAGTTTCATCAAGCTATGTCTAGCATAAAGTAAGCAGATCTTGGAAACAAGTTTTCTCTGTGCGAGACTGGCCAATGCGCTAGTGATAATTTCATCGAAATTGCATTATAATTGGGAGTTATAGTCTGTTTTTAAACCAGAAGGAGTAAACATGAAAGTTCCATTCACACCATAAAAGTAACTAGAAAATACACTAAAACCTTTTTGGCGTTTTGGGCAACCAACAATACACGACTACAATGTTTTTGTGTGTATTTTATTATATTATGTAATGCATCGACCTCTATTTGACCTCTAGATATTTTATGTAGCATTCATACCATTTACGCAATATAAAGGCGCCAAGTAATTAGCCAGTTTTACCTTCAGGTTTATACAAAAGGGATTAAACGCTGATATATAATGTGCAAACGATAAAATAGAAATTATAACCAAAAAATGTATGACATGAAATTAAAATTTTTATATGTCAAAATTTACGACTATTGCCTTGTGTTAAACTGGCGAGACCCTGTCCAATCACAGATGTATAATTTAGCGCGTTAAATTTAAAACGCTCCTCCTGGTTTAAAAACAGACTATATATATTTTACGAATAGCTAATACTGAATCTGATATCTAAAGTTAAAAATTCAAAATGCTAGCTTTAGTAGGGTTGTCATAATTGCAAAACTTTTTCATAATTTCATGAAATTGGTACGTGCGGATATGAGAAGTCTCTGATAACGAATTTGATGTTAAAGGTTAAACACTTAAAGAAAGGCAGATATTTAGTTTTACCTCGTGGAATACGTATGGGGCTACTCGGCCAGGATTTTAGCCTCATCGCGGAATGAAGTTTTCGATTTTTTTTTTGTATCACTCCCTGAAGAAAAAGTTCCATTACTACTGGCATGTCTGGCGTTGCTAAAAGCGTGAATTCATTTGTCGAACATGTGAAATTAAATGATCCATTTTTTCTTATCGCGGCACGTCAGTTTCCTTGTTTTTCTATTAAAGATAATGTTAGACGATGTAGGAAAAATAATAGCTGACATTTCCCGCCTCGCCCGCGTTTCTAATGGGGGAAAATTTCCAATTTTCCGGCACTTGGATACTTTTGTCATCACGGCACATCAGTTTCCCATATAATTACATGCTTTTGTTGCCAGAGAACCTAGGAAAAATAGTAACCGACAATTTTCAGACGAATTGGAAAATAATTGATAAAATGTTTCCGGCTAATCGTGCCGCCATTTTTAATTTCCCAATTTCGATTTCATATTCGTAACCTGCTACTTCAGTAATCCCCACATACCGATTTTCAGCGGAATCGGACCATAAATGATCACCATCCGCCATTTTGAATGTCTCAATTCCATATTCGCAATCAGCGATGTCGAAAACCCCCGCATACCGATTTCTAGCGGAATCGGACAACAAATAAGGAAATTATTTTAATGTAATTTTCGGTAATATTTTCACATCCTGTATATGGTGCAAACTGAATTTTTCAACCGTTCATAACTAAGTGAATACGTGGAATGGAAGGTCGTTTTATGTCTCCATGGAAAGAGGAAGGTTGATACCAAATCGCAATGGCGGAACCGGAAATCCGGCTCGGGCACCAATGAAAGAAAAATGGCGTTCCTCGTAAAAATTGAAAGACATGGATTCTCCAAAAATTCATAACTAAATAAATACGTCGAGTATGAGACCGCGCGACGTCTCTATAGAAACAGGAAGATTGGCGCTTTATACTGGTATCAAATTGTAACAGCAAAATCGGAAATTCGGCTCGGCAAGAGTAAAAGAAAAATGGCCTATTTGGACCTCTCAGAAAATGTTGAAATTTCCCCTTAAAAGTTGAAAAACATAGAATTTTCAAACGTTCGTAACTAAATAAATATTTCGAGTGGAAGTTCGTTCTGTCTCAATCGAGAGAGGAAGATCGGCGATATATCGACATCGTAAATTGCAGGGTCAAAATCGAAAATTTAACTCGACTCGAACGAATAGAAATGGGCATTTTTTGACGTCTAGTGAATATTGCTCGGAATGAGAGCGATTAAAAATGATTTTCACCCCTTTCGCGAGATTTTGGGACTTTGCTGCAAGGAAAAACGTTGTTTACTTTTATTGGAACTAAATATTTTTCATTCATTTAACCATGCCGTAATTACACGAAACTTTGGTCGAGGGCTCATCTACTACCATTTTCATACCATACTAACTGTAACTGACGTTGTGTTCTAAGAAATGGCGAAGGCACCGGTGTTATTTCACATATTAAATTAATGTTTATCTGAAATGTATTTAAACAGTTTTAAAAAATATCTTGAAGATGGGTTTCAGTTATCCTATAATAAAAAAAAAGAAATTGAAAATAATTGTTAATTTAAAAATTGAAAAACCCTCGACACAAAAAAAACCTTTAAAAAGAAACAAATAATTCATGTCCATTGGCTCGAAACACTGGCTATTTCTTTTTCTGTAAATGTGTTGTTGGATCATGGATTAATAGTTTTCAGTTAGATAGGTAGGTACATTATTTGCTTTACTTGCTGCCTAGGGAATCACTACTTCCTCATCCAGATGTTCCATCCAAGTACCTTTAAAGGAAAACATCTTGACTATATTTTCACTCTAGTATGCGAAAATAATTGGTCATAAAATTTTAATAATGTTTGAGGCAGATGTCATAAAAAAATTTGAGGTGTCGTGCGTCATCTCAATGAGATGTCATTACAATACATACCTGCACCAACTTTCAAGTGAATATTTCAATTTTATTTTGTCATTATAAGGAAATCTGAGGCCTTGGTTTCTAGTCATTGATTTAGAAGGTAGGCAGACGACATCCTATGCACATTTCCTATGCAGAAATGGCATCAGTAGACATGGCTAAATGTAGTAACAATATGGTGGTTTTGCCAGACCCGGACTAATTAAAATAATAAGAACTTTGTACCCCGACGAGACGGTCTATCTGGATAACGTAAATAAATGTTCAATTCAATAAATTCAAGAGTTTTAGCAAAAAAAAAAAAATAGAATAAAGGATACATATGCAAATAAAACACAAAATAAACATTTTAAAATATATTTATTGGCCTGTAAATAATACAATTTTATTGATTTGATGCCTAATACTTTGACACTTATTTATTGTACTTTCACTCAAATAATACAGTCTAATATTTGTCGACGTTCTAAATCAACAGGAAAACTAAAATATAAACATGTTATTAGACCTGTTCAACACGTTTTTAAGAAAATGTGGCATTATAAATTGTCAACAATATGCATACGATTTGAGTAAAAAGTATTACACAGCTTTTATAACTTTTTAATTACTAGTTCTATTGAATAATGTTTCATACTAAATTTGTGAAATAAAAAACGAACAGGTTTGTGGTTTGAATTTATACACAAATCTCCATTTAGACACTTCAGTTAGTAACTTGTTTTTTAAATCACACCCTATGATAAGGTTTTATAACTTTATAACAGCATAAACACCAACCTTGTAGATAAAAAGAAAACGACAAGAAAAATGATTTGTGTAAAACATTTTTTTGATAAAACTGATATTTAAAAAATTATAGGCTAAATATGTAACAGTTTTTATTCATCTTGATATATAAAATGTGCAATTTTATCTTAAAATAAACATTTTTTTTCTATTATACGAAATATATAACCTGCGTATATTAAAAAACATTTAATTAGCTATTTTTATAATACGGTTTTGTTTGTTGTTTAAACTACCCACGAAATGTTATTCCCGTTAATTTCTTCTTGTCAACACTGTCTCTAAAGGAGCAACTTCTTTTAGCACACGACACCATAATAGTCCTTTTAATGTTTATTGTCTAAAATTCAGCAAACTATCAGTAAAAATCACAATAAATGCACGGAAAACAAACTGTCACTATTTGACGGAAAAGTAGTAACAAGATGGCAAAATTATGCTGTTTTTGATCAGTTGACTGCTTCTCCCTACCTTCCAACTCAGTGCTTCTAGTATATATCAAATCTCTAGTTTCTGTACTCTTACCAGCTGGCTTTACTCATTTTCCACTACTTATCCCCCACCCCTTCAACGGACTCATCTCAAAATATATTCTAGTTCCAAATGTCCTTATAATACATACGTGTACAAAATCTCAAGTGAATATCTTAATTAATATTTTATCAACCCATTTAATTATGGAGTGGGGGTGGTGGAGGGGTTAAACAATGTTGTAAAAAAATCTGAGGCTTTGGCTTCTAGTATATACACCAAATTTCAAGTTTCTGAACTCTTACCAGCTTGTTTCACTTATTTTCCCCTATTCACCCCAACCAGCTTCAACGAAGTCATCTCAAAATATAATCTAGTTCCATGTGTCGTTATAATATATGTACGTGTACCAAATTTCAAGTGAATATCTCAATTTTATTTTATCAACCCCTTTAATAATGGGGTGGGGTTGGTGGGGGCGTTGAAAAATATTATGAAAAAATCTGAGACCTTGACTTCTGGTATATACACCAAATTTCAAGTTTCTGTACTATTACCAGCTTTTGCTTTACTTATTTTCCCTTATTTAACCCTCAACCCTTCAACGAAATCATTTCAAAATATAATCTAGGTCCAGGTGTCGTTATAATATATACGTGTACCAAATTTCAAGTGAGTATCTCAATTTTATTCTATCAACCCCTTTAATAATAGGGTGGGGGTTGGTGGGGGCGTTGAAAAATATTATGAAAAAATCTGAAGCCTCGGCTTCTAGTATATACACCAAATTTTAAGTTTCTGTACTATTACCACCTTCTGCTTTACTTCCCCCTATTCACCATTTTTTAACCCTCAAGCCTTCAACGAAATCGTCCCAAAATATAATCTAGTTTCAGGTGTCGTTATAATATATTTGTGTATCGTGTACCGTGTGGTGCGAGGCGGATGGAAATATTATATAAAAAAAATGTACTCTTACCAGATTGCTTTGCTCATTTTCCCATATTTACCCCTATTTATCTTCTAACCCTTCAGCGGATAACTTCAAAAAACAATCCAGTTCCAGATCCACATACCATTCCAAAGAAATAGTGCACACAAAAAAAAGACAGACCAACACACCGACCGACAAACAGATCGACAGAAAAATTAGAAAACATTTTTTCGTTCAAATTTAAAATCCCGTCGTTTCGTGACATTCTAATCCTATTTCGACAAAAAAAAATCTGTTTAATTTTATGATTACTACACTCCGATATGTTGATGTGGAAGTAAAATTGAAAGTATTTTATTTTATTAAGAGAATTGTGTGCTCCACGAATACCTAGATGTCAAAAGGGGAAAGGGAATTTCGGATGGTAAGAAGATTGGAGGAAGGTCAAACAAAACACGAAAGCACCGAGCCGGCACGTCGCGTGCCTAAAACACTAACTTTTTGCAACGTAATGAATAAAGAGCTATTCATTTTCTTAAGAGAATAAAAAAAGTATATAATTTTAAAATTAAAATGAAAATCTAAGAACACTTTTCAAAACGGTCGTTGTGTTTTTTTTGTACTATAGTTCTAACGTACCTGTATTATTGCTTTATTCAATAAAAATGAGATTTAGGTGCAGTTCTACACATTTTTGATAAACATATTTCCCAATTTATTTTCCCAATTTTATGACAGTTTCGCATTTTCAAGCTCTTCTAGTAGATCTCTAAAAATTCCATGGGAAATTCCACATTGGTCACAAAATGGGATTTCTGATTAATATAACTATTTCATTATTTTTTTGTTACAGTTTACATCTTCTTATTTATAATGTCTTGACAGACATTTTGTGATCCATGCATTATTCTAGTTGGTCTTCCTTTGCTGTATATCATGTCTGACAATATTACGCCATATGTCGCTGTTCCCTCGCGAAAGCTCTTTCCCATTAGCTTAGCGTTTTTGAGGGTTCTCTTCGCTCTTATTTACATACAAACGATATTCTGAAACCGAAATTGTGATTCAAAATAGTGTATTTAAGTTTAGTAAATCTTGTAAACTTTTTGATTTAAGGTGGCAATTTCCAAGAGAGAGACATCCGATAGGGAAATATTTATTATTTTTGGCCATAACTTTTTTTTCTTATTACGTATACTTATTTAAAAAAACTATAAGACTATCTAAGTAAAACCATAACAAGACTATTACTATGAATTTTCACTCAATAATTACAATCATTTCCAAAATAGTTTGATTTAAAATTAAGAAATAGGAAGATTTGTATAATCTTTAAATTTAAATCGAACTATTTTGAAAACCACTGAAATGATTGAGTGTGAATTCATAGTAACAGTTTTGTTATGGTTCTACTTAGGTACTTAGTCTTTTAGCACTAAAAAAAAAAAAGTTATGGCCAAAAATATATTTTAATTTTATTCATTATACTAACTTATAAATTATGTTTTCTTGTCGGTATTCAAATTAGTTGTCAAATAACCAGTTTTGCAAAATTATGAGTCTATTTATATGTATAAAACATACAAAAATTCACTTCTCATTTGTTTATAACAGAAGCAAAATGATGAAGGACGTCGTTCTTATTCAAGAAATAATAATTTAAAGTATTATTTACCAACATCTATCTAATCATTAGATGGACTGTAGCATTTATTCTACAGCATTCAATAAACACATTTGTGTCAAGATTTTATAAAGCAAACGAACTGTTTATGGCAGCTCATTACCTTTGATACGATGCTGTTGATCTGTTCTTCACAACGAGCCGTATAATTACGTACATAGTCTTGATGAGTATAACAAAAACAAAACAGAAAAGCCAAACATATAGTAAAACTGTTTGGGTTTCAGTTACATTCCCACGTTGGATTTAATTCCTTCGGTTCGTGTATTTAGAAATCATGTACATACGAAATTACATTCTCAACTTTATTTGTGTTTTAAAGCTGTGGTGGAATGCAAGAGACCACAAAATCCTTTTTGGATGTCATAGGCGGTGATTTTTTAGGAACATTATAAAAATGCCACGAAAGGGACTTTCTCAACTATACATTAGTTTAATCTAATATTCAGCTGTTTACAATTACACAGCCACACAAAAAACATCCTTCTGGTCTGGATATCTGACCATGTTTACCATACCTATGTTTTTGGGGTCGCTGAATCCGAATCTGAGGTCTCCATCACATCAGGATTTTGCCATAACCTCCAAAAAACCCATAATTTAAGCGATTTCGACATCTCTTCACACAAATCGCTGTAACTTTTCCTAGACAAAAATGACCCCCTCTTTTTTGTACTATATCGATTGCAAATTAAATTTCCAATCTGATGATGTTGGGCACGATATTTTCCCGGAGCTTTTTAAGTGAGATATCGGCCGCCAAAGTAAAAGGTATGAGGATTTCTCTTCTCGAGCGACACAGCCCAGCTTCGAGAGCCATTTCTGCCAAACGAAAGATAGCAAAAATATTGAAAAATTTAGGGGTACGTAGAAATACGTAAGAAATCGTTTGGCGCAAATCGGACGTTGGTGCGCGGCTTGGTTTTCAAGATATGGCCGCTCGAAGTCATCGGAGGGTGAAAATTGAATTTCTTTTACCGCTTCCCGAGCTTCTCGAAAACGAAACGAGATACAGAGCTGCGGTTTACGCCATTCAGTTTGTATCACCATTTCTTTCGCCTTCCTACATATCTACATACCGTGAATTTTTTTAGATATTTGCTGGCACTTTCATTTTTTTGCAAAATTTCTAAGGTAAAGGATCTAGAAAATTCAGAGGAATGGAGGTGAAAGAAATCGAATAGAGTAAACCGCAGCTCGTTTCGCTTTCGACCTATAGCCTCGGGAAGCGGTAAATAAAATTAGATTTTCACCTTCCGGTGACTTCAAACGGCCGTATCTCGAAAACCAAGGCAAGTCTCGACCTCAGATTTACGCCAAACGATTTCTTACATCTTTCTCAATTTTTTCAGATTTTTGTTAACTTTCGTTTGGTAGAAATGGCCTTCGGACCTCTCACTTTGACGGCCGATATATCACTTACAAAGCGGCGAAAGAATATCGTGCCCCACATCATCGGATTGGAAATTTAATTTGCAATCGATTTAGTACAAAAATGAGGGGGTCATTTTTGTCTAGAAGTTACAGCGATTTATGATTGACTCGTTGCAACAGCAGGTTATTTCCAAAACTATAATAGGTTGAAACATGAAATTTTACATGTAAGTAGTTTGAATTGGGTGTTACGGAAACAGCCTAGGAGTCGATGCGCCAAGAATATTTTCTAACGTCACTTTATGGATCAATGTGTGGAACTTGAAGAATGATAAGTGGGCATTTGAGAGGTCTAACATTGGGAATTACTGGAATATTAAAAAAAAGTAATGGCAGAAACTGTCAGCATTATTGGAGGGGGAAAACAAGAATTAAAAGAATATAATTGCACACAATGAAATACTGGGGACACGTCCAACGACAGGATACGACACACCTATTAAAGAAAGCGCTGAGACTGAACAGCAACACATTGAAAATAGGAAGGTCATGGATGGCAACAATCAAGAGGATCATGAACAAACTAGGAAAAGATAAGATATACTGAGAAATAAAGGCAAAGCAAAAGAAGGAATACAATAAAAAAAATCGCAAGGATATACGCCGCCAGATGCAGAAACAGAAGAAAATAGAACTGAAAGAGCTGCAAAAGTCCATACAGACCATAGAATACTATGCAAAACTAGAGAGAAAGACACGGCAAGTACGTAGAGGATACAAAAAAAATACCAAATAACAATTTAAAGTCTCTTTAACCAGAGAACGAATAACTGAAAAAGAAATACCAATAGGAAATGGAAAACAAGTATCATGGGTTAAAAAATAAAAATAGCGACGATGAAAACAATGTGGTATACGAGGACCTGCTTTTCATATTTTGAGTAACTATCTGTCAAATAGGACACAAAAGGTAAGAATTAATAATGTTCTTAGCGAAACATTGAAAATAAACATGGGGGTGCCACAAGGCACAGTTTTAGGTCCAATATTGTTCCTTGTGTACATAAACTCAATTGCCAATGTGTCGAATTTTGATGGACATATAGTATCCTACGCAGATGATACTGCTTTGATTTTTAAAGGAGACACGTGGACAAATACATTTTTAAAAGCTGAGCTAAGTATATCTTCTATTTACAAATGGTTATACTATAGTCTGCTTTCCTTAAATATTGATAAAACTAAATTTATGTCTTTTACTCTTTTGAAAAATGATCAACCCAAAACAGAAAATATATTTATACACAAAAGTAATTGTCTCAAAACAAAAAATTGTATGTGCCCTGTTATTAAAAAAACTAATAAAATTAAATACCTTGGTGTAATGATAGATCAGCATCTAAGATGGGTTGAGCATATTATTTATATAAACAAACGCCTGAGACAATTAATACCTAAATTTTATTCTTTAAGAGAAATTTTAAATGAAAAAAAATTTATCTATAATCTACAACGCTCTTGCTGAATCTATTTTACGATACTGTATTATAGCCTGGGGTGGCCTATCTAAAAACATCTTGAAAACGTTGCAAGTTACCCAGAATACATTAATAAAAATAATATTTAAGAAAAACAAACGTTATTCAACTGAAGCTTTGTATCGAGAATCCGGAATTTTAGATATAAAAAATCTATATACATATCAAAGTCTTGTATGGACGTTCAAATCTCGTGATTACTTAAAAAATTACCATTGTTATGAAACAAGAACTCTCGATAATGCATCATTAAAGGTCCCATTATTTAGGAAAAACCATACGCAACATTTCGTATTTTATTTTGGCCCTATATTTTATAATATACTACCTATCAACCTAAAAAAATAACAAATATCAATAAATTTAAAAAGGAAATTAAAATATATATTATAAAACATAAATATATATTTGACAATATCAGGTAACCTTATCAATCTACACTTACCTTTATGTATGTACGTATATATTCATGACGTTTTCTAATGCTTTTCTATATTATCAATATCTTCTAGTTAATATTTCATATTTAATACAAAACGTAATTTTATTTTTTAGTACTTCTTTATTTTTTTCCTCTTCTCTCTTTATTCTTTTCGCAGTTTGTCTTTAGTATTTTGCCGTAGTTTCATCTAACTTCTAATGTGAATAAGACATTGTCATATACTCATATATAGGTTAAATAAGCATTTATATAAATATAAGAGTGTACGTGTGTGTGTGTTTGGGTTTAGAGCAGTTCTATCCCTCTTGGGAAGTTGCAAGGAACTTTACAAACAAGCACATCTAGTGCTTAGGTAATTTTCTTTGCAACATGTAAAATGATGCAATAAGTATGTGTTTTTTTATTTTAGTACATCTTGTGTATTGTACCTAAAACCGTATTGTACCTAAACTAATTTAACAATAAATTTCAATTTCAATTTCAAAACGCTGAAGCAGAAGAGATCTCCCATGAGACCAACAAGAAAAAATGTACACAATAAATATGAACAACTAAAGAATATTAAGGCCGCAAAAAAACATACACCAAGCATAGACGGAAAGCCAGAAGAAGCAGAGAGAGAACAGAGAGGCGCAGAAAAAGACTAGAGAGAAGAGGTAATTCTCCTACAGCTGAAAATTAGCATTTCTATGTTTAATTAACAAGTGAAACTTATAACGGAAAACAAGATTTTTGGCTTGAATAAATTTATCTTTAGGTTTTACGAAATCTACATTGTTGTAGGTATTAAAATATTTACAAAATGAACCCAACCGTATTAAAATCGGTTATTTAGCTTTTTATGAAAATTCAAAATACTGCTCAAAAATGCTGTTCCTTAATTCATTTTTGAAAATTTAAAAATAACGTAGACATAACAAACTTTGATAGATTTGAGATAAATGAGAGATCAAAGATACAACTCTTGAGGAAGAAAGTAAGCCATCCATGTTACGTTACGAGATCCCAAGTTGATTTTCAAAAAAGTGCCTTTTTAATAAATAAATGCTTTTCTGCAAAAACTGTACAAGTACCTATACATACTTTTCAATTTAAATAATGAATAACTTTTTTATTTTTTAATCGGTTTTGTTCAAAAACAGTAAGATTCTTCTTCTAGGAAACACTAACTTACTGTCTCCAAGTTTTAATACAATCGCACTTTTCGCTCCTAAGTTATCGTGCTTACAAGAAACGTGACGGACGGACGGACGGACGGACGGACGGACGGACGGACGGACGTACGGGTGGACAGACAGGCCGACGGACAGACAGACGGACCGACGCACGGACGGACATTTTGAAAGTTGTTCAGAATTCGATCACCAAGTGATTTTTTTCTCTACGAGCGATATTACCGGTTTTAGAAATGTGCCGCTCGAATGCAATATACTCTTCGTCTTGTATTTGCCAAGAGTATATTAATTTTTTTTTTCGTGATGTTGTTTCGCATGAACGTAATTAGGAATAATTGCTTGGGTAAACAAGTTAACAGGTTTCAACTAGCACAGATTATATTAGTGTTGATATAATTTACATCGTCAGTTTAGCAATCAGCACAATTTCGTTATCTAAATGAATGACCCCACTGAATCATTATGAGTTAATATTATTTAATTTCCAACGAATCGGTCAGTTGAATCTATGTACTTTTTATTTTGTCCGTGAAACAAGTTTTGTAATTACTGCACAATTAGCTTTATTGCGATGATGGTTTTGTTTTTACTACCGTTCTGTTGCTACTAAAGTAGGGTTAATTATCGCATCATTAGTCATTCTCATCCACAGTTAAATTTTTATACATACTGTGTATTGTCGTTTATTTAGGTTATTATTACTAGGTAAAGTAGTTTATGGCATAAAAAATGTGAAATAATAATGCTTCGATTTCTTCAGCCGTTCAGAAGACAATTTCGTTAGGCTTATAATCGTAAACTAAATAAGCTAAACAAAACGTTTTACTTCACTCATCTCAGTCATAACAAAGATATTCGCCTTCAAAGTTGTTGTCAACACGAGACCCACCACTCTCTAATTTCTAAAGTGTCGATGCAAAAAATCTAAAAAAGTTCCCGAATATGCATATGCATGTCCAACACGTTCTTCGCCTGTTTTTATGCATGCTTTTATTTGTTTCTTAATTCCTTATAATTTTGCTTACGTGTCTTGACGTGACAATTTAAATAGCCCAACGATATCTTTTTATGAAACATAATTTCCCTAATAAACCAAGGTGAAGAACTCTTTTTCATTTAAATATTGATTTTGCGAGTAAAACCTAATTATGTTTTCGTAAAAGGGCCTAGCCGGTTTTGCATACAAAAAGCGCACTGACGTCTATTGGTATACTTTAGCCTTTTAATTATTGCCTTTTGCCCGAAGTATTCCTACAATTAATTAATTTCACGTATCTGCTTTCACCTATAAGAAAGATATGGGGGTAACAACTTAACGACAACTTTGTTTTTCTCTGGAACTATGACAAATATTCAAATGACTCCAACGCTAAAAAATAGTTATCAATTAGTGCTATGCTATGTATTTTTCTCAAACTTCTAGATCAATTTTAAGGGGTGCAAAACATGCCATATTTTTTTTCGAAAGTGTTTTTTTTTTAATAACCACTGGAACCTATATACTCTATGCATGTTTAATAGTGAACTATTTATTATTTGTTTGCTTATAGTAATGAAACATATTATTTATACGATTTTGCAAACAGCGTAAAGAAAAACTATCTATGAGAACTAGAAGAAAAACTATATCTAAAAATATTAATGAAATCTTTGCATTCTTTCGACAACCTGACTTCTGGTTATACTAGCAAGTTAAAATTCTGAAATAAATTTGGCCAATTTCTTATTTGACATTCTCATTATAACACTAGCGTCCAACATAGTCCTCTACGGTTAAGCAGATTAAACTAGTATCTACATGACCCCCTACGGTATGTAGTTAAAAATGAGAACAAAGGCCTGAAATTAATTTATTTACCTACCTTGTCTTTAAATTTTTTTTTCATTCTAATACATTACATTTTCATAAAATTTCTCATTCAGTTTTTTGGAAATGCTTAGCTTAGCTTAGGCCTTTGAAACGTTTTTCGCCTTTATCCTGAGCTCATCAGAAAGGCACAAATCTACTCATAACGATGTACCATGCAAAACCAAAAGGCAGTATCCATGAATAAGTATGGAATATTTATATTTGACATTGACTCATAAAAAATAACAGATCTTCACCTATCTAGGAGCTAGTTAGTATTGGAGCCTACATACTCTATACATGTTTAAAAGTGAATTATTTATTATTTGTTTGCTTATAGTAATAAAACATATTCTTTATAGTATTTTACAAACAGCGGAAAGAAAAACTAATCTTTGCATTCTTTCTATAACCTGACTTCTGGTTATGCTAGCAAGTTAAAATTCGGAAAACAATTTGTCCAATTTCTTATTTGATATTCTCATTATAACACTAGCATCCAACATAGTCCCCTACGGCTAAGCAGATTAAACTAGTATCTACATGACACCCTATGGTATATAAATTCAGATAAAAATGAGAACAAAGGCCTGAAATCAATTTATTTACCTACCTTGTCTTTAATTTTTTTTTTCATTCTAATAAAATCTCTCATTCAGTTTCTTGGAAATGCTTAGCTTAGCTTAGCCTTTGAAACGTTTTTCACCCTTATTCTGAGCTCATCAGAAAGGCACAAAGCCACTCATAACGATGTATTATGCAAAACCAAGGCAATATCCATGAATAAATATGAAATATTTATATTTGACAATGACTGATACTGGAGATACACCAACCAAATAAATCACGTATAATCATCTGAAAGTCAGCTATAATATATAAAAAATACAGAAGTGTTAATTTATCGGAACAGAAATCAAAAATAATAACTAATGTATTACGTATAATATAATATATTTACTTTTAATACATTGGGTTGATTCTACTGTTGGTTCCTTGTGAAACATTCTTCAATAATTTAAATATACAGGAAATTATGCTTTTTAATGTTTCAAAAAGTTTTAGTAAAACTCTACACGTCCTATGTAAATATACTACAAATAGGTTCTTAATGTTAAATTATTTTTTCTAGAATATTGTGACCCATAAATAATGCTTGATCATTAGTTACATTTTTATGCTTCTTGACAGCTTTCATGATCTCAAATTGTTCTAGTAAATCTAACTTCTTTCCTTTATTTTCTGTATGGAGTAATTCGACTTCATTGAATTTCTTCTCTAATGATACGGTCCATATGTTGGAAAAGAAAGTAGTTTTCTTTATAGAGGAGCTCCGTATGTATTAATTTTAAATGAAGTCCAATATTCTGTCTTCTTATGTACCATTGCTTTTGTTCTAATACTAGCCAAATTTTCAAGGTTTTTTCTACGGCCTGTTTTGCTTCTATTGAACCATGGTTTCAGTATATTTTCATATGCTTCGTTGTGACACTATTTTTTAAACCCACTTATGAACCAGATATGATTCGAACACTTTTTTAACTTTAGTAAACATCTTCTATAAAACACCGCTAATTTTGCTTTGCTTTTACTAGAACAATTTGAAATCATGAAAGCTGTCAAAAAGCATAAAAATGTAACTAATGATCAAACATTATTTATGGGTCATAATATTCTAGAAAAAATAATTTAACATTAAGAACCTATTTGTAGTATATTTACATAGGATTGGAGTTATATATAGCTATTTTGCATATAATAAATAATAATAATAATAATATTTATTTATTCATTTATAGCTGTAGATTATACAGATATGAAACGTCAGGTATAGCATAATGAAAATGTACGTAGTACGTATGGGATATAAACGAATACAAAACAAACATGTAAAATTACACTTTAAAATTATAGAAAACATACACATATAGACACATACAGACACATACATACCTATACATATATATACATATATACACATATACACATATATAAATACAACATGTATCACAGATAAAGTATATAATACAAATTACATTCAATATGCCATGAGGCATTTCAAAAGTAAAATAAGTGTGTAAAAACAATGTATTATATATTATCAAAGGACGCAGATAAAAATTCATCTATACTGTAAAAGCATCCATTGACCAACATGGATTTTACATGTTTTTTAAATGTATTGTAATTTTGTACTTTCTTCAAAGTAATGGGCAACTTATTATATAAATTGATGCAGTTATAGTTAGGTGAATGTTTATATGATGTGGTGGTATGTTTTGGAATACGCAATAATTCACCATGCCTAGATTAAAAGCTTTGCATAATTTATACCTTTCCACTAGGTATGAATAAGTAAGGAACACATTTTGAATTTAGTAATATCTTGTACTCTTGATAAAGGCCTAATAAGCCGAAGCACGTGTAGAGTTTTAATAAAACTTTTTGAAACATTAAAAAGCATAATTTCCTGTATATTTAAATTATTGAAGAATGTTTTACAAGGAACCAACCGTAGAATCAACCCAATGTATTAAAACTGCCAGCAAAGCAAAATTAGCAATTAGCAAAATTAGCAGTTGGCCTATTAGCAATTACGTATACTATACATTCTATAGTATTTACGATAAAGTAAAATAGTAAATATCTTCTGAATGTAAAAGTAAGAGGCCTACATTTATGAATGCTCATTAATAATTACTCTCGCCATGATTTGGATGGAAAGAAAATTTAAAATGCTTGAATAATTCAGTTTAAATCTATCGGTTCCCACATATTAAATTTAAACACACAAAGTTGGATAACGCGGAATACCTGTTTAAAGCGGGACGAGTCAATTATCGTGTTCGTATTTTGTAAAATTTAAAAAATACGAGTCGGTTAGGTCGTCAAGCAGAATTCCTTACAGCACATGAGCAATTTAAAGAAGATGGCAAACATGTTTTAATTGTAAACGTTTTGCGGAACATACCTAGGTACGTATAAATAAATTGTTTCATGCTAACAAAATGTTTTTGTGTAGTATATTTATAAAATTATTCATGTGAGATTTATTTGATCAATGTGGACTAAGTTGTTAATAGTCCATTTGCTGTAGGTTTTGACCCAAAAATTGTTAGCGACTGGACAAACTCTGCGCAGCATGTAAGTACTTTAGATATAGAATATGATGATAAAAAGTTTTCCGGGATAGGGTAGCCGTTTTCTCCTAAAAATCCCTAAAGAATATGTAATTTATGTAGCCGACACCATATTTTCATTATATCTTAGTAAATATCGATTTAATATAGGATCAAATGATCGTACTGATATACGGACTCACATTTACAGCATTTAATATTGTTTTTTTCTGCTTCTGGAGTCCCAACATAACTATCTGGGCAAGAATTTTCCTTGTCCGAATAGAACTTACCCCTTTCTCGTAACGAACGATCTACACTTACAAAAAATCTTTCTCAAGGTACTCTTCTATTTGGGAAAGCTTCTTCGTACAATCTTCATGATTCAGCAGCATTACCCAAGGCTCGGCCGTATAATAAAAGAATATCGGCCTGTTCTTCGAAACTCATCTCAAATAAAAATTCAAATTCTTTTATTAAAGACTGCGTAATGAGAACCTTAACTTTTATGTCATTAATAACAATTCAATATTGGAAACCAAAACCGACCAATTAAGTAATAAAAAGCCAAGTAAGAAGTTTTTACAAGAAAAATACGGCGTGAATGTTTACAAGTGTAGATCAAGAGATGACGTTCTGCAGGGTTTTTCTGGCTTTCCCTGTATACTCGAAACAGTAACCACGTTCCCATAAAAATCTCAAATTATATATTGTTTTTATTTTCTTTTAAAAAAATACTGTATATAAATAGGCATAAATACTGTAAGTGTCTCTCACAGTGATGGTGAATTTAAAATAGGAGTAGCTAAGATCAACAGCCATACCATCGGGCGGTCAATCTATTTTGTTTATTTATATAAATGTTTAATATTTTGACATAGCATAATTGTAACAAATGCAGACATCTTAGTCCAATCATAATGTATATAGTTAAATATAATAAACAAATTAAAATGGAAAAAATGGAATGGTAGACAGATTCGCTGAAGTTAAGCAACGGCCGCGGCCGGAACGGTTACCGCTTCGATGGGTGACCGGACCATCGAGATACACCGCCGAAGCAGTTGCTGGCCTGAATACGAGGGACTTACAGACTCGCACGGGCCAGAACTAGATACCATAGGTCTATAGGGAATGATCTATTTTTTAAAATTATTACGGGCCGGCTTACTCCGAGGGTAGTGCAGCAATGTAGGCTTATTGTGCCATTTCCCACTTTTATCTCTGCCGTATTATTTTCCATTTCCATTTAAAAATCTTTATTTTATTTAACTGTGTTTCACATATCAAGACTTAAAACTAGATATTTCATAGTGTACAATGACAAGTAGATATTTAATATATTACATATTATGACTATACCGGGTGTAGCAGGATCATGGTATACCCCCTTTTCTCCTTTAGTTTTGAAGATGGTTGATTGAAACTTAGGATATACTACCAACATAATAAGCGGCACTTTTTGACATACAGCTGATTTTCTTTTCACTTCCGGTTTCGCCTGAAGTGACAATAACTTTCGATTTTTAAATGGAACACCCAATATATTATTGCATTTTTGAATTCTGCATAATTTTCTGAATCCAACGATGCCAAATAAGTGACATTTCAAACATCTTTTTTTTTATAATATCATTTTTAGTTTTCCATTAAGGTGTGCCATGATGGTTCTGATTTATTCTAAATGATCCGTGTAATGGTACAAAAATTGGAACCCCGTTAAAAACACTAAATGACGTGATTTACAAGCAAATAAAACTCATCAAAATTGATTTTGGGACAAAACTCAATATTTTCAAATGGAACCATATCGGTACCGTGGTACCATTTATTAGTACTATTAATAAAGAATTTATTCATATGTCGTATTAAAATGTGCGATAAATACAAACAAAATTACAGCTAATAGAAAATAAGAAAATACAATTTGATTCTAATTACCTTGTTACACATAAGGTGGTTTTGGAATACAAAAAATTAATACAAAACATTACAAAATGCTGTCCATTAACGTCAATGCACTCCTAAACTCGCATGGCTGTTTCGCCAATTGCTGGGCCGTTATGCTATTATTTGCTCGTCTTGCTCTTAGCTCCAGATCTCCACGGGTTGTAACGGCGGTTGCATAGAGAATATTTTTGAATTGACCCCAAATAAAGAAATCAAGGGGCGTTAAATCAGGTGACTTTGGAGGCCACCTCACAGGATATTCGTCGAAATTACGTTTTCTTCGAATCTCCGATGAAGGTAATCAGTTACTGTCCCTAAATTATGGGGAGGAGCGCCATCTTGTTGGAAATACATTTCCTGTCCTAAATCTAAAGGCAACTCACCTAATATGTCCTCAATCTCATTTTCCAGGAATCTCAAGTATCTGGCACCAGTCAGAGGTCCTTCAAATATTGTTGGACCAATGATTCCACTACCGATTGTTCCAAGCCAAAAATTGAAACCGAACCGCACTTGAAAGTTATCCTCCCCTAATAAATTTTGATTCTTTTGTGATGAATATTTTGTATTTTCTCGGTTAAATAATTCCAAATGTGTAAACCTTGACTCGTCCGAAAATAAAATCAGTCCCAAAAAATCATTATTTGGCTGCACGTTATTTACAAAATCCAATTGCAATATTCCATCCTACGTTCGTAATCACTTTCGTACAAATGCTGGTTCAATTGGTATTTAAAATATGTATAGTGATGTTTCTGCAAAATTCGGCTTACTGTTTGGTGACTGATGTTTAATTCAAACCCAACTTTCCTTAAACAAACACTCTTATCAACTTCTATTCGAGCCAAAACACTAATTTCCGTTCCTTCGTCAATAATTAAGTTTTCTTCGGGATCATTGTTGGGCTCTCTTCGAAATTGGTTTTCAACACGTTTAAAATAATTTTTCGCTGGACATTGTCTATCAGGATATCGTCGGCCATAAAAGTCCATAGCTGCAATGGGCTTGTTCAGCATTTTTTTTTTTATTTCACAAATCGAAAGTGCAAGTATAAATTAATGGATCTGCGAAATATCAGAATCTTATTCGCACGTTTAGTATCTTAAAAACTATTACAAATTTCCACCTCGCGAAAATGGGGCGTGGCCAGGCGCTACGTCACTATACGCATAGACTCGGCGATCTCAATAGACCTGATGCTCCTTATTGGTTATAATTATAAGTGTTTTCGAAGTATTGTTTGTTTTGCTTACTACTTGACAGTAGGGGAGTACAATTTGGTGAAATGTCAAAAAATTACAATTTTCTCTCGCTCCTGCCAGAACGAATTTTCGATTTCGACCCTGCAATTTACGATTATAATTCATCGCCGACCTTCTCCTTTCCGTAGACACATAGAACGAACTTCCACTCGACGTATTTATTTAGTTACCAGCGTTTAAAAATTCCATGTTTTTCGACATTTCAGATTAAATTTGAAAGGTCCCAGAAAGCCATTTTACTTACGTCACTTGCGTATAGTGACGTCACAAATGAGCGCTCGGTTTTTGCAACTATTACTAAATTCAACTCCTTATATCTCGAGAACGGAAAAAGTTAATAATACGAAATTTTAAGTGTATAATGAGAATATCGAATACTATATGAAAAAGTATAAAAACCATATAAAAAGAATATCATTGAACAAGCCCATTGATTTTTTTTTACTTTCCCCATAAATAATTAACATGTCCACTTTTTCATGTCTTGTATAAATTTGCGGCATTTTGAACACAATTAACAACAAGTTTAATTAGTTTTTAAAGACACAATGAAAACACCGTTAAACCAACAAATGTTTGACAAGCTAAATATTTCATTGTTTTCAAAATAACCTAGGTTAGGTTACTTCTTAACATTTAATGAGAACAAAATTGTATTTTCTTATTTTCGTTTAGCTGTAATTTTGTTTGTATTAATAGTACTAATAAATGGTACCACGGTACCGATATGTTTCACTTTGAAAAAATTGAGTTTTGCTCCAAAAATAATTTTGGTGAATTTTATTTGTTCATAAATCACGTAATTAAGTGTTTTTAACGGGACGTCATGGCATACTTAAATCGAAAACTAAACTTTATGTTCCACTTAAAAATCGAGAGTTAGTGTCACTTCCGGCGAAACCGGAATTAAAAAAATATCAGTTGTATGTCAAAAAGTGCCGCTTATTATGTATGTAGTATATCCTAAATTACAATCAATTATATTCAAAATTCAAGGAAAAAAGGCGGGTATACCATGATCCTGTTACACCCGCTATAATTAAAACAAAAAAATCGTCAGGTGGATGACTGGGGACATATAAGACTTGTTTAACTATAGCAGTGTCTTAAACAGCTGATATAGTATTCACAGCATTTATCAAGTGAGTTATTACCATTATCGCAAGTTGAGTACTATACTTTATCTACGATTATAACAATAAATATTAACTTGATTTGACAACGTCAAAACTATTCAAACATGTCAAGTCACCCTCCTCTCTGCAATAATGATAATGGATCATTCTATTTTATTTTGCGGGTTACATCGATTGAACAAGCTAGGCATGAAGTTAAAGGTGATTGACTGTACGCAGTGATTTATAATAAATAACTTCTAAGTTATTATAAATCACGCTATTTGTTTATGGATATTATTGTTCAAATACAGTTGATTAATATATAATCTAACATGAGTAGATAAAATTCAGTAACACACTCAATGCATAAATAAATGTAATTTTCTTGCTGAAAAAAAAGTTTGACTTTATCCTACGCTCGTAGGTAATAATATGTAAAAGCTATCCAATAATAAAACAGATTAATTTGGTAACAAAACTGGAAAGTCTATTAAAACTAAAGAATTCTTCAACTTGAACACGTGAGTAATCGTTAAACCATTTATTTTACACTTTGTTTCTCTTTATAAGTTGTGCAGGAACATCGTTGTAAAGTTGGTAACTTCCCAGCCGATAATACTGCTTCTAGAGAACGCTAGGCTCGAGAAAAACGAAAACAAGTAAGCATAAACTAATAAATCTTAGAAAGGAAGAGCCACATAATCCTGAACATATTTCGTTCAGTTTCTTGGGTAGCTGTGAAATATGATAAGGAAAAGCCCATGTTATAGACCTAAAACATCAATAAATAATTCCTTTACTTTACAACCGCCGCTGTTCTTTCGTAACTTTTTAAATAAGTTTTTAGCGAAGTTTATAAAAATTACACTCTTTGTTAAAAAATGTTGTTATATGTCGGCTTAAGACTTCCTAATCTTCCGAGTGTATATAATTCTCCTAAACCTGACATACGCATACGTCTTATTATATGAGTTAATTTGTCATTGTTAGTACCGAAATTTTTCATTTAATTTATTTCTTACAATGGTCTGTATAAAAACTATAACTATACTTAAATAATACTTAAATCAGACAAAGTATGAATAGTAGGATGAGTTATACGGCGACTCTAAAAAATGAAAATGGGAAAAAGAGAAGAAAACTCCGTTTATTATACCATGGTATCGATAATTATCTTGATCAAAGATGGTTATGGAAATAAAAACTGTTGCCTAGCTTACGGCATCCTTTTGTAATGATTATATCAAAGTATTTAAATTTACGCGCCACACTGACGTCATCTGCAATAATGTGCACCTGTGTTTTTAACTCTAGAGATAAAATAATAATAAACTAAACAAACGACTATTAACATATTTATTAACGAAAAAAAAAGGGAGTTTAAAGAAACTGCTGAAATTGTTCCCCGGCGCTTTTTCATATTACAAAATAGTCCATAATGGTGAAACAAGGTGACCTTGGAGGACGCAACTCGCGTATGTAAACTTATCAACCGGTTATCAAAAAGCTCTTGAAATGCTTCGGGCCTTACATGAAAGGTAGACCAATCAAAATATTTCATGGATCACCAGAAATCCGTCAAGATGTGGTGAATAAAAGGAAGAACCAAATTGGTCTCATTTGAGATACTTTTTGGGACCAATTTTAATTATTAATTACTTGAAACATTATTTCTGCAGTTTTAGTTCCACGCCAAGGGCTTCAAATGTTAAGGGACCAAATAACTGAAAATTTGCTTTGAAATTAAAGTCTTGACTAGATATCAGAGCTGGGTAGGATTCGAATCACTCAGTATTCGAATCCTTTTTGAGTATTCGAAAGCAGTATTCGAATACTTTCATTTAAAACGATTCCTGATTCGGATTCGTAAGACAAATAAAAAAGGTTTCGTACTAGAATCCTTTTGTTGATAAGACGAGTTCTTTTTAGTGGTTTGGATACTTTGTGCGCAGGCGGTAACCTACACTAAAAAAACTCTCCATAAAATTTAACACTTGGACCCGTTGAGAGGCTTAATTTCTTCTGCCATAATCATAGACGACCCCCGAGGAAATTCTTTGACTGACGAAAACTTTGAAATCTTGGTCCCGTCAAAAGCAAACAAAAATTAAAAATATTCACTTGATTATTATTAGCACTGTTTTTATTTTTTTCGCTTTGGGTAATGTAGACTTTATGCTATAATACAGTGCCATTTATTTAATTTGTTTTCTTTAATTTATCAAACACTTAAATATTCGATAATTAAGCAAAGTACTAATCTAATCATCGTAATATTAAAATAGAAAATAATAACTGGAACTGTAACAATAATTATATAGTTAACTTCCGGATCCGTGATCAGAAAAAAAGAATTCGAATCCTGCGACTCGAATTATTTTTTTATACCAAAAGGTTCCGAACTTGGTATCCGTGATTCGAGTCATTTTTGATAATTCGGACTCGTGATTCAAATCCATTTTCAGAGGATTCGTCCCAGCTCTGCTAGATATTGTAGATGAGTCTCACAAAAGTCATAATGTAATTTTAAATCATATACTTCCTCAGTTATTCACATGGCTTAGGCGAAAAGGACAGGTTGTCTGACAATAATTTTAATTCGTGACGTATTTACTGTTCCGCATGTATAACTTAGTAATTTTCGAAATTTCATTAACACTGAATTTCAAATAAGAAATTATTTTTATTCACCGTGTCGGATAGGGTTTTGTTTACGATAATAATAACAGGATGGGACCCTGACTTAATTATCTATTGTTGTTCATGGTTTCGTTACAGCTATTTGTTACTGCCTTCAGAAGGTGAATTGTATTCGGACAGATACAACTATATATGGTACAAATATTTTTATAGGCACTTAATTATAGTTTGTTCTAATAATAGTACCTATCTCCACATTTGATGCGTTTTAATAATAAACTGAAATATATAAAACCCAATATGTAAGCTTGTTACTTCCACATCCATGTAGTGGAATCGAACAGCATTTTTAAAACTATACTTATTTTTAATTCAGAGCAAAATATCAAAGAAAATAATCAGTAAATATAACTAGAGGATGTACCTGGTTAATAGTCATACTCATTTTATTTGACTACATTACATACATCAGGTACATTTGTAGCATGTTAAAATACAATTATCTGCAGATAAAAATAAATATAAAATTTTATAATTTAAATATACAGGAAAAATTATGCTTTTTAATGTTTCAAAAAGTTTTATTAAAACTCTACACGTGTTTCGGCTTATTAGGCCTTTATCAAGAGTACAAGATAATACTAAATTTAAAATGTGTTCCTTACTTATTTATACCTAATGGAAGGTATAAATTATTCAAAGCTTTTAATCTATTTATTACATGCAACTAGTTATATGATTCCTATCATATGTAAATATACTACAAATAAGTTCTTAATGTTAAATTAATGTTAAATTATTGTAGTATATTTACATAGGATAGGAATCATATAACTAGTTGCATGTAAAAAATAGATTAAAAGCTTTGAATAATTTATACCTTCCATTAGGTATAAATAAGTAAGGAACACATTTTAAATTTAGTATTATCTTGTACTCTTGATAAAGGCCTAATAAGCCGAAACACGTGTAGAGTTTTAATAAAACTTTTTGAAACATTAAAAAGCATAATTTTTCCTGTATATTTACATTATTGAAGAATGTTTCACAAGGAACCAACCGTAGAATCAACCCAATGTATTAAAATTTTATAAAAATATAGAAAAAATTTCAGTCAATTACATATTAAAATACTACAAACCAAAAATATATAAACCTATAAACACAAATAGAAACGCAAGTAGAGAGACTTAAACCCATTCTGCACCAATATACGTATCATACTATGAAAAGGTTTTTAGTCAGTGAATTTAAAATCTCAGGGTTGCGTCTAAATAATCAGCCACCGAGTAAAAGCAGTTTCTTGAAATAAAATATTTTATTTTACGTTTAAAATAGCTGTAATTCAATGATTTAATATTCGTTGGTAATTTATTACATATTAGATAAATTTAGTTAGATTTAATAATTTATTTTTCTGAACTTAACAAGGTGTTGTCGTCAGCAAACTTTTTGGAAGGCAAATATTAATACAGGTCATTAATGTATATTATAAATAATATGGGTCCAAGAACGGAACCTTAAGGCTCACCAGTTGTAAGAAATTTATATTCAGATGTGGTATTATTAACTGCAACGCATTGTGTTCTACTGTTTAAGTAAGAACTGAAAAGTAATAGTTGAACACCTCTAAAACCACAGTGTGACATTTTTTCCAGTAGAATGTCGTGAGCGACACAGTCGAAGGCCTTGGTAAGGTCACACAGTGTAATCATTGTGTGATTTCCCTCTTCAAGGCCATCGACTATGTCGCCTACTACTTTTAATATAGCTTGTGTGGTTGAGCAGTTTTTGCGAAATCGAAATTGATAGGAACACAGAAGGCAGTTGTCACCCAGGTATTTGGACAACCTGAATTTTAAATTTTTTCCATGATTTTCAAGAAAATACGAATAATGGAAATGGGACGATAGTTGTCTAGTGGACTATGTTCTTAATGTCATATTTATCGAAAAACTTTCTATTTCTCTTTTCTCTGTTTGCTAAATACTATAAAGAATATGATTTATTTTAAACCTATTTCAACAAGACATTTTTTTGAAAATTACTGTACAATTACGATTACTATACTTCCACTCCAGTACGTGGATGTGGAAGTAATGACTTATTAATAACCATTATGATATGATACTGCTAATAGTAATGACAATGGCATAAAAAGTGCGTGTGTATGTGTGTGTGTGTGTGTGTAACGATATTTTGTAAAATACTTAATTTAATTTAATGTTGGTTGATGGCAGTTTAGCTCCATGATTCAACTAACTTATCCCTGGGCCAGTGAGGATGAATATTTACCTATCTCTTGTCCCACTAAAACTATTCAGGTATCTACTCCTCGGAAAGTTACGATCTTACAAGGGTCATGAGGCAATAGATTACATAAATCCTAGGTCTAACTAAGGAGAGTCCGCAGGTTATTCTGTGTAAACAAATCCCAATGAAGTTGCAGATAGTAAGATGGGATTGTCTGACTTACGTACAAAAAATGCCGTGCTTTATCGTTGTCTAAAATATTTTCCAAGATATAATAGATTTAAAACTGGTATGATCGAAATTTCCTTAAAAAGTAGGACATTTGTCAATATAACTAAGCAGAACTTTAAAAGCGTCCAATGTACATTATTCAAATTTCAGTGACTGATTTAGAATAGACCCATAATAAACACTCAATTTTTTCTGCTCCTCCATTTGTGATATTCGCAGTTAAAGTGAGGGGTCAATACATTTGAATCGTATATTAGTAATATACCATTCAAATGTATTGACCCCTTATTTTAACCGCGAATATCTCAGAAACGGAGGAGCAAAAACATTGAAAAAATTATGTGTTCATTATTTGTCTATTCCAGATCATTCAGAGAAATTTGAATAATGTGCACTGGACAGTTTTGAAGTTCTGCTAAGTTATATTGAAAAATGTCCTACTTTTTAAGGAAACTTTGACCATACGAATTTTAAATCCATTATATCTTGGAAAATATACCTACTGTGTAAATAATACTTTAGATACCGATAAGGCACGGCATTTTTTTTAGGAGAAACTTTTTTCATAATTTTTTTATTCAAAAATTTTGCAGTTATTCTCAAAAACGTGACCTGATGTTTATTCTTTGAAATTGTAGCGCTCTAAAAATATGTAAGATAAAATTCAGACGTATGCATTGAGACGTTCCAAACATTTTTTGTCTCTTGAAATTTTCTTGTAACTTGCTAATTTTCCGAGTTACAGGCAGTATTTCACGATAAATAATGTACTATATTTTTTTAACATTTTCAATTTAAAAGAACCGCTTCCTAAGGAATCACTACTTCCACATTCAGATTTTCCTTCCAGGTCTCTTTAAAGGCAAACTTCTTGACTATATTTGCACTTTAGTATATGGAAATAATTGGTCATAGAATTTTAACAATATTTGGGGCAGATGTCATAAACAAATTTACAGAAGTTGCAATTTAACAAGCTTCGCTAATACATTGAAAATAAATTTGGCTAACTTTCAAGCCTGACATGATATTTACAAAATCTGCAAAATGTACAGGGGATTGAAATAAAGAAAATTTGTAGAAATTTTAAGCTGGGGATAAAAAGTTTAAAATGTTACACAACTCGGAGTAATTGTAATAGGCTTTACATTCATATTCCACAAAAAATGGGTTTCGTAAAAATGCAAGAACATGAATCTAGATCAAAATTTATCAAATACACAAGTTTTGCAAAAGCTAGGCGTCAGTCGACGTAGAGACGTAAAAATGTAAGAACATTAATTTAGGTATCCAAATTCATTTAATATACAAGTTTTACAAAAACGACGTTAGGCGTGTCGAGACGTAAAACCGCAAGAATATGAATCCAGGTATCAAAATTTATCAAATATGTTAGTTTCACAAAAACAACGCTTGGCGTCGGTCGGCGTCGAGACGTAAAAATGCAAGAACATAAGTTTAGATATCAAAGTTTATCAAAGACCAAGTTATATAAAAACGACGCTGGCGTCTATCGGCGTCGAGACGTAAAAATGCAAAAACGTGAATTTAGATATCTGAATTAATATATTACAAGTTTTACAGAAAGGACGCAAGGCGTCGGTCGGCGTCGAGACGATGGAAAATATTATAAAAAATGTTGAGGCCTTGGCTTCTAGTACATACACCAAATTTCAAGTTTCTGTACTCTTACCATCTTGCTTTACTTATTTTCTCTTATTTACCACTATTTACCATCCCAACCCTTCGCCGGATATGTTCAAAAAACAATCCAGTTCAAGATCTCGTTATAATATATATGTGTACAAAATTTCAAGCCAATATCTTAAGCAGTGCCAGAGAAAACGTGAGGACAGAAAAAAAACAGACAGACAGACCGATAAACAGAAATTTCATGACATTCTAAACCTATTTTAAGAATTTTTTTTTACGATTACTATACCCTACTTCCAATCCACTACGTGGATGTTGAAGTAATTATATTAAACCATTAAAAATGTTATAACTGTATAGGTTTCATATTTATATGTAAACCACGCTCATATTTCGAATTTTCATGTAATTTTTAATTGAAAATATGCAAAAAATTTAGTACATTATTTATAGTGGAAAACTGCCTGTAACTCGAAAAAGTAGCAATTTACAAGAAAATTCCAAGAGACAAAACATGTTAGAAGGCCTCAATGCATACGTCTGAATTTGTAAATTACATTATTTTAAAGCCCTACAATTTCAAAGGAATGTTTAGTTTTTTGTGTTCTCCCGGAAAAACTCGGTGAAAACGCAATTTACGGAAAAGTTGCAAATAAAAGGAAGTCTTCTATTTCGATGATACATTCACCTAAATTTCTTCAGATATTTTTCTCAACTTTTACATTTCGCCTCCCCCACTTTTAGGAACTTTCAAATGGCCATGTCTCGAAAAAATACGTATTTCTCGAAGAAATTTACAAGAGTAAAAACATCTTATTTTGGAAAAAAGTACCCAACTAGCATAATTAGTCGCGGGAACGTAGTAATGGCTATTGCATGCACTTTAAATTGTTTTGGTACTAGTCACAGACATGTAGTAAGAACGTTCCTAAAACGTGTTTATGACCAAAATGGGGAATAGTTTTTGGTGACGATAGCGTTCCAGCCACGTTCCTGGAACTTGTCTGGCTACGTTCCAATCACGTCGTGGTTCCGGAGTGGCGACGTCGTGGCGTAGACACTTTCAGAAAACTTTACCACTCCCCACTGTTTCAAATCGATATTGCTCTTTCTTTGTCTTGCAACCGATTTTATTATATTTATGTTTCATTATTACATCTGATTCTTGTTCTTGTTCATTTCCCTAACTCAGAAACCTAATAGAATATCAGAAGGTAATATTAGATAGCAAAACTTGTGCTATTTTCCAAAGGTGCAAGGGTCACAATTAAAACGAATGCAATTTTACTGACAAGCATAATGATAAAACGTCCGAATCTAACCACGCGCCTTTAAGATTTGCATTTTTGAATGAAAATATTGTTTTTAAAATATGTAATGTCATGCGGGAATATGACACAATAAATGCCGAAACCTATTTTCTATTGTTCTTCTGAACTTAACACTAATTTTTATGTATTCATTTGTTATATTTGGTGCAGAAATGGGGATTAATTGAATGTTTTAGTCAATTGTGAAATTATGGTTAATGTGTTATAATAATGGCGTCGAAAATTTTGGCCATTAAAATGGCGTATTTTAGAAAATATCACTTTAAGGTTGTTTTCACCAAGAAATGCTACTTGAAAGTAATTGCTACTTGGCGATATTGACGAAAACTGCAAATACGTAACTTTAAAGTTATATTTACTACAAATCTGCGAATGGGACTGTAGCATCACTTTAAAGTCGTAGCAAAGTTGTGACTACCACAAATTACCTCTTCCAAGTTGCCGCTGCCATTTCATGGTTACATTGATTCGGAACGTACGTGTTGGCCGTACGTTGAGGACTAAACTGAACGCGCTTCTAGCTGTTGCTATTTACCTAACTTCACATTGAAAAATCTGTCAGCTGTCGCAATTTACTTGTATGCGGCCATATATCAACGACTTAAACATAATCCTCGTTGGTATACCATACCATTACAGTAACAGATAATATAGAAGAAAAGTTAGGTGTAATAAAACTGTTGAAATATTAAATTTTCGTACTTTGTGGTCTAGGTTAGGCAAACATTACATTAACTTTATCTATGGTCAACATTAAGAACTAGTTGGTGAAATTTACTTCATGGTAAAATTCAGAGGTGACGTGCACTTTGTAGTAGCTGTGCACAGTTCTGTAGGTAGGAGTAACGTCATTAACACTTATGAATATTACTTACAAGTTCCACTACTTTAAAGGAATAGTGAAGGTTCCCAGAACGTCGCGGCAAATATTAAAGCTACTTGAAAGTGATTGCAACTTTGAAGTCACATTTCAGTGATGCGAGTTAGGCGCTGCTACTATCGTTTACCACCTTCAAATTCTGAAAACCCGAAAGTCATCCCACTGGTAACTACCACGTTCCCATGTACCACGAAAGCTACGTAGAAGTTGCATAACTATAAAGTAATCATTAGCGGTACAAACCACGAGGCAGGGACTGTAGACTTGTCAAATGAAGTTATTTTTACATCAAAGTCGTTAATTTAGCCGTAATTACGTATTGGTTGCTCATCCTAAGTTCCCATCTCAGTTACTGTTACTTTGGTGCTAGTTGGGTAAATGTTTTTTCATTTTTGAGCTAATTCTGCAAGTTACGGAACTCGAGACAAAAGGGGTGTTTTGTACCCCTTCCGATCATTTCTTGCTTTTTTTTCAGCTTTTTTTATTAACGTCATTATAAACACGTTGCACAAGGTCTCATCAAAATTCATTCACTAGCACTCAAGTTAGAGATTTTAGTCATTTTAGCGCTCCGTTGACTGGACTAAACCGTTACAAGTATTTGTATTGAGCGAATATTATTTTTATCGATTACTTGCCACTTAGTGAATACAAAAAATATAATTAGCATAACATCCCGGTTAGTGGAGGACCAGCGACAGACATTCCAAATCTGCAAGTTGTCACTGGGCATGACAAAGAAATATCAAGCTCATTGCCTCGCTATGGATCAATTACTACTTAGTTATTACAATAACACGATTAACACACATGTCTGTTAGTGGAGACGGATATTTGTACCTATAAGGTGTATGTTATTAAGCCATGATTTACAAATGTCATGCTGATTTTTTTAAATAATTAATTTAATTTATAAATTAAGTTTGCACCACCAAGAAAAATTCTCATTATCACTTTTCATGCCTGTCATGATCTAAAGGATTAATTATTATACCTATCTCTAGCTGCTACAAATGGTTCAGGTAACTGCACGCTGGCTCCTATACCATAAGCAAAACTTATTATTTGTCGTATATAGAGTTGAGACCAATACCAAAAAAGTGCTGCTGGTATCCCTTACAAGTAATTTAAAAAATTACTGCCCATATATATTCGAGTGCAATTAGGTTTTTACATCAGAACCCAGTTATAATGAGTGGATTTTCATGATTTTTGCATCGAGTTTCTAATACTGAGTACAAAAAAGTTTGCCCTTTCTTCTTCTTCTTCTTCTAGCGGGGCGACGAAGGGTTGCCGCACTTAGGCCTTGTGGCCCATTGTGCAACCCATCTTATTTCCTCCAGCACTGGAAAGCCAATGCCGAGGTGTTTGTGCCTCAGGTTCATCAACCTTGGGCAGGAAGTCAGGACGTGGATGGAAGTTTCCTCCTCGTCCTCGCAAAACCTGTAGTCGGGGTGGTCCACCACCCCCATGGTATGCAGGTGTTTCCTGAAAGAGCCGGTCAAGAGACCTATCACGACTCTGACTCTTTTCCTGCTTTGTCGCAGAATTTGTTTTGTTCTCTCCGGCAAGGGCTCTGAGATGAGGAGCTTCGCTTGCCGGAGTCCTGGGTAGGAAGCTCAGTAGTCAATGAACTGGGAACGGATTAGGGATGGGACGGATGTGCTTTTGGCCGGATAACCGGATACAGTATATCCGGCCAGTGCAAAATCCGGTCCGGCCGGATAATCCGGCCGGATATTTTGCTTTTTCAAGCAGTCGCTTTATCTATGAGCAGACCGCGATATTTACAATTAAATTCAAGTCGCACCCGTATTGTCCTGTCCTGCCACTCATGCACATTGCTGCAAGTAATAAAACGTAATTTTTTCATGATCGTAGCCTTACCACCTTACTGAACGGATGGAATATTCCAAAGGAAAATGTTCATTTAGTTGTTAGAGACAACGGCACAAATATGGTAAAAGGCTGCGATGACGCAAATTTGCCCCATATTGGGTGCTTTATTCATACATTACAATTAGTAATTGAGGCAGCTTTAAAGTCTCAAAGAGCTGTGATTGACATGGTTGCTGTGAGTCGACGAATTGTTATGCATTTCAATCATGCCTCTTTGGCATGTTATAAGCTGAAATGTATCCAGAAGCAATTAAACGTGCAGGACCAGAAACTGATGCAAGACGTTCCAACTCATTGGAATTCAACATATTATATGTTGGAACGCTTACATGCCCAGAAAACAGCGGTTACTCTATATGCAGTTGAAAACAATTTGCAAAATTTGACTACAAATCAATGGAGCTTGTTAGAAAACTGTGTTATCTTGTTACGACCGTTTGAGGAAATCACCAGAGGTTGTAGTGCAAATCATTCTTACATATCTGAAGTTATTCTAGCCATAACAACCTTGAAGCGATATCTCAATGAGCATATATCTAGTGGTTTAGGTACAATGAAATCTGAATTAATTGATGAAATTAATATTCGATTTGGCAATATTGAGTCTGAAAAATATTATAAAATTTCTACAATTTTGGACCCAAGATACAAGTTAATTTTTTTTAATGATACAAATAAAAAGCTTGTGCAAAATGAACTGATTGAATTGATATTATGTCAAAAACAAAATGTTGGGGAAATTAGAACAAATCATGAAAAGGGAGATTCAGGTGGCTTGAAACTATTAAGTGAAAGTGATGACGAAGATGATCAACCACTTGCAAAAGTTGCAAAACTTAACAAAATATCGATTTGGGACTGTTACAATAAAATTATCAAAAAGCCCAAAACAACCAAAACAAATGGAAATGTTTCTCTGTCATCAAATTCACCTTCTAAAGAAGTCGAGTCATATTTGGGTTTACCCGTTATTGATAGAAAGAGTGATCCAGTGCTATGGTGGAGTCAATATGGTGAGCAATTCCCCAGGCTTCAAAAGTTAATGAAAACCTATCTGTGTGCTCCAAGTGCTAGTGTATATAGTGAAAGATTATTTTCTGAAGCAGGTAATATATTTACTAGTGACCGTAATAGGCTGAACGCAGCAAATGGTGAAACTTTAATGTTTGTTCACCATAACTTACCATTAATTAATTATCGTTATTAGTATTAACATTAACCCCTTCTTGCCACTTACAGTTCAAATCGCGAAAATTGTGTTTTAGTTTCCATTATTTTATTACTATTTGGTATTTATACCATACTTACCTACTAGTCTGTTAGGACCAAAGAATTTGATTTTAAATTTTAATATTATTTATATTATTTATTATAAATTAAGAATTTATGTTGTTTTTTGATTTTTTGATCTCTTGTTTTCAGTGTTATTTAATATATATCCATATTATCACATGTAGGCATATTGAAGAATTTAAGACTTATTTTTTTTATATTTATTTATTTTGTTTGTAGTTTCTAGGTCATTGTTAATTTTATAAATATTTTGATATATAACTGACAATTAATAAATAAATAACAGTTACGTTTCATGCATTTTGGATAGTTTTTATTTGGCCGGATGTTGACCGGATATTTTTTCATATCCGGCCGGAGCCGAATATCCGGTTTGGAAGCCGGATAGGCCGGATGCAGTAGCAGGACCGGATATCCGTCCCATCCCTAGAACGGATCCAGTTTTCTATTAACCTCCTGGCGTTGGATCTAGGGTAACCTAGGGCCGGCTCCGGACCCAGTAGAGACCTCCGAGAGATCCCTCTGACCAGAGCGTCTGCCCGCTCGTTACCCTCAATGTTGCTGTGTCCAGGCACCCAGAGAAGCCTGACCAAGTTAGATGAGCCAAGTTCGCAGAAAGCCTGTTTACAGTTTTGAACCAATTTTGATTTGGTCCTTGTCGATGCAAGGGCCTTGAGGGCCGCTTGGCTGTCACTGCATATGTGTATGTGTTTGTTGGAGTATTCCCTTCGGATATTCTCCCGTGCACAGACCAAGATAGCGAAGATCTCAGTCTGGAATACCGTGGCGAATTTGCACAGGGCATAGGAAAGCTCAGCCCTGGGCCTTTCCCCTTATATCCCCGCTCCGGTACCTTCTTCTAACCTCGATCCATCTGAAGGGATCCATCCCGAGTGCGTCCTCGAATGGGTTCCAGTCTTCCTTTTTGGGGATGACCACTTCAACGGGTTGTGCGAAGGAGAAGGAAGACACCACATCGTCACTCCTGGCCTCCAGGAGTGGGTTGGCCCCTATTGCGTCAGATAGGGCCCGTGTGTGAACTAATTGCTCTCCTCCGAACTTCTACTGAGCTCCACATTTCAGTCTGTAGGCCGCTTTCCTAGCCTGGCCACAATCACCAAGTGAAAGGGCACGAGGTTCAGAAGGACCTCCAGAGCTGCTGTGGGGGTTGTACGTATTGCTCCTGTGACTCCCAAACAGCCCTTTAAACATTTCCGCTTTTTACTTGGCGGTGGTTCGCACCCCATTTAGAGGGGTGGGCAAAAATGTAAAATAGTAACCACCGAATCTGATATACAGTCATATTGTAAGAGTAAAAGGCGGTTTACAATTTTTCATGAAAAATATTTTCCAAGATATAGGTAACAATTTGAAGACTACGATTTTAGCTTTAAAAAATTCGTATCTTGAGACTGTTTTTTGTCATACATTTATGGAAAATGTGGTATGGTACAAAAAATAAGATGATGAAATTACAAATATTTTATTTTTTGTTTATTGCTGTACGATGAATAGTTATAAAAATATGATAGGTAGTTCAAGAATGGCGCTCGACATTTATCAGTCGAGGTTATAATGTTTAAATTCCAAATATGTCAGGGACAATCAGTATGGTGTTATAAATACATATAATAGAAATTAAAGGGCTTGCAGTACTCTTTTATACGTTTTTTTGATTGAAAAATAACAATGTTATGTGCAAAACAATGAGTGCTTTGTAATTTTTTTTGAACAAACAATTTAGGATTTTTCTGCTTCCATTGGCCATATAATGGAAATTCAAAAAAATCTGTACCAGTTTTTGTTAATTTATAGGCATTACTAACATTGGCCATATAATGGAAACTCAAAAAATATGTTCCAGTTTTTATTACTAACATGCTCTAATTTTTTGGCATTTCTAAAGCAGTAGTTTTTAAATATGCATCTATTTTAAATCAAGAGAAATTTTACGATTTTGCTAAAAAAAATCATTTCTTTTGTAAATAACTCCAAAACAATTGCCTTAAAGGAAAATATGACAATAGAGAAAAATAAAGCCTAAAAAGCGATATATTAATTTGTTTTTTAAAATATTTGTAGACTGATAATTTCGGAAATATGACAGTATATGTGTGGGGCTTGCTCTTTTAGTGGCAAATAAATACATTTAAATCTCATATTTCTTCGAAAGTATTGACAAATTGAAGCTCCCAAAATTAGAGCATGTTGGTAATACTATATATTAATAAAAACTGCTACAGATTTTTGGAATTTCTATTTTCTGGCCAATGACAGCAGGAAAATTCAAGATTTTTTATTTAAAAAAATTGCAAAACACCCATCGTTTTGTACATATCATCGTTATTTTTCAAGCTGTACGGATAGAAAAAAAATCATAATAAAGAGTTCAAGCCCTTTAATTTGTACTATATGTGTTTTTAACATCGTACTGCTTGTTTTTGAGATATTTGAGACTTAAACATTATAACTCGACTGATAAACGTTCGAACGCCATTTTTAAACTATCATCCCAGCAAACACAGTATGCCTGGCAAAACGATGGGCCATTACAGTTATCATTGGTATTGTGATGGCAATTTTTGCCAATATTTAGAAACTGAGTATAAAATATTGTCTAACCATTATAATGTCCGTGTTGTAATGGTCTTGTGCTTATAAAGTACCCTTTCTGTTATTAATCAGTTGAAATTATTTTAACGTTGCTGGTACATTAAATAACTAAAAGCACTTTCTTGCCTGTGAGAAATTAACATTTCTTAAGTGATGTAAAAAATCGTTTATTGTATCGTAATTTTGCCAGCAATTATTCATCGTTGGCCTGACGAATAATAACCAATATGCAGTAAATGCATCAATAGATTAATACTTTATTTTTAATGGTGTAAGCACAATATTTGTTAATACAAAAAAGACGTGCATAAAGTGGTATACTTGCATTATTACGTATTGTGTCATTGCATACTTTTAAATCTCCCGCGTTTCTGAAATCTCGTTAAGCGCTGCTGTCATGATCATGTGGTGGTAGACGCGACGCAGACAATTTGACATTTGTTTAGGTTAAATGACTAGTTGTGCTGCTCAGTTATATATTTTATTTATTATTAGCAATTACACTTTTCTTATTCGAAATAGAGTTTGTGCTGTTGTCTTGTGGAACCGTGTGTGCAGTATGTAAAAAGTTTATTGTGAGCAAGTGTTTCACATGACCAATGACAAGTAAGTGCATCATTAATTTTTATCATACAAAATTCGTCATAATGCTTAAGAAAGGGTTGATATAGCGAATACAGATTTCTAAAAAAGAGAGAAAATATTAGTAAAAACTTAAGAGAAGTACCTCGGAGCTTTGAGATAAATGTAGAGGTTAATGTGTATATTTTGTACTTTAAAATTGCCTTGTATGCGGAAGAAACGAGGTCACAGAATACTTTATAGAAAGAAAAAATATGTAAGACTGATTTTATTATGTATGCAAAAAAATGTAGTATGTATGACTGGCATATTAAATTCTTTTTATGAAGCATTTTGTGACGAAGCAGTCTCTTTTTGTAAAATTTAATTTTTTAAAATTATCTCCTATTAATCGAGAGGTGTGAAATAAAAGACTTCTGATTGAGCAAAGCTAAATTTTTGGACAAAATTATTAATAATATAACTTAAATAATTGTATGAAAGAAAACAAGTCTATTGTGATTCGCACCTTAACTAACGCCTGTAAATCTTTTTTAGATTCTGTAAGGTTAAATCCCGTATGCAAAGATACCACCGAAAAAAATATTGAAGACATTATGAAAACTTGGTTAACGAGGTTCAATTGACCGTGGTGGAGGGCGATCAAAGAGGACCACTAACAGAAGACATGAAAATTAATTATTATTTATTTGATAATAAGTCTACTGACTTGTATTGTAAGAAAGTAAAGAAAAATATATTTTTTTCAGTATCAATACATGCACTTCTTAGATCTTCTATCTGGCATTTCCTACTTTTCTTCAAGTTTCTTTGCATAAACTTTTTTTAAAAACATTTCAATTTGTGGACTACATGTTTCACTTGTATAGGTATAATAAGAGTTAAAATAAATAATATCATAAAATAATGAAAATTAGAAAATTGTGTTAATGTTTTGCCAAAAATATCTTTTTTCAAAACTGTCTCTAATTGATTACTCTTGCATCAAAAGTAGAGAAGAATAATACAGTTTTACAAATGGAAACCGACATTTCTTTGAAATCATTTTTAAATTTGTACAAAAATAATAAACACGATTAACTTCTAGAAGATCCACTCCTTATTTTTGCCTATGACTGATGATGACGAAGCCATGAGAATGTTATAGGCAAATACATTACAAGTAGTCTGATTATTATAGAATGACTTGACAGTCAATTTCTGTAGTAGTGGTAAGAGATATTGTAGAGCAGTCAGCGGGGTAAGGTGGGTTGTCCAAAATCTTGCCGATAAAAGCAATCACTACCTTCCTCGCGGCTTCATTCTACTATATATGTCATTTCATCACCTTTATGATTGTATTTATTTTTACAGAATTTAAGGTTTTTGGAAATACAAAAAAAATTAAGCCTTTTTTATATTTCTGTTTACTTTAACAAAATATGAGTGTACGGACGTAAACGACAATGTAAACAATGAGTAATGTCTTTAGTTTTGGTTTGAATTGTAGGTGATACAGGAAATGTTCCAAAGTATTAATAAAGAAATAATATCGTTATAATGGCTCCTCGGATGCAAGAAATAAAGAGGCATATGCACTAGTGGCTACTTGAATTTGGGAGAATCACCGCACTTGCATGTAGTATCCTAAAATATGAGGATTGCAGATGTAACCGAAGCTGAAATTGACTGGAGAAGAATAGCATTCAAATTTCAATTTATGGTAATCAATGAAAAACCTTACATGATAGATTTAAAAAAAAAATTATAAGTGGTTTCTCGTTAATTATCATGTAACATGCTATATCATTTTCCAATAAATGTCAGCCTTAATTAATAATTAAGCAATTCTCATATTTGGGAACAGCGTGTGCAGGGTCCGGAAAGCTCTCCAATTCTAGCAGTTATCATTGCATATATTGTAATGGCAAAGCAATAATGCTTTTCATTCATGTGATGCAAGAGACGTATTAAAAAAGTACTGTACAGCCATCATTAGAAAAGTGTTCTGTGGCCGAGCGATGGCCGGTGTTGCACTTTATTCATTAATTTAGCGTTCCTTGCCAGTACTCTACCAATGATGAAGTAAAGGCATGTAGGCAGTTTATTAGCAATGGGCCAATAATTGGTGTTTGCTGGGATACTTATTTTTAGAACTATTCATTGCACAAAAATAAACAAAAAATGAAATACTTGTAATTTCATAATCTTATTTGTTGTACCATACCACTGTTTCCATAAATGTAATGCTTTTGAGTTATTTATGAAAAACCGTCTAAATTTTTTGAGGCTGAAATCGTAATTTTCAAATCGTTAGGAAAATACAGATTTTCATGAAAAGTTGTAAACCACCATTTTCTCTTACAATACCATTATATATCGACGGTTAATATTTTACTTTTTTGCCCCACCACCCCCAAGTAAAGAGCGGCAATTTTTAAAGGCTGAACTTTTTTGTACGCAGTATTAGAAACACAATGCAAAAAAAATCATGAAAATCCCTTCATTATAACTGGGTTCCCTCATTTTTTACTTTATGTGTCTAATTGCACTCGACTAATGTTAAATAAAATTAATTTGAAAAAGTACATAAAATATTACGTAATGTTAGTATGTACTTGAAATTCAAAATTTGAGTATCTAGTACAAAATAGTTACTGGAATATTTCTAGTACTCGTAACATATTCACAATACCTTAAACTATCCTTAGGTGTGTTTTAAGAAAAAGTAAAAGTATCCTTTTTAGTAGTTATTTTAATTACTTGAAGTAATTTTTGGCACTTGGAGTGTTTTGAATATACTGTAGGTATTTTTTAGGTATTCAGTACCAGTATTTCTTAAATTAAGTACTGCAGTACTTACTCTTTAAAACTTTTAAGTTGTTGCAATTGTCTTGTTATAAAGCTTTCAAAAATTTGTAGATAACTGTATATTATTCATCGGGATATCAAACAAATAGGCTAAAATTCTCTTTGTTTTCTTTTTTTATTAGCCATAAAATTAGATGCAGCAGGAAGAGAAAACCCCTCTGAGCTTGTCTATGTTTAAAATTGTAAAAACATCTCCTATATTGTTTAATTTTGTTTGAAATTTTGAAATGTAGGTAAGAAGCAAGAAGTAGTTCGACTGATAGACCTCTTTTTGAAATTGTGCGTCAAACCTAAAACTCAATAATATGAAATAATAACATTTAACCATAACTAACCAGTATTATCCTTTTAGAAATGAGTGCTATAGTTTTTAGGTAAAGTGCGGGGAGTATAAGTACCAGTGCATGAATTTTAAAAGTGCTTGAAGTAAGAATATAATATTTATGAAAACTTTAGTCTGCACTAGAAACAACTCAATTGCCCTTAAATAATCCTTTTGGATATAGTAAATTATTGTTCTAATAGAGGATCTATAAAAAAACCTATGACGCATTCGATCGGCACAATACCGGTAATATCGCTCGTAGAGAAAATAAAATCATATCACTGTGTTGGTGATCGAATTCTGAAGAACTTTCAAAATATCCGTCCGTCCGTCTGTCTGTCCATCTGTCTGTCTGTCTGTCTGCCTGTCTGTCCGTCCGTCCGTCCGTCCGTCCGCCGGTCGCGTTTCTTGTAGGCACGATAATTTGAGAACGAAAAGTCCGATGGTATTGAAATTTGGACAGGAAGTTAGTGTTAGCCAGAGGACGAACCCTTTTTCAAGAAAATCGATCAATAAATAAAAACGTTAATTATTTAAATGTTAAAAGAATTTTTTTGTGGCTTATAATTAAACGAAAAAAATGTCTAAAACTAACATTATTTACAAAAAAAAATTCAGAAGAGTATTTTATAGCATGTGCAACAATTATATAAAAAGTGCAGTAAATCGGCGAAGAGTATGATGGCTAGCTTGTTTACTTAAAATTTTTCTTTGACACTACTATATGAATTCAGTCTCATCTATTATTGTTAGGTAAATGGCATGCAAAAGCGATAACGAAAATACCCTCTGCCACTCGGTACTCGAAACTACTTTTTTCTCTCTAAAAATTTTTGATATGGTGAGAGAATATGGAGGGGGGGGGCATTCTTTAACGAATGGTTTGGATATCTGTGCTCAGAGGCAGTTAGTATATGTACTTCACGTACCCCAGTTATACTGGCAGACGAAAATTCCGCTCGGTGCGCGGTAGAGGCAAACATTTTTCTTATTAAAGTTCCCTCTACCGCGCACCGAGCGGAATTATCGTCTGCCAGTGTAATTGGAGTATGTGAAGTACATATACTAATTACCTATACGGACAGATATCGATAACCATTCGTTTAAAAAAAAAGCCCTCGCTCCATATTCTCCCACCATACCAGAAAATGTCGAAGGGAAAATAGTAATTATATGCTCTCTTCGATTACTGAGTGGCAGACGATAATTTCTCGTCGTCGATTTTGCTCGCCATTTCCCGAACTATAACACTGAACCAAAAGTGAACATAAATACAATTAAAAACTTCATTGAATTAATGAAATAAGTCATTATTTTTGAGCCGATGAACGAGTTCGTCAGTACAATGAAAAGTAATTCATTTACTCTATGATCCTTAAGTTCATTAGATCGATGAAAAGTATACATGAATTTGAAGAATGAGTTTTCATCAATGCTATGTAAATTGTCTAATTAGTTTAATGATTATTTTACATTGTTACAATAAACTAAAACATTAATTTGAGGATTATGGGTTCATTGTTGTTATGAACGCAGTCATTGTTTCAATGAACAGATTTTATCAATTTAATGTAATAAATTCTTATAGTAATGTACTGTCTTCATCTAATTAATGAAATTTTTCATTAATTTTTAATGTAAGAAATCCTTATATTAATGAACAGTGTCATTAATACAATGAAACCATTTCATAACCTATTTAGTTATACAGGACGTTCACAAATAAGTCGACATTATTGGTAACTCTGTTATCTTTGTAGCTACGACCTCGTTTAAATTGACAAACTTGTAGTATTTTTTAAGTAGATTAAAATGTTTAAAAAAGAAAAACAATTGAACGTTAGGGTTTTGAGTTATTTGAAGAAATAATCGTTTTTTATACCCTGATGTATTTTTTTTACAAATTTCAAAAGAGGATAATATTGTAAACAATAAAATGAAATAAAAAATAAAGTAGTTATGGTGTATAAGTTTATAACTTCTTTACTTTTAATTTTATCATAATAATTTACTAAAACTCTTTTATATGGAATTTTATCCTCTTTTCAAATATGTAAAAAATACAGGTGTCTCCCTAAAAAAAGGTTATTTTTGCAAATTACTGAAGAATCTAATGCGTTCAATTGTTTTTCTCATTTCAACATTTTAATCTACCTATACTTAGAAAATATCACTACAGTTTTTCATTTAAACAAGCTTGTTGCTATAAAGTTAACAGAATTACCAACAGTGCCGACTTATTTATGAACAGTGTAGAGAAGACTCTTATTTTTTACCCTCATAATTCCATAGCTCTTGAAGGTCGATTCACACTATGTGTTTTAAAAGTACCGATAATGTTTTGGAAAAGGTTAATCTAATAAAAGTAGTTTTCTATATTATCTAAGATTTTTTATTGTGTTAAATAATCGCACAAAACATGTACTTTACTATTATTATGGGCTGACTTAAATTTAAAAAAATTAATTTCAATAAAACAATAAAATATTAGCGATTCAGCTGGAAATTCGAGATCAAATATATAATTTTGAAGCAAATATCTAAAGCTCCTAAAACATTGCAGAATTTGAATCTAATGTCATGGAATCTTACACATATATCTTCAACTGAAAATATAACTGTTCCAATACAGTAGACAAAGGGTTGAATTGAAACATTATTTGTTTTCATAAGGTGATTGATTCTATCCTCAATTTCCTGCTGATTTCTACCAAGAAAGAAAACTGATTCCTGGGAGTCTTTTATTGTAAACTTGGTTGTAGTCTTCTTGCCGGTCGCCATACCTTTTTTCACAACTTTATTGGTTGGTACAAGATAGCCATGTAACGCCCAAAATAAGACCGCGTTGCGACCATCTGTAAAAAAATGGATCACATCTCGTATCATTGAAAGTCTCCTTTCAAGTACACATTACGATTGTGCAAAAATTATAAAACATGTATTTTTTTTGTTTGAGAAATCGAATTTAATAACCGTAGTTCTTTAATCTGGAAAAATTCATGAGCTAGCCGACAAGTAGTGACACTTAAGAAAGGCACTAGAACTAGAAAACCATTACTTGATTCTAGATCTGTCTTCACAGTCTTCTCCAGATCCTCTACTTCTATAAAACCGGTATAGAATCAGAAAATACTAATCCAGAATCAAGCAATGCTTTTGCAATTTTAGTTTTTTATATACGGCCAATTTGAAATAGTTTACTACTTTTCGACTAATCCAAATTCTTCCCAGCTTAAAAATAGAAAATGTGATTTCTTTATGCTTACTATCAGTAATTGATGTATTGTCATCCTTCAACTTTTCCAGCAGTTGTCTAACATTTTTATTTTTATATGGCCGTCAATAATTAAAAAAGAAAAATTTTTTTCGAACGCCCCATCCCATTCTTTCAGCAATCCGTCCTTGCCGTTAAAGGCTGCTTTGAAATCCATGTCGATCTACAAAAAGGGATTGAGAAATATAAATACATATATGGAAAAATTTTTCATTTTTCATTTACGAAAAGAGCTATTCTTCATTAACAGTTCTACTGTCCAAGAAAATAATGTTAAACTTTTCAAACGTGATATAGTATATACAGGGAAGTCAAAAAAATTTTAAATTCAAAATCGACTCAAGAGAGAAATTAACCAGTCGATATCGATATCCTGCGTTGTCAAATTGCCCGCCCGATGCACTGGTCTTACTTCATTATTAATAGTGACTTATTTAAAAGTATTGACGCATCCTAGTTATTTGTTAAAATTTTGTGAAACAAATGATCTGAACTAAAAGCTCTAAATGGATTTCTACAATTTCATATTAGACTAGAATTTTCATTGTATAAAGCCGGATTTTAGTATTGAATGTTGCATTTAGCAATAACCATGAACATATCTAATAATGGTTCGAGTAAATATCCATTCGCATTATTTTGAATTTGCAAAACATCTTTTCTCGTAAAATTATCGTTATTGTGTAGCGAAAGTAAGAATTCCAACGCAGTTTTCAACTCTTTTATGTAGAGAATCAAAATCAAACTGCTCGGGCTCATTTTGAATCTCCTCATCAGTAATGCGTGCTGGACAAATAGTACCTGACGGAAGACTGATGTTATCGGAATGTTCAAATTCATAATAAAAGCATTGTTGCATTCATTTGTACAATCATCAGCAAGAACTTCATCTACGGGATATGCCTTTTGAAAGATGATAAATTTTGAAAGCATTGACCGCAGTCACAGCATCTAAATGTCGAATTAGTGTTTAGGTTATGGCAATGTTTAAAATGCTTAACAAGCTTTTCTGAATTACTGTGGTTGGTTTTGCACACAAAGCATAACATTTTTGGCTTGTTTTGTTGTACGTATACCAACTTTAATCTAACCTTAAAATGAACCCGCATAGTATATAATTTGATTTAACAACGGATTAACTACAATAAAATGGAAATTTTATTTAAAACAGTATATATAAAAGCCTTGTTAACACTTACCGTCAAGCTGAAAGCCGTCAACCGAAAAACACCACAGTTATATGACTCCTGTTTGCAGGAACTAACTTATCTGCCTTATAACGCAAAACTAGGTACACTACACCAATCTTACTGTGCTGTCGTGCTGTGTGCCAAACTATAGCCGACCAGCATCATGGCGACCATTATTTCTGCCCTAATATTTTGTTCCTGATATTAATGAACACGTACATAAATATAATGTAAAGTATTCATTGAGTTAATAACATTGTTCGTTTTCACAATGTACAATTCATTAATTGATGGTTTAGTACATTAATATAATGAATACGTCATTAATATCATGAATATGTATTCATTAAACTTTCAGCATTAAAACGAAGAAAGCGTTCATTCTTCCAATGAACGCATTCTTCAGGTTAATGAAAACATTACATTAACTTGATAACCAGATATTTATTATGTTGATGAACGTAGATTCATATTATTAATAAATGAGAGTATTGATCTATGATTGACAAATCATTACAATAATGAAAAAGTTCATTGTCCCAATGAAACAATAGTTAATAATCGCCGTTCATTCATATTAAGAACAATATTTTTTTCAGTGAATAGCTGAGACTGAATTTATATAGTAGTGTCAAAGAAAAATCTCCATTTCCTAGACTATTAGTAAGTAATACTGAAACTATTTGCCACCTGTGAAACATTATCACACTATGAAGAACAAGTTTATGAAGTGGAATCGAAAGAAATATGTCAAAAGTAAATACATTATTTTTCTGGAAAATAATACTGAAAGCAGTCTTTATAGAACACATGGTGCCACCGAATTGAAAGATAATATGGATAAAAACTGACCAAATTTATTATACAGCATCATAAATTTTCCTTTATGTCGTTTGCCATTTACAAGGTAATGTAAAATGCAACAGGTTACGCGGACATGGTGGCATATGTTCACCTGAACTCTTGGCATATGTTGCAAGTATTTAATAGGTGCTTGTTCTGATGTAATTAATGTAAAGATAATGTTTGCTTGTAAGTTGACAAATTATGTGTATTTATAGTGGTACAATATGTTTTTTATTCCATTATGTGGTGTATGAATATGAATATATGTTCAATGAGTTATTAGTGCATAAAGCAAATAATGTTAGATTAATTAAATTAATTATGTGATGTAGAATTTTGTATCTTTTGCGACTAGTTGGACTGTTAAATCTCAAACATTTTTTAAACGGTAATCCAAATTGTTTCTTGTGGCTTTTTGTTAGCGCCGAATCTATCTCGAACTTGTTCTTAAGGTCAGGATCGAAATGTCAATAAGTGTATATGTGGTTGCCTAATAATCATTAAAATTCCGTCAAATCGACACTTGGTATTTCATAAATAACTTTTTTATAAGTAATTCAGACGAAGTTTTAAAGTGGGCAGTATTATAACAGAAGTCGGCCAAAGACAACTGACCTGTTTGTTTCTTTTTTAAGTGCACGATAAATTCGGAATAAATTTTTAAAATTGCCTAATTATCAGACGATACATTTGTAGCTATATTACATAATCAGAGTTATTTAAGTACATTTAATTAGGTCGTTTTGATGCGTATTACAGTCATTATCTCTTATCTGTGTAAAAAATTGCATAAAATTGCTTTTGTACATTTTAATGTATGAAACTGATTTTTAACACAAATCGATGAGTCATCAGAATAATTGTAAAGAATATTTAGAATAAGTTCATCATGTAACTAGAGATGTCGCTAATAGCCTTATGAATGAAAAGGGGTAATGATTTTGATTTATGAATGAAATGAAAAGTGACAAATTTAAATTTGTTAAATAAATTAAACAATGAAAGTATTATTAAATGGTCAACAGTTTGCAACTATATTCAAGCACTAAAATGGCACTATATTCCAAGTATACAATATATACAATAAATTCTGTTCAATTTTGTCAAAAATTAGGTGAATTTTCAATGAATGTAAATATGTAAATTAGATTCGAACCCTGAATATGGTTCATGGCATTGGTGTTTTAATCAACTGTCCATAACTTTATCTCGTTTATGCTTCCACAGAAAAGAGTATCTTATATTTCATTGTGTGACTGCTTCACCAAGAGGAAACAACGTGTAACCTAAACCCTGAAGTTACGGGTTCAATCAGCCAGTTTTGGCAAATTTTTATTGTGTAAGAATGATTAACCCAATATACTTACTCGGATATTGGTTATGTTCTTTTCTTAGATATGTGCAAAAGTGTGTTAATTTTTTTGGAAAATAGGATAATGATACACTATATCTAGAGGTCAAGCAAATATTAGAGACCTAACAAGATAGGACAGTCAGACGGAGAAGACGAAATAGACGAAGACAGTTGTGCACTCCAATTTAAAGGGACACGACATCCAGCGGAAGCGGTTTCGGGATTGGTCGGTTATGCATTAAACGAATTTGACCAAGCTTACTAAAAGATAGGTTGGCTCATCAAAATCGACAAGTGCTACGTCACGTATAGACCTCGATGACAGCTGCGTGTGGCTGTTTTTTCCTCATTTTATAGAAAAAAGTTTCAAAATTATTCTTTCAATGTACAATTCTATCCTAACCAAATATACATAGAAATACTTCCTGTGATAGATATTACTAAGCAACCTGTTTTTTAGTGACCTTGGCTACTGACAGTCAGCTGAGTTCGGTCGTTCTATCAGGAGACAGTGTTGTCCAATTTTCATTATTGGAAAACTCCAATTTAAATGTCGACGACAATGGCGCCATTGCTAAAAGATACAAGGTTTTCCGCTAGCTGTCCTATCTTGTTAATTCCCTTATCTTTGCCGAAAGTCTGGAGCTTCGAGCATGCGCATTACCTTGTAAATGTGTAATAAATTCTACAAGTCGAGAAATTGTCGAAATTGAAGTATTTCGTGTTATCATTGATTAATTAGAAAATTAATCAATGGTGTTATTTTGTGAAAAAAAGGCGGGGGGACAACCCCGCACCCCCCATTTCTTTATCAGCAACGATTATACTGCCTGTGGCGCTAATAATAATTATTATAACAATTAGATATCAGAATAAAAACCTACTAATCTAACCTAAAGAAATCACACGAAATAATGAAATTATTTTAAGCAGAATGAAAACCTCTAACTAAAGAAATCATAGAAAAGAATTAGTGAGAAAATATATTAATCATTACAAAATTAAAGAAAAAAAAATCAGCGGACGTAGGAGTTTGAACCCGGGACCTTCCATGGTTTTATCTACGCGCTAGCCACTCGACTGACGGAGAACGCTAGAACAAGGAATAAATATTAAATAGTCAGATAAATGATATCACGTTTTGCGCAAGGTCGAAGCTTCGGACTTTCGGTGTACCTAGACGCTTCTCTCAAATACTACGTTCAAGGACATATTTACTACTGTTAGGTAGAATAAAAATTAGATGATGCACAGTTGCCAAATTTAAATACATATTGTCTTTGCCATTTTCAACAATTAAAACTTTGATATGTTCCCATAATTTGGATAAAAGGTGCTTGCTGTTTAATTCGAAATTAATAATGTGGTTAAACATTTCATTGTAAAATTAAAACAATATCCCTATATGATATTATAGTTGTACACGGCATAAATTATGCACACCTACATTTTAGAATTTACCTAACCAGATACTGCCTATTTTACGACTATTTATGTAATTGGGTATTATTTATAATTATAATTTGTAACATTGATTATACCTATCTTATACTAAATAAATCTTTGTGCATGTGGCAATGCGGACAATATTCCGACAAATATTGAAACTTGCCAATAAAATAAAATAAGATACACACTGTGCCATCTAGGATTAACATAAGTACTAGCTTACGAGTTTTTTACATTTCGATCCTGTCCTTAATAATAATAACTGTACACAGGTATTTTAACAAAGAATGTGATCAAGAGGATGAATTATTGTCGCGGGTTCAATTTAAGAAATGACGCTCAATGTAAATTTTTTCTCAGATAAAGCGGTTCCATGCTGGATATATTAACTCTCAAAATCCCAGAGCAACGCCATCTCAAATTTCTCGTAATTTTATGGAAACCACATTGCATCCTCAAAAAATTGGAATTGAGTGGTCATTTTGTGAGACCTTGCGTGTTCCGAATTATAGGCAACTGCTTTTGCCACCGGTCAACGATCTAGTAGCTAGAGTTTTAGCCCCAAAAGTTTGGAAAAAAAACAACAATATAAAATATTTAGGACTCGTCATAGACTCAAATTTAAATTAGAATGTTCCTTTAAAATATATTATAAGATAAAAACCACTGCCCAAAGAATTAGTACTTCCACATCCTGATTTCCGTCCCATCAAGTCTCTTTGATTGATTGATTGACTGATTTGCCAGCGTAAGGTGAGCGTTGCTGCCGATTTCACCAGGGGAGGTTTGCTAACATCGCCAATACTGTCCGCATTTGCGGGGGGATAGGCGAAAAAGCAGGCCCACCCCTTACGAGGCCGGTCCAGGTCTACAGCGATGATTGGGGCAAAGAGCTCAAGCTCGACGCCTAATCATCCGAGACCGTCATCTTTAGTCAAGAATATTGGCGAGCTGCCGATTTCGGGCATCCATGGAGGCTCGTTCCAACACCCAGCTTGGTCGTCCGCCGATCACGCCCAGCGGACGGTCAAACCGCGTGCCGGAACCAAACCTCGGATGTTTTATATACCGCCGGACATGCTTGTTGTCAGCAACGAGAGCCACATGACGCATGGGGTAGGAATATAGGATATGAAGTGTAGGTGTTTGTGAGATGCTTCTTTTATGTTTCCATGCTTCTTTTTTAGTTTCCGTCTGTCATTATCGGATGGGGAGGTGTAGGCGTTTGCAAGATGCTTCTTTTTAGTTCCATATATCATCAACTCCTTATTTATTCTCCCTCCAAGTCTTCTATTTCTTCGGTTTCTGAATGTAGCAGTGTGCACCTCCTTCTGCTCGCTTTGCGATCACTTTGTCTGCCAAGACATACATACATTCGCTCATCGCCGGGAGCCTATTTTCTTAAATTATTATTATTACTAACCGTTCCACAGGTAAATAACCATTTACGGTGGAAGTGCCCTATCTCGCGGTAAAAAAACTTATTATGGCGGGTTATGAGAGACCCGCGAGAATATTTTGCACACCCTGTGTATTAGTTTGTTTCTGTAGTAACTGCATTCAACTGCCGCTTTTCAATTCCGGGTATTTTCTGTTTCACTACCTATATTTAATACCTTTTAAATTTTACTTTTAAATTTTTCTCTGTTGTGTAATACTAATAAACTGAAAAAATAATGTAACAAATACAATTAAAGGCTAGACTATTATAGACTTATCTGTTTGTCCTCTTTGTGTTTACGTTGGCAACTTCCTTCTTTCTTCTATAGTATTCCCATATTGCATGCACTCGTTCTCATCCTTCCTAAAACTTAGCTTGTTGTCTGTCATTCTCTTTTAAATATAAACATATGTTGCTCCCCTCCAACTGAAAAGTGACCCAAACTCTAGGTATAGATATAGATTTTACGTTGTGCCTCAACTAAGCACTACACTATAGACACTTATTTGTTTTATTTTTGGTATCATTAACATAGCAATTATTCAATTATTAATTTGGCGTGTGCCTTGTTCTCCTATTATTACACTTCACCTTACGCAGAACTTTTCAATCTACCGATGACTTAAGTGTTATCGAGTTTGATAGCGTTATATTATTGTAAATAAAGCCACTCTCGAACTCCATCAAGTCTCTTTAAACAAAAAACATTTTGATACCATATTTGCACTCTAGTATGTAGGAATAGTTGCTAACAGAATTATAATAATATAATGCTTGAAGTCGTCAGCCTCAAGGTTGTACTAGGGGTGGATGAATCACTATTTTATTCTTCTTCTTTATGGAGTGGGGATGTCGAAGGTGGTTGGGAAGCTGTTAGATATCATAAAAAAATTAGACCTTGGCTTCTAGTATATACACCAAATCCCACGTTTGTGAACTCTTACTAGCCTTATTTACATATTTACCCCTATCCACTCCTTTTCACCCCCAACCCTTCAGCAGATTAAGCTGAAAATATAATCTAGTTTCAGATTTCATAATAATATTATTGACACATTACTATCAGATCATTTAGGTATTCACTTAAAAACTAATATAAAAAATAATAATAATAACAAAACTAGAGTTAGCTATCGACCGTTAAATGATGAAGGGCTAACAAACTTAAATAATTGTCTGTATTACCAAGACTGGAGCTTTGTATATAACCATCACTTAGACATAAATCAAAAATTCGATATGTTTATTAGCGTTATAACTGATGCAATTGATCACATTTTGCCCCTAAAATCTAAACTAGTAAACACAGTAAAAACATATCAAATTAAATGGTTTAATAATGAACTGCATGAATTGAGAAATCAACTTGAATTCCTACAAGACTTTGTAAAAACTAATCCAACTGAGGAAAATGTTTCCTATCTCAAAACTTTCAGATCCTTTTATAATCTCGAACTTAGAAAACATAAAAAACAAGCTCATGACAATTATATAGTCTCACATGAAAATCCACAGCAAGCAATGTGGAAGCTTATAAACAGCAATAAACCAGATTTCCGCCAAGTCACAGAAAATATCACATCAGATGATTTTAACAAATACTTTGCCAATGTGGCTGAAAACATAGTAAAAGAATTACCACCATGTAATAACATCTACACGGACTTCCTACATAACTTCATAACACCTAACATATTTAACTTTACTATAGTCTCGGCAGAATCCATACTTACAATTATTAATAACTTAAAAAATAAAAAAAGCAATGACGTATATGACATGAGCACCAGAATAATCAAGTCAATTAAACAATCAATATTATTACCCTTAACTACATTAATAAATATAAGCATCACAAATAATGTATTTCCAAACTGCCTAAAAATATCAAAAGTATTTCCCATCTACAAAAAAAATGACATAGATGATCCTGCAAACCATAGGCGTATCTCTGTCATACCTACCTTGGGTAAAATATATGAAGTAATATTAAAAGATCAATTAGTCGCATACTTTGAGACTTATAACCTGTTTAATCCAAATCAATTTGGATTTAGAAAAAACTTATCTACCACATTAGCAATAGACAAATTAACAACCATAATTAATACAGGATTCGAAGAAAAACAATTCTCCTGCTCAAAGTTTTTAGATCTCACTAAAGCTTTTGACTGTGTATCACATAATATCCTCATAAATAAACTGAATTTTTATGGCTTTACAGTTGACAGTATTATGCTCATAACATCATATCTCAGCAATAGAACGCAATATGTTATCTACAACAATATTAAGTCAAACAGACTTATGGTAAATACTGGTGTCCCACAAGGCTCAGTTTTGGGCCCTGTACTTTTTTTAATTTATATCAACGATCTATCTCTTGCAATAGACAGTTCAACGTCGATCATCCTATTTGCTGATGATGCAAATCTTACTAAAAGCAACAAAAACTTGGATGTCTTATTAGAAGCAATGTTGGAGACTGAATCCAAGATACAAAATTGGTTTATCTCGAACCAATTGAATCTTAATACTTCTAAGACCGAGTCTATGGTGTTTGGACTCAGAAATATGAACCAGATAGAAAACCAAAACTCAGTTAAATTTCTTGGGGTTTACATAGACCACAAACTAACATGGACGAACCACACAGATTATATCTGCAAGAAAATCTCCAAAAATATATATCTACTTCGCAGTCTAGCTCATCAGGTGTCAACAGAAACTCTGATCACAGCCTATCACAGCCTCATACATTCTGTGATAAGTTATGCTATCCTTGTATGGGGACATGCTGGCTCCATGTCCAGTGTGTTTTCCATGCAGAGGCGAGCACTAAGAGTGATCGCAGGACTCAAATTCAGAGATGATTGTAAATCAAAGTTTATAGAACTTAAAATTTTAACTGTCCCATGTACATATATACTGCAATGCTTATTATATACAAAAAATAACTTAAATACACACGCAACACGTGACGAAATACACTCATACGAAACACGTCATCGTAATGACTTAATTACTAGCTACTTAAGATTAACAAAAACTAGGGATGGCACTGCATACTGGGGCATCAAGTTCTACAATGCTCTACCCGAAGAAATTAAACGCCTCACACAGACTCATTACAAATATAGAATTAAGCAATTTCTGTTACGTAATGCCTTCTATACCTTTCAGGAATTCCTAAATAGTAATTTAATAGCAATATAAAAAAGAAAAAAAAATGGATGAAAATGCTCTTTTGTCTTCTTTTAATCATTTTATCAAATTTTATCTGTTTGTAAATATAAATATGCTATCTGTTCTTCTCATGTCATAAATCTAATTTCATATCATAAATCTACTTTTATATTATATCTTTTTTAAATATTTTAAAATGTATGTATATGTAACTATTAAATTTTTGTGTATTTTTTGACTTGTGTAAATACTGATGTATACTGGACACCAATAAACTATCTTATCTTATCTTATCTTATCCTAATATATATGTGTACTTACCGAATTTCAAGTGAATATCTGAATATCATATTGGTAACACCTGTAATAATGGAGTGGGGGTGATTTACCCCTCAACCCTTCAGCCAAGTAACTTCAAAATATAATCTAGTTCCGGCTCTCGTTATAATACATACGTGTACCAAATTTCAAGTGAATATCTTAAGCCGTTCCAGAATAGTAGTGCGCAAAAAAATCTGTTACAGAACGACAGACAGACCCACCGACCGACCGACCGACCGAATTTGTCCTTCCCCTGTGGGATGTACGCTCTCAATCCTTCAACAGCTGTGTTAATTTATGGCTGCGCCATCATTTCTCTTGATGTATAACCTGGTGCACATCTAGTTTCGGATGATGAGGTCGCTCATTGTTAGGATTTTCCTCGTTTTCTTGTCCAGTTTTGCGATGTCGCATTGAAGCCAATCGACGATTCCCAAACTGTAGATATTAACCACCGGGACAGCAATAGTGTTTATTGCAGTGATTTTGTTCTTTGGATTTTTTCTGTTATTTAGTTATTTTAGATTTTCAGAAATGGAAGAATATCCAATAATTTTTTATGTTGAAGTATTAAGGATTCTTTTTAATCTGCTATACGTTGAAAATGTTCTGATTTTTATTACGTTCTCTTTCAATTTAACCCTCTCCCCAGATATAATGTAATCACGTCTCTAAAGTTCAGCGTGCTACGGAAACATTTCCGGAAGCGATAAATCATGATTGAGATGGGATATTCCGACATTGAATGTAGGCTTATTCAGCTAGAATAATTCAATGAAGTGTTCTCTGTAAATGTCAAGGGAAACAAATAAAGAAATATAAGAAAAGAACTAACATCTCTAAAAATAATTAAGGAAATGAAATTCTGGAGAATGCCTAATGTATTGAAGTTCCGCGGTTGGACCATTAACAACTTTGCGAAGTACAACGGTCTCATTCTTCGTCACTTGTATTTTCTTTGACGCAATACACACTAGTTTCATAAACCTACTGTTACGTATTTCCGCCCTTTACGACACACCCTGTATGAATCCGTGGGTTTTAAATAATTTTAACACTTTATTTAATAATTTACTGATTATGCAATACTTCTTAATTAACAAAAACAACCTTTAGAGATTTCCCATTCCAGAACAACATAACCTTATCTCTTTCTACAACTTTCCAGGACGTCACTGTTAGTCAAGGGCGTATCACTCGCCAGACCTCGTGGAGGTGTAATGCGTAACATTGCCCCGCCCTTAAGCCTGAACGTCCCGGTCAGCCAATTCAGAATTATCAATGTATTTTGCCAGTCTGTCCAAATACACAATTTTGATCTTGGACTTTTTGCTTCGTTGAATCCGATAGACGACATCATTAATTTGGGTAATAACAGTGTATGGTTCATCCCAAGGTGATTTCGGTGACTTTCATTTCCCCCGCTGTGGGTTGTACAGCCAAACCAGCTCTCCCACCTCGATGAACCCTTTTGGACTACCCTTCCAGTCGTATCAAGCCTTCATTCGGTTACTGGCTGATGGCTCCGCTATATCGTTAGCCAGCCTCTTGAAAGGAGCTCCGGCGTTGAACCCTTCACCCTTACTTCCAGTCTGTGGTCCGTTACTGGCTGCACAAATCTCGCATTTTCGACAACAAGCCTTCACATCCTGACGACTTTTTATCCAACAAAATCGTTCTCGTATTTTCTTCAGGGTCCTATTAACACCAAAGTGTCCATCGGATATTTCATTGTGCCCTTCCAGAAGCACCTTCGCTACTCGACACCTGGGAATCACTAGACACATAACCACCTGCTTTCCATCCGGGCTTTCCCATGCTCTCCGCAACAGCCCGTTCATGACTTTCAGTGAGTCCCACTGTGCCCATAGTGCCTTCAGTGCCTACTCTTTTGCCTGAAACATCCTTCCATTCTGGACGAGTTCCCCTTCCTTTGGCTCTCAATATAGGCCCAATTTCCTTATCGTTCAGTTGCTCTTGTCTGAGCGCTTTATTTGTCCTGTCATCCGGCACCTCCACCTTGACAATGTTGACTGCTCCCATGTCCTGCAGTTTCTCGTCCTGGTGGCAGTGCTTGCAACATTCCGTGCAACTTCTTCCGATTGAAACATCTGCAATTTTCTGGTTTTTCATTTTATTGTCACATCCTGGTAGTAGTGGACTTCTCGGAATGCTTCGAAGCTGGGAAATCTTTACTTCTCTCGGGGTACCACTTTCGCTATCTGTCACAGCCTCTCTGGTACCAGCTTCATCTGATTTTCCCCTCAGCTTCACGGCATCTCCGGCCTTTACTTTCTCCAAGCTCCTCCGTGGATATTCTAGCTGGATACGAGGCTGGATATGTCCTAGTTCTCCGCACCTGCAACATTTCAGACGCCGTCCACTTGGCCTTCCACTACTTTGTTTATTCTGTGTCTCTTCCGTGTTTCCAGCATTCATTTTCCTCGAGTTCCGCTGTCGACAGTCTCGTTTGATATGCCCTGCTCTGCCACAGTTGTAACATTTAATACCCCCGCTTGGCTTTCCTTGTCTTCCTGCAGTATCCATTTGAAGCAGTAGCTGACCATTTTATTTACCTCCTGCATCTGGGTCAAGATAGGTTTCTGGTTCTCCTTTTGTGGCTGGGATCATTCGAGACTCACAGTATCAAGTATCGAGATAACCAGAGGACTCGCCTAATATCATCGTCCTGTATACCATCCAGAAAAGCCTCTATTGCCAGTTGGTCTTGGAATTCTTTCGATACATCCGGGTAAGCCAGGTGAGCCAGTCTCCACACGGCAGCTTCGAACTCTTGCAAGCCTTCCACAGCGTCTTGAACACGTGATTTCAGCTGGGTCTGGTACACTTGGGCAAGGTGCTGTCTAGGGCAGCTTCTAAAACTTTAAAATCCTGTTGTTGCTGTACTGGGATTGTCTGGAGTATTTCCAATGCTTGGCCCCTTAATGCCACGATTAACGCCATAGTCTTCTCTTTGTTACTGCAACTATTCGCATACGCAGCTGCCTCAAACTGTCTCTTGAAAATGGTCGATGAACTTTGGCCGTCAAAGGAGGGAGGTTCGAACAGCTGACCTGATAATACCACTTACTGGCTTCCTCTATGCCTCAACTGTCGCTTAAGTAGGTCTATTTCTCCTCCCATCTCGTGCATTTTGTCTTTGATTTCACATTTCTTCTCGATGCCTTCTTCCTTTCTGGAATTGTGCAAATAAGTCCTGTATTTGATTTTCGGTTGCCATACTTTTGGTTGTTATAAGCATACGACTACGTTGAAATCAAGTAAATTTAACAATCACGTCACTATCGGTAATAGGACTGTCCAGAGAAACCTCGAAACAACACGGAAAAGTATTTTGTTTAAAGTCTTTGTCACTATCCAACTACTGTCCAAATAGAAAAGTTCTAGAAAGTTCACAAAAATGCACTTAACAACACGAAAAATAGCCTTGTTCAGAGTCTAATTTCTTATTCTTAGTTCAAAGTTTTTAATTACTACCACTAATGTCCTAATAAAATGTCTCAAAAGTGCACTTAACACTATTTTTCTGTTCGAAAATAATCCTCTAACAATGTCCAGTAAATTAGTCCTCCCTGTGTTAGCACTAACTCCGAGAACACCTCCGAAAAATCCTCTTGTTAAAATCTACTTCTGACACCAGTTGTTACGTATTTCCGTCCTGTAGGAAACACCCTGTAGGAATCCGTGGGGTCTAAATAATTTTAACAAGCGGTAACCACTAATACATAATTAAATAATTTACTGATACTTCAAATACAATACTTCAAATTTACTTTTACAATGTTTATATTTACACTTCGAATTTAACCTCATTTATCGCTACCAACTTCACTTTAGTAAAAACTTCTTCCTCTGCCGTCGATTTCGCCTTATGTATCCTAAAATTGCCTCTAGATCCATCTAGAGATTTCCACACTTAATATCTTGGAACACAAATTGCGTTTTCAACTTAAATAATAGCTTTAAAATGGAAAGAAAACTTAAAATAAAACAACAGCCGGAATCTATTATTGTATGTATGTTATTCTATGTTTACATAAAAAATAATATAAAAAAACGTTATTAGATAATTTCGTAGTTCTTCCGTGTACATATGAATCAATTGTCAATAAATCAGAGTTTATTCAATTTAATAAAATATATTTATAGATCAATACAGTTTATGCGCCAGTATTTGTGTTTCTTTAACGATAATTTTTAACCAAGTTTTGAATTCTGGTTACACTTTCCTCATTTGTGGCGACGCTCGAAACTTTGGCCGGTCTTTAAAAGGAATTAAAAACATGTGACATTTCAACAATTTGCTAATGTACTTAAAATTATTTAACTTGAAAGCTATTTAGAGTAGCATTAGTAATAAATTTACAATTCATCAACACGGCTCTATGAAAGGACGCTCTGCTATGACTTTACTGTTTTGCAATACTTGTCGAAATCTTAAAATTTGATGACTTAATTGGATCATATATCTATTCAACACATATTTGTACGTTGACCGTAATGGTTTCATGTCTTTGTGATGTTTCATGTCGTTATCTTTATTATATTTGTTAATGATACTGAAAATGATGTAGATAAAGTCAGATATTTAACATACGCTAATGACCTAAAGCTTCTTTTTTACATAGAGGATTGCATTCATGTGATAGGTGCACTAATCACTACGCACAAATTATCTACAATATGTCATACAATTATGAAATTAATACCATTGTATTGCAAAGCTTGACACGCTCCGTTACTTAGGTGTTATATTTGACAAGTCTCTTTCTTAATCTTCATATTAACACCATTTAAATGTGCAGATTGTAAAGATATAGCTTCAAAGCTTGAAATGCTCTATTGTTGTGTCAGATTGAAGCTTGAATATGCTTCAGTTGTTTAGTCTTCTCACTACAACGTAACAACGTACATGACAATTTAGGTTCAGTTCCACGTAAATTAATGAAATTAATGTATTTTAGAACCGATGGTGATTACACTAGGTTGGCTTTCCACAGCAAGAACTACTTGATAAGTATAGTAGGTTCCATATGAAATCCAGCGATACAAAAAAGCTCACAAAAAAGCCTAAACTAGACCGACCGCTTCTGATTAGTATACCGCCGGACAATAGTGTGAAAAATGTAATAAATTTGTTCCTAAACTTTTATGAGAAAGACACAGTTATAGTCGTCTTCATAATTCTAAGACATATAAAAAATGCGGTAACTCCGAAGAGGGCAGGAGGCATCTTTACCTATTCAATGATACCGCCGCGCGGACTCCTTTGACGGGAATTTTTTATGCGCCTCAGAAATATGAAGGCAACTATTCTCCACCCCTGGAAGTCCACGTTGACTAGATCGCTTATTTCAACAAATCATCTATTTTGTAGGACACATTTCAACCAATTATATTCAGTGGGATTGGTCCACGTACTTAACTCGTTAGGAAATATTTATGACAAATTTTTGTGATGATAATAAACGAAGCCGAGCACCTTGTTTATGACCTTTTTCGCAGATAAATTGAGAACTAATAGCGGCCGGTCCCCTTTAAACTTTTTTGCAAGTTTTTCATATAGCTGAATTATATACAGAACCTGCTATACTAGCTTAACGTGTAGACGTAAGTGTATATCTCATTTTATGCAAAAGCTGATTAATAGTGATGTTGGTGGGCAAGCATTGGTCTCAATTAAATTTCTGCATCCTTTCAACGACTTCTCGTCACAGTAATATGTCTTACGTTCTAACATCACACATCCTTTCTCATTCAATAAGTAGCGAAAATTACAACTCTGTACTAATATTGACATATTTAATTTCAGCCTTTGTACTCTGAAGACTTCGTACGAAACTGGCTACTATTCCATCTTAACTTGTCTGTGTGTTTATTAATCCTAGGAATGGATCTAGTACCTGTTGGGCAGTGTCTGAAATAAATATATAAAATAAATAAACGAACATTAAAAAAAACACTAGAAATACATTCAGTGCGACTCGAGAGAATACTAAAAATAAATTTAGAAGAAATTACCAAACATAATGTTTGAAATTGTTAGCACTGGCTTCTATAAATCTGTTTTTCTCTCTTAAACTATAAGATGTGATCGTTAAATGAACACGCTTTTTATTCATCACTCCTCCACAATTACACTACTTTCATATAACTTTTTTTAGAATACTAATATTCATTAAAAGGATAACACAATCTCTTGTAATAATTTGAAAATATTGTCACATTAAACGTTAATCATGCCTTATCTTGAAATTCTTTAAATTTCACATAATCATGCCAACACTTTATGGTTCCTACTGAAGAAATTATAGCTCTATGAGCATGTAGTCCAATAAGTAGGTAATGTTAATCTTCTTAGGAACAGAACTGATATCAGTCTGTTATAATTTTATGCTTTATCTTTCCAATTTGACATAAATAACAAAGGTAATTCGGTAATTATATAATTCACTAACATATTGTGAATAAAAATATTGTACTTGCCACTAATTCACATAAAAGGCTTAAGCAAATACAAAAATGAACAGGAAATAATTTAAAAATAGCAATCTAAACCGATTAAGTTTGCTTTTGGGTATAAATGAAACAATGTGGGGTACTTTTGAGATGAAAAATGTAATAATACGGAATTAGCTAGCAACTGTTATTCTGTAAGGGTTTAAAACATTTTGCTTTTATCCGTTACCTTTATTTCTGCTCTATGTACTTGGTATGTATATCGAAAGAAAAAGTTTGGTTACTATATTTGTTGTTATATTTGCAATAATAACAAACACTTCATTACTATTTAAATAACTTTTTTATTCAGCAGACTAAAAAGCGTGACTTTTAATTTAACAGAACTTATTTCATATATCCAGACCAGCTTGACTACTACTTTTTACTTGACAGCTCTCCACATTCTATAAACAGGTACCAACTTAAAATAACAAAACTAAATGATTAGATAGAAATAGAGATTAATCACTAGATTATATTACAACAATATTTACCTCCGCAGAATCTGATAAAACCTTAAAAAAATTCATGTATTCTAGAATTATTGAAAAGTGATCTTCATCTACATTTTCTGATAACATGGTAAACATTTGAAACCAATTGATTCCTCCGATTTTGAGTTAGAACGAGTTTAATGAAACAGTATATATTTTCTTATTTTGTGTTTAATTATTATTATTATTATTATTATTATTACTATTTATCCAATAGGTGCCGATAAAGAGAAAAATTATCCGCGAAGATGGTGTTAAATAATAATGTATAATAACTAAATTACTCGAATTTAGTTTTAGGTACGTAAACTTGTTTCTGCGCAGATAAACTACGCCTTGTCGTAGAACAATGCAGAGCATTGGTATAAGACAATCCATTGCTTGACCGCGACGAGTTGAGAACAGCGCGAGCGCACCCATTCTGCTTTTAATAGCGTAGCTGTCTAGACGTGTGGGAATAAAATAAATTAATTTCAATTTCGTTATTAAAATGCCGTGTGTTTATACAACTGCAGAAAAAGTGCAAATTGTGAAGTGGTACTTCGGGGGCCATTCCACCGATGACACAATAAATTTATTTACTGTGGCATATCAAGACAGACCAATCCCTTCAGCTAGCATAATTTCATACATTATTAAAAAATTTGACAATTTCGGGTGTGTCGTGAATTATTGTAAGAAATGCTGTCAACCCGAACCCCGTCATCAACAAATGAGCGAATAACATGAAAGTTCCGAAACTACTGTCTGTGCACTTGTTGAAACTAGTGAACCTTGTTCACGTCATCAACAAATGAGCGAAGAACGTGAAATTCGCGAAACTAATGTCTGTGCACTTGTTGAAACTAGTGAACCCTGATGAAGTTGATATGAAGAAAAGAACTGTAAGAAATATTTTGAAAAGAAATGGGTACAGTTGTTTTAAAGTTCAAACAACGCAAGAAATATTTCCCGAGGACAATTTCAAACGCATGGAATTTTGTGAAATCGTGATAAATAAAGTGAATGAGAATGAAAACTTCTTAAAGAATATATTGTTTACAGATGAATCATCCTTTTCATTACATAGGAAACACAATCCATCCGTAGTACGATATTGGTCTCGAAAAAATAAACATCTGAGTGTTGCTGTGCGAACTCAGTATCCTCAAAAGTTGAACGTTTGGACGGGAATTTTAGACAATCATATTATAGGCCCACTGCTAATCGATGGCAATTTAAATGTCAATAAATATTTAGAGCTTTTACAAAACCAAATAATTCCTGCAGTTCAAAATCTTCCTGTCAACTTTGACGACATTTGGTTTCAACAAGACGGCTGCCCAAGTCACAATACCTTAACAGTTATTAATTTTCTGGAAAGAACATTTCCTAATCGTTTAATAACTACGAGGGAATGATAAAATGACCCCCCAGGTCACCTGATCTAGCACCCCATAATTTCTTTCTGTGGGGCTTTTTAAAGGAAACCGCGTACAAACATGCGTTTGAACGAGCCAATAATTTAGTTGAATTACGGGAAAAACTTATCCAACTTTGTGCAAGCATTACTCCAAATCAACTGAATGATATGAGATGTGCACTGTATAATCAGAATCTTATTCGCACGTTTAGTACCTTAAAAACTATTACAAATTTCCATCTCGCGAAAATGGGGCGTGGCCAGGCGCTACGTCACTATACGCATAGACTCGGCGATCTCAATAGACTTGATGCTCCTTATTGGTTATAATTATAAGTGGTTTCGAAGTATTGTTTGTTTTGCTTACTACTTGACAGTAGGGGAGTACAATTTGGCGAAATGTCAAAAAATTACAATTTTCTCTCGCTTCTGCCAGAACGAATTTTCGATTTCGACCCTGCAATTTACTATTATAATTCATCGCCGACCTTCTCCTTTCCGTAGACACATAGAACGAAATTCCACTCGACGTATTTATTTAGTTACCAGCGTTTAAAAATTCCATGTTTTTCGACTTTTCAGGTTAAATTTGAAAGGTCCCAGAAAGCCATTTTTCTTACGTCACTTGCGTATTGTGACGTCACAAATGAGCGCTCGGTTTACTATTACTATTACTAATTGCAACTCCTTATATCTCGAGAACGGAAAAAGTTAATAATACGAAATTTTAAGTGTATAATGAGAATATCGAGTACTATATGAAAAAGTATAAAAACCATATAAAAAGAATATCATGGAACAAGCCCATTGACGTACACGTATTTTTAATTTTGAATAGTGCAGCAATGTAGATAATGTAGATCTCGATGCCAGCTTTCCGTTGACATTAAAAATGTTTTTCTAACAAGTCATTTTGGCATTTATTTGTAAACCAAACAACAACAACAAATGGATTTTTTGAAAAAACAACATTAATTTTAAAAAAGGAAAGTTAATTTTCGTCTATCTGAAATGACCGAAGAATTCATTTGTCATTTGGTTTACAAATAAATGCCAAAGAAGTGGCCAGAATGACTCAAACATTTTTTTTAACATCAACAGGAAGCCATTAAAAAAAAAACAAATTTGAACTTAATGGCATAAAATGGGGGGATATTCAAATTTTAGATAACAAATACATTTGAGTCCACAGGGTTTAATATTTGGGCACCAAAATTTCAGGGTGTTTTATTTTCAAAGGGTATATTTTCTGATATTTTAGTTTGAAACCGATCAGAACTCTTAACGTCCCTGGATGTTGAAATAGAAAAAACACGCTTTTTAGCCAGTTTATTCAATTTTGTGTGTTATGTACGTACTGAAATGACCCAAGATCGCAGACTTGTTGGAATTTTAATTACGTTTTAGTTTTTTGCTTGTCCCAATCGGACCTCTAGAACTGCAGATATTCACCTTTTTATCTAAAAAAAATGCTGTTCAAAAAACTAAATTGTTTATAAAAAGAAACGCAATAGGCTTTGGAAGTCCAAAACTCAGATATATACTCCTGGTAATACCCCAGAAGGTAGTGTGTCTGTGTGTTTGGGTTTAAATGGCTTTAGCAACCCCAGAAAGTATGAAATCATTATTTTGCTCTTACAAAACTATGCATATCATTGTCCTCTTTTTACTCCACTATGGTGGTTTTAAAGTTTAATAACATTTCAAATTAAACTAACAATATTGTAAGTTTTTAGAGTAGAGTTTTCGAAAAGCTATAATAAAAATTGATTCCTTGCAGATCTAATTAATTAAAAATGAATTTTTCTACTTACGTTTGAAAGTGTTCTATGTTTCAGCACTAACTGGAGTTAGGAAAAGTCGAACTTTTCGTAACTAGAGCGGAAGAAATATTGCCGCACTAATAAAGTTATAAATCAGTGTTCTTAGAATAAAATAACAACCTATTATTACTCGTACCTATACATATTATTTTTTATTATGATAAATATTAACATTTTTTTTACAATTGACACATGAAATCCAAGAACAGGGGTTAGCAGAAGTTGAAGCAAAGCTAATATTTTCATTAATAACCTCTTCTCTTGGGCTCAATATTTTGAATGCTACTTGAAGTTTATATCCAACGGTATTTTCTGTATATCCCTCTGCTGCATTCGATGCCTCTTGAGAGTGGTGATGTCTGCTCCTGCGTCAACAAGTATCGTAGCAGATGTTTTCCTCAAACAGTGGAAGGATTTGGCAACGTCGATATTTCTACAATATTTCTAGGTACGCTGCCTGTGGTACTTATACCAACACATTGTCTCATATAGGTATTTTCTGCTTCGATAGCAGAAGAAGAAGCTTGAATGTTTAATTATTGGTAACGAACGAAGAGAAGAATATTTTCAAAACATTTCGACAAGATTGACACCTTCGAGGTCAATTGTAAATTCTCTTCGCAAGTTTATCTTTGTGTTAGGAATCTCTGTTAAAATAAATGATTCCATGTCATCATCATCATAGAATATTCTGAATAATCTGAAGAAAAGTTTATTCTTCTCGTCGACATGCTCCATTAATCCCAGCGATCAACACTATCTACAATAAGAACAAAAATTGCAATATTTGGATAATGTACACATTTATTAGTAAATTTTACCTTCATTATCAAATAGGTTGTGTCGTCCGCGTCTTTTAACAGTATTTCTACTTCTAATTTTTACAAATTTTTAATTTTTTAAATTTCTTATGTAACTGTCCTACAGACTCTCGTTTTACAAATGCCATTGAACTTACAAATTTATTTCTTTCATTGATAATATTGTCCTGAGTAAAAGCTCCACAATGTGGATCTCATGTAGAATCTGAATTTTTGTTCGAAATATGCTAATAAATCTTCAGTGATCACCTTCATTCGCCTTTATTTAGACCAATCGTCAAACTGCCTATATCTCATATCTAGCTTTTTTTTTTACTGGTAGCAAAGATTGAACAGCCAAAGTAGCTTGATTCTTCCATATCAGAAGATTCACTTATATCAGGCATTTTTGACAATTTTTCTCGAGCGAAAAACTTAATACTGGGTGGTCCCTGTGAACGGGAAGTTTTGAAAACATCATAATTTTGAAAGTAACTTTACTTACTTAAAATAAGATATAACAATGGCTAGGTAATTATATGCATTTTTTATTTCTTAAAAATAATTCCTGGTAAATGTCTTCCCTTTATCTCTACGCACTCTTGAATACGATTGGTGAAATTTTCTATTACACGATGCAACATATCTAACGGAGTATTGTCAATTTCTTCACGGATTTTTATTTTCAACTCCTGAATATTTCTTGGTTTGTCAACAAAAACCCTATGCTTCAAGTAGCCCCACAGGAAGTAATCGCATGCCGTAAGGTCTGGCGACCTTGAGGGCCATTCAATGTTTCCATGCCTGGAGATAATCTGACCAGGAAATAATCTCTGCAAGGCATTTCTTGATTCTCTTGTGGTATGTGGAGTAGCTCCTTCTTGCTGAAACCACCAATCTTCCCTGGAAACATGTTTAATTGTGGCGTCAAAACCTGGTTTATCATTTCGGTATAGCGTGCAGAATTGTTTTCAAAAAAATAGGGACTAATAATTCCCAATGAAGAAATTGCACACCAAACCGTTACCTTCGGGCTATGTAACGGTTTCTGGTGAAGTTGTTGTGGATATTTGGAATTCCAACATCTGTAATTTTGTTTGTTGGTATAGCCACATAAATGAAAATGAGCCTCATCAGAAAATCACAAGTTGTGATTAATTCCACGTTCTAAAATAATTTCAGAAAAATGTAGACGTCTTGGAAAATCTTATTGATTTTATTTCTGGAACTATTTGGATTTTATACGGATGAAAATTCAGATCCTTGTGTAAAATTCTAAGCAAACAAGATTTACCTAAGCGCAACGCCTGAGGTCGTTTTCGGACTGAACGTTTTGGACTGTGTTCAACAGATGCTCTGACTCGTTCAATGGGGGTTTTCAGGGGTTCTAACACTTCTATTGGGTCCTTTAAGTTTGGATTTATTGACTGTACCTGTTTCTTCAAATTTACGAATCCACGATTTTATGGCATGAGCGGAAGGAATTCTCCCGTGACGAGGAATCGCAAAGTGTAGTCGAAATTGCCGCTGCACAGCAACTATACTGTCGTTAGTTTTATAATTCGATTTTATTGCAAGATTACGCTGCTCACCGGACCACTGTTCCATGATTACCAAATGGCCTATAATTACAGACAATATGACAAATAAATCCATGGCCAGCTATACATGTTACAAAATAACACTTTCAAAACTTCCATTTCCCAGGGACCACCCGTTACATCAGCAAACTTTGTTTATATTTACTAGTCAACATTCCCTAGTAATGAAATTAGACTTCTTCCAACCTATTAATTTATAGTCATTGTAAAAAAAAGTAATAAGCATATACATGTCATATATAAAATTCAAAAAATATATCTTAGTAGAAAAGATCATGTGTGCAACACGTAGGAAAAGTGTTTCTTCCTAACCTGTTGCACGAATTCATCAGCGAAACTAGTAAGTTCTGATGCATTGACCGATAATATGCACACATATTAATAATAGACTCCACGCTGTTATCCCTAGTAAATACAGAAAATAGAGAAGTAATAAAAGACTATGTTTTATAGCTGAACATATGACCATATAACAATTCTAGAAACATGTTAGTAATAACTATCGTGCAGTGCATTACCACATGTTTTTAGAATACATTTGTGTAGCTAGTAATAAACTTCCGTTTAAGTGGAAGAAATGCATTTATAAAGAATTATATACTTTCATCCAACGGAACAATTCCTAATGATTCACGCGGTAGATCTAAAAAACCCTAAAGCAATATATCAGTGACCTGGCTTCTTTGTAATAATTGCATTTAGGGGTAAGAAAAAACGTTTTAAAAGTATAAAAACCCCCGTCCGAAACTGCCCTTATTTTTACGAATTATTAAAATTTGATTTTTGTGCAATAATTCTTCTGTTTATTAAAATGACGGTGTACAGAATTGAAGCTGCATGAATTCTTTATAATAGTATATTAAAAAAATATTTATTTTGTGCTTGTTGCAGCACAAAATAAATAAGTTTGTGCGAGTTACGTACTTTACTTTTTATATGACATGTTAACATATAGGAAACAACTACGAAATTATCCGTTACCTACAGAAATGTTGACAGGAAGAAACCATGTATCGTGGAAAATTCAAATTTTACAGTTCTTAAGAAGGTGGAGGCGTTACAGTTCCAACCAAAAGTAAGTCGAATTCCAAATCGGAACTTTACCATAATAAATACTTAGGTTTGTCGCCAATACTTCGAGAAGCTTTTCGAAAGCTTCTCGCAGCAGATGACCAGCAGTAGAACTACGAATACGAATCTTCGGTACTGAAATCAGAAGTGCAGTCAGCCATACAAAAACTAAAAATTGGCAATGCAGCTGGTGTCGACAGTATCTCGATCAAGACGCATGCGCTAGTTGGCGGCGATAGAGTAGGAATCTGTCACAAAATATACCTGAGAATATGTGGAAGACGAGAGTCTGGTCCAATCAAACCAGATTCTTGTCTTCCACTCCTAACTCTAGTAATTACTAGAGTACCTCAAACTTCGTTTCACTACATGGGAAGGGAACGGTATTCTTCAATCCAGACTTTAACATTGTCTGATGTTTTGCAAATACCTTCTGAGCAAGCATGCTTTTTGAAAGGACCTGGTACTAGAGAACAAATACTGGAATTACAACTTATTGAGAAAGCAAGTTAATGGCTGTGTATTTATGTGTTGTAGACTACCGTAAGGCTATTGGCAAAGTGGATTGGGGCAAACCGTGGATGTATTATTGGAGATGGAAGGAACCATCTGGTGTTTATTATTCGCAGACAGTAATAAGAAACCTTTGCTTTGGTGAAAATCGACAACACTAACTCCGAAGAATATAAAGTTGGACATGGCTGCGTTCTGTTATTAAACCATGTCTACAGACAACCGGGACTTACGGGCGTGATGCTGTCAAACGTGTTATACAGCCAACTGATATGGATAACACAGCGTCTGTCAAGATAATGTGAATAAGAAGACTTTTTTATGAGCTTCTTTATATAAAATTAGAAGGTCTTTCACATTTTTCAAAAACGGTGCCGTAGAACCTATGACACACCTATCATTTCAAACATTACAACCAAAGCTTTAATAGTTGTCACTAGATACCGCAGTATCTTATTGGTGTATGTCGATTAATAAAATTCATGCCTAATGTCCATCTCTCCGTTTTAGTTCTGATATTATAATAAAAATAATATAATTCAATACTCATTATTACGAAATCTGTTCATATATTAGGACATATGTTTATTAAGCAGTCTCTTCTTATTTTTATGTACCATACTCATCATGTTACACTTCTTTAAGAGAGCCCTTATGCACATTGTTAGAACATATTACTACTGTAATGAAGTGACTTTTTCATAATCGAAATGAAATGTAAATTAATATTTTCTTTAATTATGTGTCACACTTACCGGAAAAGTTTTTTTAAAACGAGTATCATAGATTTCTTCAACATTAGTTAGTTTACGCTGCGAAACAGTTTTATATTTTATATACAAAATAGGTAAGAAATCCAGGCTGTGAAAAGGTAACCTGCAACGTTAAAGATAATCATCAATATTTGCCACCAGCTGCTTTTGGGTAGACCAACGTTAACAAGTTTGATTAAAACATTTATGATGCCCCATTCCGTTTCGCCTTTCAATCAGTAAGCACGCGTTTACTAAGAGGTCCTGTACCGACAATATGTAAGTACACATCTTATCACCACCGCTAGTTCTTGTCGTCGTTTTTACATTAACACTGATAAGTTGATTCATTAAAACATTAATTTAAAATAATTTCCGATTAAAGGTATCAAAATATATTTGCTATTTTCCGATTTAGTTACTTTTACTTCAATTTCATAACATAATTATTAACAACGGGTGTACCCGAGTTAGAACCTGTTAAATTCTCACGATTTTATCCAAAAGCTATGGTCCAAAGAGATTCCAGAGGGGAACGGAACCTAGATGATATTTCGGGGGAAAACTAGAAAATTGGGTATCCTTTACCATATTCTAATTCAGACCGTTTTGTCATTTTAGTGGTTAAAATAATTCCTGTTTAAATCCTGCTGTTCTACCGAGGGGGTAGAGATTTAAAATATACCGTATATAACGTATTACTTTGAAATAAGTTTACAAAGAAAAATTACATTTTGCCAAGTTTTCACGCTTACTCGCTGACCCTCACATAGGCATGATTTTTCAGTAAATAATATAATCACTTACTATTGCTTGGCATTTCCACACCGTTTTTTTTCTTTTTCTTTCTACTTACTGCTGTTTTACCGCTTATTTTTTTTATGCTACTTACTTTGCCAAACATTTTAATTATTTTATATCACTGCTTGCTTGCCTATCACTGCTAGCTTCCAAATAATATCAGTAACTAGTAAATAACTTAGCTACTCACCGCCCGGCTTTTTTTCTTGTATTGACCACTTTATCCATAAAATGAAATATCTGATGTATTCTAAGATTTCGACATAATTTATTTGGTACCTGATCGTTATTTTATTTTCATTGTTATTATTGAATTTTATATGTTAATAAATTTTGTTATTTACTAACATGGGCTTTTTACTGATGAATGTGAGTGAAAGTCTAATATACCGTCTGGACCCCTGGACATAACCGTTTCTTCACTGTAGCTATCCCAGCACTACTGCAACAGGCTGCGTTAGGAGGCTAATATGGGACCTTTGCCCCACGTAAAGATTGCAAAGGTGGCGCTCGAGATAACCGAAATCACGCTCAGCGTCAAAGTGACGCTTCCTCTTGTTTATGTGCTAGACAATCGGAAGAAATCACGTCACACCACTGGTGGACTACGTCAAAGTTACATCTCAAAGATTTTATATATTCGAACTTGTTAATAGTACGCTATAAACATCACTCAAATCAGAGAGCATAATGCAACATTTCCCATAGAACGGAATCTGCCATATCAGCGTCTTCCACTAATCCTTACCTGACGCAGTTTCCAAACTTTTACCATTTTCTGTCACCGTCGTTTCTTTTTATAATTACTTTCACATCCACGTAGTGAAGTGGAAGTAATTGTTAAGAAATTTTCAACTATTTTTCTTTCTTTGAATAAGTTTAGAATGTCATGAGATTTTAAATTTGAGCCAACAAAAAAAATTCTGTCCTGTAGGTCTGTCCGTCGGTTTGTAAATTTTTGTGCGCACGATTGCTCGGAAACGATTTGGTATATGTATAATAATATCTGGAACGGGGTAGCATTAAAGCTCATTCTATTGAAAGTTGGGGGGTAAATAGTTATAAATAAGTAAAGGCAACTTAGGAGAGTCCAGAAACATGGGATTTGGTATATATACTAGAGGCTAAAGTGTCAATTATGTGTGGTTGTGGCGCAATTATCGGTTTACTATATGTTTATAAAGCAATTGTTTCCACTTTTTGTCTTTAAATGAAATAATAGTTAATCTATCCTCAATGATGGGATATGACCGTTAAAAATGTCTTCCTTCTTTCTCAATATCTCATTTAAATTCACATTATTTTAATGTAAAATGGAAGAAACTCATTTTCAGTTTCATAACTTTTTTAATATCTCGTTTCAAATGACTAAAATGAATTCATTCCTGCATTGAATTTTGATGCGCCTTTCTTTCCTAGTAAAGTCTGATTACAGAACCAACGTCGTAAAAAACATCTTGCGCTCTCTTTGTACGGGGTTAATGTAATATCTTGCTTTTTAAATATTTCAATAGTCATAACCGTAAACTGTGGCCTTAACTTTTTCAATTTTAAACAACTATCGCGTCTGGGTTATCGTAAAACAAACAGTATATCATAGAAAGCGGGCGGTTTACTGGCGTATCTACAAAACTAAACTGCACCAGTCTAAGAGCTTCTGGTTCCGCAGCATTTTATAGGCCCACATAACATTTTTATTGCGAATAAGTACCGTGTATATGAAAGCGGATAAACATAAAGAAGGATCTGGCAGCGGTGTTACTCTAATCCTGCAAACAACTTGATCCTGAAACATTTAATTTCAATTAAACCGCAGGAAGTTTAGGTGGAGGTCGCTTTACTGTTCAACTCGGGCCTTCCAATTTAGGACAGGTAACTTAAGTGTTCAATATTGGAATAATACGTGAATGAATGAGAATTATAATAATATATTTTACACAAATATAAATAAGACGATTAAATAAAATAAATAAATAAAAATAAAGTGACTAAATATCAATTCTACACATACCTGAACTAGTGGGTAATCCGGACGAATTCAAGAATTATTTTCCTGATAGTATTCCATCTACTGACCTTGACCATAACAACGAGTTTTTAGAATATTATAATGCAAATACATTTCCTAATATTAGTAATTAATTTAGTTTTTTCTGTAATTAATGAAGGGAAGGTAAAATAATAATTTCTGAAATTCGATCTAACTCAAAAGGAGTTGATGGAATTGACATTAAAATGATTTCTTTTCTTATTCCATTTCTTGCTTCCTATTGCTAAAACTAATCATCCAAATCAATTGTCTCATTATATATTAACGAGAATTTGGATCAAATTTCTAAAATCTCGAACTCTCATGGCTTTAAACTAAATGAATCTAAAACTCAAATGATCATTTTTTGTAAAGATATCTAAGTATGATGTTATGAATAGTGATAACTTCAATATACATATAAATAATGTCAATTTAAATTTTATCAGTGTTTTCAAAAATTTAGGAGTATTTCTTGATAATAATCTGCGCTTTGAATATCATGGATCGGACGTTCCTCAAAGAAGTTATGCACTCTATATATTCAAGGAATTTCTTTCTGTGAGCATAAAATTGAAATTGTGCGATTCTCTCATCTTGTCATTGCTAGCATATTGTGACGTTGTTTATTGGCCAGCTTTACTCTGTAAGGATAATGAGTTACAAACGCGTCAGAATAGTTGTATTAGATTTTGCTATGAGCTTAGATAGTTTGATCACGTCTCATCCTAGGACCGTGAAGCTGGTTGGTTCAAATTGGAGCAGCGGTTTTTTATGCACTTATGTGCTTTAGTATATAAAATCAATCAGTCAAAGCAACTGACTTATCTCTATAATAAACTCGTCAAACGATCTGACATTCATCCAAGAAGCACACGTCACAAGAGCCTATATAATGTTCCCAGACACAACACCGCCTTGTTTCTTCGTTCATTTAGCTACAACGTCATCAAGGCTTTCAATTCTCTGTCTCCTGTCATAAAATCATGCTCAACCGTTGGGACCCTTAAAAATTATCTAAAAGAATTCATGATTAGTTGTAACTTTTTATAATTTTGTCTATTTATTTTCTAATTTTGTTTACTTATTCAACTTGTCAATTTTCTATTTGTTATTTTATCGAGTTAATGTTTATGCTGTTTTCCGTTAACTTTCAGTTTTTTATTGGGTGGTTAGCTGAGTAGCTATGATAGATCTCGCCACCCTTGTCAAGCATTTTGTAATGTATACTGTGTATTAAATAAATATAGACATGTTATTATAATAATTATTATTCTTACTATTATTATTATAATTTAGGGCTTTATTGGACGAGTCATTTGTTTATAACCGAGAGAGCTTGCGAAATAAAGTACGATTGTGCATGAGTTGCATACAAAGCTTTATATTCGACTGCTAAAATTACATGACAATCGAAAAAAAAAATCAGTTCAGTGACGTCTATTTTATGATAGGAGAAAATTTGACAACTTATTTTATAAGAAAATTTGATGTTTCAAAGTGTGCTTTTGCTGTTGCTAATAGCTACTTATTGTTTACTAACACAATTTGTGTTTGTGAAAAAGTTTTAACAGCTTGATAAAATGGATCTCTCCAAAGAAAATGAAGTATCTGAACATATCAAACAATTTGCAGTGAATGCAGATACAAATTTGACAGTGCTTGTCACATATTAAACATATATTTGTTATGGACAGATGACTCCACTATACTTTATCATTATGGACTAGTACGATCAATTAGTACTTTATGGCCGCTAAACAGAGTAAATAAATAAATCAAGCCTGTACGCACAGTCGAACATGTCGGAGAGGCCAGGGGCGTTTTAGGGTGGATCTATTAGATATAGGCCACACGTTGGTAAACACGATAAAATCACTTAAATAACAAAGTAACATAAGGTATGATTTATCTAAACAGGTCTTATGATTGAAAATGCAAACAATACCATCAAAATACTGGAGCTAGCAGTACACCTCTGCCAGTCCCGCGATTTCAACTACTCTCTACCAAGTTTATCTTAAGAATAGGTACTTATCTACGGGACTCTCAGGCATGTTGTTCCGCTCGCCGGGAAGAGGGCTCCCAGGGACTCCAGACGTCATCTGATGGTTCACACGACCACATATCGAGATGTTTACTCTTCACATTCCTTAATGCAATCGGTACTTGTTGACAACGTTCTCTTGACTTCAATGAATTATGAGTTTACAGGCGTCTACAAGACTATCGAAAGGCGTCTACGAAAGTATACACATTATATACAGGGGAACGTCTCCGACAAACATAATAATATATTGTTCAAGTTATGGAATGACTCATATTCCACTCGAACGAGAAGTTTCTAGCCCAAGCTGAAGGCGGGGACTACGGTTCGCGAGTGTGGAATATGCGATTCCAAACGTATTGTAGACTGTGTCTTCTCTAACAAGATTTTAGAAATCACCCAATAAACTTGAAAACTGTACAAAACGTCAAATGCGAAGTTAAAAATAAATACCTTTTGTTCGACGTAACCATAGTAACCATAGCAACCGAACCACTAAATGTGGCTTAACGGCTTCTGATTTATTGAAAGCCTTGCGTTATTATTCCAAAATAGTATGTTGGAATGATACTTGTTGCGACACAATTTTAGTTGTCAAATTTGAATTTGCTGATACAGTGTTAGAGAAACGTTTTATGCTTAGTTATGGTTATTTTAGAACAGGGTAATTGTAGAATTTTTTAAAATAATTCCCCAAAATTAGACTCCGAACCTGATAGATACTCACCTAAATTTCAGGTCTCTAGTAAACTATCGTTGTTATACTCTTTTAATTGTGAACTGATAAAATTTCGCGCGCGAAATAAGTAATAATAATAATAATAATCCTTAAAAACCTGTATTTAAATGGTACAATGGTATTAAATTCGTTATTACAACGACTAATGCAAAATATATAGAGTCTTATTTAAACACAAAAACGAATTTACAGATATTGAACGAAAGATGTTAACTCCACATCACAACAAGCCTCCTCATTTCTATGGTTTGCCAAAAATTCATAAACCTGACATCCCTTTAAGACCAATTGTGAGTTCAATTGATTCTCCATGTAGTAAACTCTCAAAATATTTATTAAAAATCCTAAATCCTTTATCAGGTTCCTCCGAGTCTTATATTAAAAACAGCAAACATTTTTTGGAAAAGCTGTCAGAAAATCATTTTAACAATAATCATCTAATGGTCAGTTTTGATGTAGTAAGCCTATTTACAAATGTTCCTGTAGATAAAACATTAATAATAATTAAAAACAAATTGCAACAAGATGGGAATTTGGCGAATAGAACTAACTTAAGCATTGAAACTATAATGGAATTACTTACACTTTACATTAAAACAACATACTTTCAATTAAATAATGACTTCTATCAACAAGACTTTGGGATGGCCATGGGTTCTTCATTATCTCCAATATTAAGTAACATTTTCATGGAAAATTTCGAGGAAAGTAATATTAATAATCTAGCTTATAAACCCATTGTATGATGGAGATATGTAGATGACATTTTTGCTATATGGCCTTATAGTAAAGAATGTTTAAGAAATTTATTGAATCAGATTGACGAAAAAGAACCTTCAATTAAATTTACAATAGAAATAGAGAATAATAATGAATTACCTTTCTTAGATATTTTAATTAAAAAATTAGATAGCACATACCAAACCAGTGTGTATAGAAAACAAACACACACAAACAGATACTTAAATTTCAATTCAAATCAACATATTAGTGTTAAGAAAGGTGTTGTTAAGTGTTTGTATGACAGGGCCAACATTATTTCTTCAAATGATGTAATATTAAAGAACGAAAAACAATTTATAAAAACTGTCTTATTAAATAATCAATATCCTGAGAGTTTTGTTGATAGTCAGTTATTGAACATTGGTAGTAGAGAAAATATACTATCACAACCTGCGGTATTTAGGCCAATGGCAGTAATTTCATATATACATGGTTTATCGGATAAATTACGAAAAATTGGGAATAGGTTTTCCGTACGAACGGTTTTTCAAACGGGCTCCACGCTAAGATCGGTTTTATCAAGAACCAAACCTCCAAATATTGTTCAAAACTCAATTTGAAAAATCCAAAATTTGTGAACACGCATGGGATAATAATCATAGAATTAAATGGGACTCGGCGAAGATTTTGGAAAAAGAGAGCAACGGAACTAAAAGAAAACTTAAAGAATCCGCGATTATTTTATTAAACGAGGATAGATGCGTTTCTAATTATTCAATAGATTTTTGTACTAGTTGGTTGCCCATCCTTAGAGACGAAGTAAGTAAAAATAAGATAAATATAATTTAATGACTCACGTGACTATGGAAATACATAACAAAGAACTGTCATGGTTGACGGCCAAAAAAGTTTTGAGAACGGAAGTAGATTCTCTTCCGAAACGTTAACTTCCTATAGCTTTGATTTTGAGTTTTTAGTTTATAACATTGTTCTAGTTTATATATTTTTAGGTGTGAGACTTTTTGAAACAGTCAAGTACTCAAGAACCAACCTCTGTCTGATCCGTTTGGCGCAGAGGTTTTTTCATTAAAATTTTTAAATATTTTTCAGTGGCAAAATACCCAATAAAAAGTAAGAAAAAAAGACTAATGCAGTTATCGGAAGGACGTAAAGTAGTAGGCACCTACAATAAAATTGAATAAGAATCGCTAACTTCATCCTTCATCTTCATTTCTTCTTCATATACTTGATATAAGTTTTCCTCTTGCTATATTTACCCCTGCAAATTCTCACATTTTATCGACAGCCTTAGAAAACCAATTATATTTTTTACACTTACTAACATTTGACCACGTTAACATATTTTGGTAACCAATGTGTGTTGATAACACGCTAAAAATTTAAATATTAAATCTCTTAACAAATAAAATATTCCTTCGAGTGGCCTCAAACCGTCTAGAAATTATACAAGTTCTTTCATTCTCAATGTTAATGCGTTATAAAAAATATTTTATTTGTTGAAATATGGGATGAGTACAATTTTAATTTAAATTTTTAATAACTTACAAATTAAAAAAATGTTGTCTTTATCGGATCAGAGTAAAACCTTTGATTTAGTAAATTTTTATATACTACTTGCAAAACTAAAATACGTTGGGATTGAAAATCAAGCCATAAATTGGCTAAGCAGCTATGTTCATATTCATCCACGAGAGAAACCTTATCAAGTGTTCCACAGGGTAGTATCCTGAGACCGATATTATTTTTCATCTTAATTTTTGATTTTCCCTCTGCTTTGTCTATGCTGGTGACCTCGAACTATATATGTAAATAAGTAATCTCGAAAGTGACATCGAAAACATAAGCATAGACTTTCATAATGTGGCAAAATATTCTGAGGATTATGACTTGCGGATTAACCCAAATTAATCAGTGGTACCATGTAGAGGACCGGATAGGCAGATAAATGACGTCATGATATATCATTGGTACAAATATAAAAGGGGTACAGTCTGCGAAATATTTGGGAGTAATTTTAGATAGCCATTTATTTTTTGAGAACTATGTTGGTCATATCTTTCATATAAAGTTTTTAAAACTAAAGTTAATGTACAACCTTAAATATCCACTAAGTCAAGACGTCAAACTAAAATTAGTCGTAGCACTGATTTATCCACATGTAGAATATTGTTGTGCAATGTATTACAACTTTATTATTACCCAGCAGAATCAACTAAAACTTCAACGCGTGCAAAACGTTTGCATGAGATTTGTTTGTTGCATACCACTTTGGGAGTATACAACACCTTATGTGGTGGCACTAAATGAACTAAATTTCGGAAACAGAATCTATGATCTATTTTCTATTTTCTTAGAGAAATTGATGAAAAGCAAAACGCCTGATTACTTTCATAGTCCTCTTATTAAGCGGTCTGATATTCATCTAGTCAATATAGGATTAAATACATTCACAGTTCCACAGCATTCGTCTAATAAATATGAACACATAATGAATAAGGAACTTATTGTTTTTCATATTGAATATTAGATATTGAGGGTATTCAAAGTGGATCGGGTTCGGTGATAGATGCGTATTTGGTAGCTCTTACAAAATCTCGAATAAAGTCGATTATAATGGAGAGAAATCGTACGAAATTGTGTTGAATTAAGGCGTGAATAATTCTAGATTGATTGATATAAATTAGCATGAGTTTGTCTATTCCATATAGGTGATATTTGATTAAATTATATTAGTTGAACAAAGCGTCATAAAATCGTATAGGCCACTCGAAAAAGGGACAAACATCTTTCAATATAATAAAAACTGAAGTGGAAGTAGTGTGGGAATACTATAAGACAAAGAGGAAGCTGCCAACATAATCCAAAAGGGACCAAAAAGCTAGGTCTATTACCTATATGTTTATTAGTTTAGTTTAGTTTACTACACAGCAGGGGGGTCTCGACGGGCAGCTGTCACGTGCTTCATGTACTGAGCTTTCTTGAAAATGCAAGGGTATTTCTCAGGTCGAAGTGGCTGGTCTGTTGGATATACAGGGCATCCCAGGTGTTGTCCTAGATCTCTGTTTTATTTTTGCAGATTTGATTTGTCTATTTTGCATTACATTGGCAGATCGGTATACAAGGTGTTCACTCGTGGCTCTTCCTTGCACTTCCACTGTGGATGGTTGTCTTCCGCAAAATAGTTGGTGTCTGTTGGATATACAGGGCGTTGTACTCGATATTTTTCTTTTGATTCTGCAGATTTCATTTTCCTGTTTTGTATTACCTTGCCAGATCGGTATACAGGGTGTCTTCAAGTGTCCTCTAAGGGCTCTTCTTCATTGCACGTCCACTGTTCATAAATAGAATCTTTTTGCGGCGAGCTGTTTTATGTCTTGACAAGCGGACGATGTGGACGCACTAACGCAGGACGTTGAAGCGAAAGCGTAGATCTTTGGTAAAACATATGACACCATATCTGGATGGAACCGGACACACTGCTAGACTCGGAGACAGAAGACTCAGATGAAGAATTAAAAGAAGCATGAAAACTTAAAAGAAGCATCCCACAAACACATACACTCCCATTCGATGATGATAGATGGAAACTTAAAAGAAGCATGGAAACATAAAAAGAAACATCTCACAAACACCTACACTTCCCATTCTACATTCCTACCTCATGCGTTATGTGGTTCTCGCTGCTGAGAACAAGCATGTTCCGTGTCCAATCCAGCGTATGCAGCGGGTCCGGCGATCTGCGAAATATCCATAAGAACATATTTTAATGAATAAAATGCAGAAATAAAAAATGTTTCAGTTCCTTCATTAGAAAATTCTGATGTTTTAAAATAAAAAATACACGTATTTTTTGTTATTTAGTAATTTTTACACCGAACGCGACCTCGATATGTATAATAGGTAATAAGATTCAATGAACCGAACCATGTTGAAATTTTATTTCATAATTATTAGTAGTCCTTTTTTGAAACCCGTTCAGTTTTTTACAAACTTGACTTTTTATTGGACCCTTTCTCTGCTTCTGCATAGTGAAAGAAAATATTGTAATATTGTTATTATAACAGTCAAAAATGATTAATGTATGTAATTTCTCTTTCAGGTGGGTAATTATCGTCGCATTTCTGAACTCTACCATTATTCTGTAAACTGTAAGTAGAACCTTGTCTATTTATTAAGTACATACAATAATTATACGATAATTTGTGAATGAAGTATGCAGTATGTGCCACTATGACCTTAAATTACGGTATTTTCTAAACTGGCAAGAGTACATCTACGAAATCTACAGGGTGTCCCGTAGTTACGTGCAAAAAATTAAATACCAATTCCTTATCAGAAATGAATGTGGGTTCTTCATATAAAATTTTACAATATAAGCCGTTCCTGTCCAGCTACACTCCCTTAAAGGGGTATGCAAAAACGGTTTTAAATTTATTTTTTTCATTCAATTAAAAAAAAAATAACTAAACATTATGATTCATTTAGAAAATGTTTTACCTCTTGAAATTATTTCGTAAAATCGACCGTTTTTGAGAAAAAAGTTCTAAATTACATGCCTAAGTGATTAATCTAGAGCTACGAGCACCATTATTCAAAACACTCAGTCAGCAATTTTAGGAAACGATTGCAAAGGTTTATTCAAGTCGGAGGTTATCATTTTGAAAAACAATGCATTAATACATAAAAAAATACATAAAAACAACAAACGTTGGGTTCATGTTTAAATTTTGTATTCTTTAAATTAATCTTTTGTGTATTTTGTGTTACGTAGTTTATAAATAAATTTGCTTTTCAATAATTTTATCTTAATTTCTAATGTATCACACAATTTATAAGCCAAATGATTATATCAGTACATAATACTGTCAAATTATAATTTGACATTGACACCAGCCTACTTAGTGTTTTGACTAATATAATCGTGCGGGCAGCAGAATGTCTTTAATTAGCTTATTTCTAAAACAGTAAATATAGCTCTTAGAGTCGTCAAATTCTGAGTAACATTCAAAATACTCGTCTATGTGTCTGTCCGCCCTTCGCTCGTATTGTTTTCTTAACCGCTTCTGAAGTCACCAAGGTAACTCCTTGAAAATCCAGAATGATTTCGTGTTAGGTAAAGAGAAACGATGCCCTACAGTTTATAGTGTAGTGAGTCCGAACCACATCTTGGGGATAATTTTTTAATTAAAATTATTTCGCGGTGAGCAGGGGTTGGACCTGCTTCGCTAGGTATGCGAGCTCGTATGCGAGTATGCAAGCTAGATGCGCTAAACCACTGAGCTACCGTCTCCCTTTTACAATTGTTTTAGAATTAGATTATGTACTGAAATCAGAGGGTAATGTTACTTACATAATATTATTTGTCAAGTATCAAATCATCAGCTTAATATCATTGTATATACACATACATAAATACTCCAAGTAATATGCAACGTAGGCTTGAAACCTTAAATTACCATATTTAATGCAACAATCAATTCTGTATACCTACTGGTATCTTGTAAGTTATCGTCATGTACAAATCCCATTACCTACTACTAGATAGGGTGCCCTGATTAACGACATGCTTAGCACATATGGTCCAATTAACCGCTGTGTACCCTGACTAGTTGACTACTGTATAGTTTAGAGATACAAAATAGTCTGGGCGCTTTAGTTCTTTGTATATATTTCATGCAATATTATTTTCATTCATATTTTTTTCTTCATTTTATATGATCTCACCCATTTTAACCCTCTTCGGGACAGGATTGGTGTGGGGTTGGAAAATATTAGCGTTTCGTTCCGTGGCTACTCCGTGAACTCGTCAGTAAGGCTGGAGTAGTCACTGCCTTATACACTTTTCCAACGAACTCAACATGGCCGCTCGTATATATACTTAGTGGGCCAAATGGTGTGGCGGTGAAATATAAGGGAAACGTCACATGCCACAGTTTGCTTTGAATTTAGGGACTTTTAATATTTCATTTTTTCATTTTGTTTAGAACCTACTCGATCCTCGGTAGAAGTAGTATTACTATGAGAAGATGCTTGCAAACAAATGCGCAGAAACAAGTTTGTGTGCGTCCATTATTCTAAGCCAATGAGATCGAATTGCGTCATACATACTTGACGTCGAATCCAGTGGCACCGTCAACCTGCAGGGTCTGTGTTGCAGTATAATTTTTGTCTTCTCCGTTTTAGATTAAATCAAGTGGTATAACCTTATTTTCAGTGAAAAATGTTAACGGGGAGCTGTGTATCTATGTAAACGGCAGAGTTTGACGAGTTTTAATCTACCTTACACAGCTCCTCGACCTCGAAAATTAGATTACAATAATTATACACTGGTCTACACTCCCATCGGACGGTTGCCGATTGCGCTCCCGTCAGGGGATACGTAAGAAGATAGAGTATTTATTCCGTGCTGTAGCGGTGATTGCCAGCTGGATAGTTGGCACATGCGTAATTCAAATCCTAGACCCACTGAACTTCTTTTAAATTTTGTAACGATTAGTTTAACCTCAAAAAGTACCTTAAGAATGCCCGAAAAATCTCAAACAAGTAAATAAAAAGCTTAAATGAGCTGTCCACCATTTCCATACGTATTTTGGGGCGCTGACACCGAACCTGAGGTTAAAATTGACCGATCAATTAGTAATTTTAACATAACCTCAAGAAACACCTAAAAAAGCCCAAAATTTCAAAACAAATAAATTAAAAGCTTAAACCAAGAACGTTTAACTAAGAACTCTAAACCTAACATAACCTAAGGCAATAGCTTTACACCAAGAACTTTAAACTAAGAATTCCTAACCCAACATAACCTGAGACAAGAACTTGAAACCAAAAACTTAAACCTATTACAGATTAAGACAAGAACTGTTAAGTTCTTAAGGCAAGAACTATTAAGGTTTAGAGTCCTTGGTGCAAAGTTCTTGCTTTAAGTTTTGTTAGATTTAGAGTTCTTGATTTAAAGTTTGTGTAAAATTCTTGCCTTGTTTTTAGTAATTTCGATGTTCCGAAATACCGAAGAAAAATCAACAATAAAATAAAAAATATTTATCTAAAATGTTATAGTATGGAGATAGTGGATACAGGTTTTCCATGGTACCTTGCATCATATGTTATATCCAAAAACACATTTAATGACGTCAGAATTGCAGTAAATTACCAAAGTTTCAGCGGTAACACTAATTTCATTTTCCCGAAGAGGAGCATTCGCGTTGCTCAGACTAATGAGTTTACGGTTCATCTTTCCTTCTAAAGAATCTTACTCTTTTGTTTTCAAATGATCTGCGAAGAGGATGTCTTTTTCTTTTTTTTCCGTCTTTAGTTTCTGGTATATCCCGCTTCAGAGTCCAACAATAGTCAGCTAACATATTTACGTCCCATCTTCCTTGATATCGCTTTTCCATTTCTTTGAGGTCCTGATGGAACCTTTCACCTTGTTCTTCGCTAAAACCCGCAAGTTTGTCTGGAAAGTAATCGAGGCGAGGTGTGAATTCATGAAATAATGTAACTTCAAATTCATTAAACAGCTTAGATTCTCGTAGTTTCTGACCATTTTTTTAACTATTTCTTCGAATTTTTCACTTTTATTATTCCCAAGAATTTTTTACACACTTCTTTAAAACTTAACCACGCATTTTTTTTATTATTCATTGTTTGAATGAAATAATTATAATTTTTCAACAAGGAACATTTCCATCCATTAACTTTCAGTGCGCCACCTTCATCTACCTCAAAATGTTGCAAACAAGACATTGTTCCGCTGTTCAGTATTACTTCTATTCCACCAAACACCAACAGTACCCGCTCAAACAGCTGATTGAAGTTAAGATTATAATGTTATAAAATAACGGGACTGCCACGATGTCGCATTAAGAACTACGTTACCTACCTGACGAGAGAGCAATCGGCAACCGTCGAGGGAGTGTAGACACTCCGATAATTATATATCCCATATGACGCTGTCACTGGTAAAAACATTCGCGTATAGGTAGAGAGCCGGCTGTATAGATTTCCTATGAATAATATACATGAAAATCTTTATGTGAGTGAGACATAAAGGGAGCCAATTTTCATTTTTGCAAATTTTGCCCGCGTCATGGAATTCTGACATTACTTCCGGTCTCGATTTTTTGTGTCATCGAATAAAACTTACGTCAAAATGTAGGTTTTGAGGTGTACAAAGAGGTTGTAGTAGACTGCTAGGCTTAATTTGCCCGCAACCCTGAGACACCCTCGATTAAAGTTTTTTTTCTTCTGTTGTCTTAAGTCATCGAATATGATATGATTTTTTTTTAGATAAAGTACAAGCCTTCTAGTTATTAAAAAAATAGGAATTTACACAGAACTCCCCTCTTTACTTGTGTATGGCGGTCACTCTAAAAAATTATTAATTACGTAATGACATTGAGAATAATAATCAGAATATAGTTATTACAACTATTGTTACAAAGACCTGATAACCTTTGGCCAAAAAAATATACAGAGTGATCATCCGACTGCAAAAATTCAATACTAAACAACAGGTGTCAAATATGGAAGGCTTGCGCAAATACCTTTACAAATGCCCACCATGGTTGAATTATTTCTTGCGATGACCACCCTGTATATTTTTCAATAAGAGGGGTGCACTCGTAGGTGCATATGCAAAATATTATTGCCATCTGTCACATTTTCAGTTCCACATTCACGCAGTGGAGTGGAAGTATAGCAGTGGATAAAACAATTCATTTTTTTTTTTGAAGTAGGTTTGGAATGTTATGAAACCTAGGAATTTTAAATTTGAACAAACAATTTTTTTTTATGTATTCTAGTGGTAAAAACATTTTTCATCATCTATTCTAGTGGTGAAAATATTTTCTTGAAGTAGGTTTAGAATGTCATGAAACGTGGAAATTGTAAATTTGAGCAAGAATAAATTTTTTCCGTCATCTGTTTTGTATTTTGTAGTGAGCAAACATGTACAATTTTTTTGTTTTTTTTAATTTTCAAAAGTTTTTAGAATAAACAAATGAAACGTGGAAATTTTAAATTTGAGCGAAAAAAATTTTTTTTTTCCATCAACTCTATAGTAGTGGTAAAAAATAGTATATTAAAGTATAAGTGGATAATAAGGTCTTTAAACCACGCGCGATTTTTCGAGCACGACGGCGCAGCCGGAGTGCTCGAAATAGACCAAGTGTTTTAAAGACCAGTTATCCACGAATACTTTACGCAATTTTTTTTTTATTGGTACACTTTGAAATTATTACCACAAAAAATGGAAATAAGAATTAAGAATGTAAAATGGTTGAATTTGTGATATGACATCAGGATACCTGTCAGTGTCAAATGAGGAATGCAAAAATTTATTTGCAATCTGTCACATAGGACTAATTATTGTCACTACAGTTGTTACTGATTGTATATTGCTTTAAAATAGTTCTAATATTGATTACTTAAATAGAAAATCAAATTCGCGGCTAATACCGCAAAAATTCCTATTAGATTAGTAATTAAAAAGTTGACATTTTGACTCGGGTTGTAGTTGTTGCCATGGTAACCTTTAAAACACGCGCGTTTTTAAAAGTTGGATTTAAACACTCTGGGGCGTACTTTAAATAAGCAAAATAGGGTATCAATAAAAAAAATATTTTTTTTCCAAAAATTTTTAAATTTTTTCCAAAAAAATTTAATTTTTTTTTAATTTGTAGATTTCGAATGCCATGAAACGTAGAAATTTTAAATTTAAGAAAAAAATTGCATCTATTCTATGATTGTGGTAAAAAGACTAGGTACATATTTTTTCCCAAAAAATGTATTTTTTTTTTTTTTTTGAAATAGGTTTAGTTAGAATGCCATGAAACATGGAAATTTTAAATTAGAGCAAAAAAAAAATGTTTTCCATCTATTCGTGGAAAAAGAATTTTCAAAAATGTTGGTAAAAAAAATTTTCAAATTTTTTTATTTTGAAATAGGTATAGAATGCCATGAAACCTGGAAATTTTAAATTTGAGCAAAGAATTTTTTTTACCACCTATTCGTGGTAAAAAAATTTCCAATGATATTGGTTAAAAAATTTCTAGAAATGTTTTTTTCTGAAATAAGCTTAGAATGTCATGAAATGCGGAAATTTTAAATTTGAGGACTAAAGAAAATTCCATTTATTCTATGGTAGTGGTAAAAAGACTACAATTTTTTCGCAAAAATGGAAAAAAAATTAAAATAGGTTTAGAATGCTATGAAAGGTGGACATTTTAAATTTGAGCAAAACAATTTTTTCTTCCATCTATTGGTGTTAAAAAAATTTTAAAAAATTTTGGAAAAAAAACTTTTCGATTTTTTTTGTTAATAGGTTTAGAATGCTATGAAACGTGGAAATTTGAGAAAAATGTATTTTTTTATTATTTATTCCCTTTAGACGGTCCACCCTTTATATTTTTCAGTGATAGTTTAACCATTTCTTGGCTAACAGTAGCGTGAACTACCTACCAAATTTGACTGTTCTGCGTCAAGCAATTTTTTAGTTAATGCAACAACAAACAGATAGGCAGGCAGACAGACAGACTGACGGAATTGAAAAACCTAAATTTTCGTAATTTACATGATCTGAAACGTGAAAAAATCTCGGAGGCTGATTTTTTCTCGAATACAATACTTCCTTTCGGTATGCGAGGGAAGTAAAAAATAGTCTTCTTATTGTCATCGAATACATGAATTATTTTTTTAAGGTAAAGTACAAGCCTTCTAGTTATTGAAAAAAATTAGGCTGCCTCTTCTTATTTGCCCGCATCTTCCCATTTTGACGTCACTTCCGGTAAAATTCCATGACGCGGTAAAAATTTGCTTATATGAAAAGTGGCTCCTTGTAGGTCTGTGGTAGTACTTACTCACTCATACAAAGTTTTTCATGTATCTTATTCATAGGAAATCTATACAGCCTGCTCTCTACCTAGTACTTTGGCTCCGTCCCAAGCATCTGCTCTTAATAATACTACATAAAGTAATAGACCACAAGCCCATGCAAAATTTTTAGGGGGTCATATGACACCGCTTGAAAAGGTATAATTTTTGTAGTCCTACAAAAATAAATCACTTTGAGCCCTATGCCGTACATTTTAGGTGGGACATGGAAAAGCCGCGGAAAAGTGAAAATCGTAACCCGCGGAGGTGCATTTTTTTTCAAATGACGCTGTACGGCTTACGTTTATTTGGACTGTATTTATACCTGTGACTCTTAAAAAGAAAATGCCGTACAAAAATAATGGGACAGAAGTACAGGAAAAATTTTCGTTTTCCGAAAAGTGACCTCTATGCACTAAGGTGATATGACACCGTACGGCCTTTATGAAATTCGATTTTTATATTAACAAGGATGAATTTTTTTGCTATGCCGTACAAAGCGGTTGGAACATGGGGTGACAAACGCGAGATCAACCCCCGTCCTAGACCTTTATCAAGGGTGGTGATTTGAGACCACATAAATCTTGATTATTTTAATACTATTTTATATAATAAAAATCTTTATCACTATGCCGTACATTTTAGTTGGTACATGTGTCTGGAAAATTGAATTTTCCGTACCAAAGTGAGGTTTTCTGAATAGAAAATTATTGTAAGACTTTATTACATTTGAGCAATGCTTGATATTCTAATTATTCTAAACCTATTATTCAAAATTAATGGATCTGAAATGTAAAATGATTTTCCGAAAATTTTCCGCTATGATATGTCGAAACAGTGTGTAAATAAATTATGCTTTATAAAAATAAATATTTATCGATATTTTTTATGACTTGAATAAAAGATGAAATAAAAAAAAAGGAAAGCTGCTGAAAAATATTATTTTTTATGTACTTGGAACAAAGTTGATTCAGTAAAAAATGAGAGCATTGTTTACTTTCACATCCCCATTTCTCTATGTAGGTGTGTTATCCACATACATTTATTTCCAGAATATAATGCTGGGCACTGACATATACAACGACAAAATCAAAATACACACAATAATAATATCACAGTGAAACTGTAAATCTGCTCCTGGTATTATAAACTCGTTATAAAAAAAACATCGGCAAAGTTAGCTGCCCGTGACTTCCCTCGCTAGTCCTTGCCGCACAATTAAAAAAAACTAAAAAATTGTTTTGTGGAGGGGGGGGGGCGACAACCCTTATCGATATCTTTGGTGCCACCTCAGCATGAACGTATTACGTGTGTCAAATTTTATTGGAATCTATTCATCCGATCAGAAGATTTATTTTAAAATCTGCAAATAAAAACAATTTTTAGGGGTTGCATCCCTTATTTGAATACATTGTAATACAGGCGCCTGAATTAACCACTTGATCGTGCATCTGACTGAGAAACAAAAACTGTAAAAAAGTTGTTTTTGGTGGAATTTCTTGTAGGATGGCAACCCTCAATATTTAAAAAATATAAAGCCTTGGTGCCACCTTAAGTACGAACGTATTAAGTATGCCAAATTTAGTTGGAATCTGTTCAGCCGTTCAGAAAATTTTCCAAAAAAAATGACAACATTGAAAACAATTTTTTGGGATTTCATCCCTTATTTGAGTAATTTGTAATAAGAGTGCCTGAATAGACCCCCCGATGGTGCATCTGAAAGAAAAAGCATTAAAAAAATTTTTTTTGGTAATTTGCAGGGTGGCAACCCATATCGATATTTAAAAAATAAAAAGTGGCGGTACATCCTTAGCACCAACAAATTGTGTGTGCCAAATGCCATGGTTGAAATCCGGCAACGGCAACAAAGACAACAACAACGACAGACAGACGGCTTTTTTCTTCGATTTTCGGAATCTACGTGTTCTGAATCGTCGAGAAATGTAAAAAAAACAGGGGGTCAAAAAATTTTTTTTCCCAACACGAATACCTACAATACTTAACGCGAGAGGGAAGTAATAACTAAAATAACTGAAAGCAAAAAAACTTTAAATCCTCACCTGTACTTACAGTAATTAATAATTAAATATTTTGATTTCCCACTTTGATTGATTGATTGATTTGCCAGCGTAAGGTGGGCATTGCTGCCAATTCCGGTGCAGGGAGATTTGTTCCACCACGCAGCCCGATCGCCCACCGATCGTCCCACTGTGTGCCAGAACAAACCCCCAGTGCTTTTATATACCGCCGGACCAGCTGCATACGCTGGATTGGACATTGGACATGCTTGTTGTCAGCAGCGAGAGCCGCATGACGCATGGGGTAGGAGTATAGGATGGAGCGTGTAGGTGTTTGTGAGATGTTTCTTCTTGTTTTCCTTCTGTCTTCATCGGATGGAAAGTGTAGTCGTTTCTGAGATGATTCTTTTAGGTTTTCGTGCTTCTTTTTACTTTCAGGTTTTTGTGATATGCTTCTTCTTAGTTTCTGTCTGTGATCATCTTCTCTCCTATTCTACTTCTGAGTTTTCTGTTTCTAAATATTTAGATTTCCCACTTTATTAAAAAAAAAAAAAAATGTCATTGAAATATGCATTTGGTTCTAGTATTTAATTGTGGCTGATCTAAAATGTACGGCATTGTGATTGTTTATCAGCTTTTGCTATTTTCAATAATATTTTGCAAACTCCGTAACCATTAAGGGTCGTGTAAATCGCACGAATAACGTAATCTAGTGTCTAAAATCCCAACGATGAAAATGTATACTTTGTATACTTTTATAGTTAAGGAAAGGAAAAACGATGTAAAGTTGAAAATATATCCATTGTATTAAAAAATAGAGAATATTTTAATTTGCAAAATTTTTTAAAAATTTTGCTTCTTTTGCAATGTTCTAATTTTATTATTGTCCATTATTTTTGTACGGTTACTAAATAAAATAAAAATTCTAACCTATGTTAATCCAAAAAATAAATGGCCGTACAGTATCAAATAAACTTAGAACCCTAGAAAACGTGAGTTTTCCCTTTCTCTGGGGTGATTTTTTTATTTACATTGATAATACCCATTCTTTTTAGACGGGTTATGTCTTTTTATAGATTTGAAATGTCGTATAATCTTTTGGAATTGATGCCGTACAGGGTCAAATCACCACCCTTGATAGAGGTCTAGAACGGGGATTGATCTCGCGTTTTCACCCCATGTTCCAACCGATTTGTACGGCATAGCAAAAAAATTCATCCTAGTTAATATAAAAATCGAATTTCATAAAAGCCTTACGGTGTCATATCACCTTAGTACATAGAGGTCACTTTTCGGAAAACGAAAATTTTTCCTGTACCTCTGTCCCATCATTTTTGTACGGCATTTTCTTTTTAAGAGTCACAGGTATAAATACAGTCCAAATAAACGTAAGCCGTACAGTGTCATTTGAAAAAAATGTACCTCCGCGGGTTACGATTTTCACTTTTCCGCGGCTTTCCCATGTCTCACCTAAAATGTACGGCATAGGGTTCAAAGTGATTTATTTTTGTAAGACTACAAAAATTATACTTTTTCAAGCGGTGTCATAATATGACCCCCTAGCATGGGCTTGTGGTCTATAATCTATATATAATTTAAATAAAAAAATAGCCGTAGGGGTAATATGTGATACAAATGAATCTGCATGAAGTGTGAAATGATGTTTTAATAATAGATTTATTATAATTGTAGCTAATTTACATTTTAATAAAGAAAACAAGAATATGCATTCTACGTATACAATGTGCTAACTGATCGTTATATATAGATTGGATATCAGTTAACGGAAATGTAACATTGGCAATTAGGTAGTAACTTCTATGTACCGATATCTGACTTTTTTCTATTATTACACACGTATCTGGTATACTATTATCACGACCTAGAATCAAATCAACACAGTTTACATTTTTTTGTCATAATTTCATGCAAATTATATATTACTCGATATATTATTATATTTATATAATAATATATAAAAGAGGAGATAAAGTTATGTTGCTATGTAACACACTACGACAAATAAATATCTTCTAAAACAGCATGACCCGGAAACCTAAGAAATAAAATATTTAATAAAGTATGTAACACTTTCACTACTTACAGTTATTATAACATTTCAGTGTATGCCCTCACAAGATGGTAAATAACAAAAAATATTTAGTGTAGATCATGCCGTATAGCAATTGCTTATTTATTTGTTTATGCAGGGTGGACATTAATAATAGGCCATAGTGCAGGGGTAGATTCTTTGGGTCAAAATATGAGGATATAACCTAATGCTTTAGTAAAATGTTACTGTGGAAAAAGATACAGAGTGTCAAAATTCAAATTATTTTATCGTCTTTTTGCAATAACTCAACAGCCTCTTGACTGATATTCGCCAAATTTGCTAGAGGATTTTTTTTATTCTAAGAAGCAATAATTTATGTATTACATCACGTTAGATCATAGAAGGCGCCGCAGGACCTGTATCTGATGATGAATTTTTTTCATATTTTCTTTGGACAGAGCGTTGTGGTACTTCTGATCAGAGAATCTGATGAGGGCGCAATTTCCTCATATAAAAGGCACACTTGGTAGAACTTCATAAGTCCAACCGTTTTCGAGGAAATTGCCGTTAAATATTTGAACAATTTTTTGAAAGACAAATTCAAACTTAATGAAACAAAGTGTAGTTATTGAAAAAAGTACAAAACGCAAGGGAAAACAAAATCGTAATAACAGCGTAAACTCTTCCTCACCTTCTTATGAAGTAATGGAGTATTTTCATGGTATTGAGATAAATACATAAATCAAAAAATTGTGTAAAATAAGTATTTAATCTTATTAGAAGACCAAAAAATAAGATAAAACTTAACTTAATGACATTAGTATTTATTGTACAAACTTCCCCACCGCCCCCATGCCAATTCCCCATTGCTGCAACTTATACTAAATTTTCGATATGGTCTCCACCTACTTCTATGCCTTTCCTAATTCTTTTCATAAAAGATTTTCTTACATTGAAAAATATATTTTCCTGCCCTCTAATAAAATTGGCTGCGTTTTGTATTTTGTCCCACATTTCTTTTTACTTCCCTCGCATACCGAAGGGAAGTATTGTATTCGAGAAAAAATCACCCTCCGAGATTTTTTTGGATTTTGACGTTTCAGAATACGTAGATTACGAAAATATAGGTTTTCAATTCCGTCAGTCTGTCTGTCTGTCTGTCTGGCTGGCTGGCTGGCTGTTGGTGCATTTACTAAAAAACTACTTGACGGAGAGCAGTCAAATTTGGTAGGTAGTTGACGCTACTGTCAGCGAAGAAATGGTAGAAATTTCACTGGAAAATATACAGGGCGGACCGAATAAAGGGAATAAACGATGGAAAAAAATTTTTTTTGCTCAAATTTAAAATTTCCACGTTTCATGACACGCTTAACCTATCTCAGAAAAAAAAATTGAAAATTTTTTTCACCAACGTTTTTGAATTTTTTTTTTACCAAGATGAAAAAATTTTTTTTTGCTCAAATTTAAAATTTCCACGTTTCATCATTGCGTAACCCATTTCAGAAAAAAAAAATTTTTTTGAAAATTTTTTTACAAAGATGAAAAAATTTTTTCTTTCTTCAAATTTAAAATTTCCACGTTTCATGGTATTCTAAGCCTGATTAAAAAAAAATTGAATTTTTTTTTCCAACATTTTTGAAAATTTTTTTTACCACCCAAATAGATGGAAATTTTTTTATTTCTTCAAATTTAAAATGTCCACGTTTCATAGCGTTCTAAATCTATTTAGAAGAAAAATTAGAATTTTTTTTAATATTTTTAAAAAATTTTACCACAAAGATTTTTTTTTCTTTGTTCAGATTTAAACTATCCACGTTTCCATGGCATTCTAAAACTATTCAAACAAATTTAAAAATGTTTTTGAAAAATAAAAAATAACATTTTTAAACATGTTTAATCTATTTATCACTACTATAGAATAGACGAAAAATTTTTTTTGCTCAAATTTAAAATTTCCACGTTTCATGACATTCCAAACCAATTGCGGGAAAAAAATGTTTGCAACATTTTACCAGTTTGGAAAAAAATTTAACACTAGAATAGATGGAAACTTTTTTTTGCTCAAATTTAAAAGTGTCACGTTTCATGACTCTAAACATATTTCAGAAAAAAAAATTTTGTACATTTTTTTCAGCAACATTTTTCAAAAAGTTTTTACCACTAAAATAGATCGATTTTTTTTTATTTGCTCAAATTTAAAATGTTCACGTTTCATAGCATTCTAAACCTATTTAAAAAATATAGATAATTTTTAAATTTTAAACTTTTTTTATCACTACTCTAGAATAGAAGGAAACTTTCCTTTTTGCTCAAATTTAAAATTTCTACGTTTGACATTTTAAACCTATTTCAGAAGAAAAAATTTGAAAATTTTTTTACCAACATTTTTGAAAAATTTCACAAAAAATGAAATATTTTAACCACCACTATACTTCCACTCCATTACATAAATGTTGGATTGAAAATGTGTCAGATGGCAATAATATATATATTTTTTTTTTATTTTAATGCCTTATTTATATTAACGTCCTGGCGGAGTTCAGCTATTGCTGCTCTACCACTCAACCAGGACACGTACACATAGACATCAACACAACAACCATTCCCTGCGATATTGCCATCTACCGCAGCTGAGACTCGAACCCAGGAGAGATAACAGCGATTAGACATGTTGTGCCACCCAACAGTGGTCTAGGTCACTGCTACCGTCTCGGTAACACATGAAAAAACGCCACTAACATCCATACCCTAGCCAGGATTCGAACCCGGGTCTCCGTGGTCGCAAGCCAAACACCTTCAGCATTGCGTCACCGAGCTGGTGGCGCAATGCTGGCATATGCACCTATTATACTTTTATTGAAAAATGTACGGGGTGGTCATCCCAAGAAATAATTCAGTCATGGTGGACATTTGTAAAGGTATTTGCGCAAGCCTGCCATATGTGGCACCTGCTGTTTAGTATTGAACTTTTGCTGTTGGATGAGCAATATGTATATTTTCTTGACCAAACCTTATCAAGTTTTCTTTGTAATAATAGCAATAACTATATTGACCGCCATGCACAAATCACGAGGGAAGTTCTGTGTAAATACCTTTACCGATTTTCTTGAATTGTTAGTATTTGCATAGACTAAGGACTTGATATCTCCCCACACATAATAATCCAAAGAATTATAACCAGGACTCCTTGGTGGCCAGCAAACTCAATTCCTCGACCGATCCATCTGCGTGGGAAAGTCTATAATATATCTGCAAGAGTATTTTGAAGAAAAAACAGATAAGACTGTCCATTTAAATTTGAAGGAAGGACAAATGGTCCTAGTAACTGATCGCCGATAATATTACATCAAACGGTAATCTTAAATTCGTGCTGAAAATGCCTTTCTTTAACGGCATGAGGATTTTCTACTTCCAAGTATTGGGTATATTTCTCCAGTTAAAAACGCCTCGGCAAGTAAAAGTTCCTTCGTCGGTAAATAAAATGTTCTTAACAAAATTTCGATCCCTGTTGTGTTTATTTAGAACAAATTGACAAAACTGTAGCCTTTGTGGAAGATCCCTTCGAAGTAAGTTTTGTACAGGAGTGAAGTGATATGGGTAGAAGCTTTCTTTGCGTAAGACTCTTAGAGCAGATTGTTTGCTCACCCCTGTTATCGCTGATAAACGACTTGAGCTGACTTGAGGATCTTCATCCTCATGAACTAAAACTTCCACTTCTTGATCTGAAGTAATTCGTTTCGGTCGTCGTACATCATTTTTATGGCGAAATGGACCCGTTTCTCCCAAACGATGAAACAGATCTTTGAAAATCTTATGGTCTGGCTGTATTCTACTTGAATATTGAAATGAGTATCTCCTCGCTGCAGCACGTCCGCTAATATTTTTTCGTACGTAAACTCATATCCCTCATTTCCCTATTTGACAAATTATTATGTCGAGGTATTTTAAATAAATAAGTTAAAGAAATTAGCTCGAGGAACACAAGAACAAAATAAAATGATTAAATGACGTACATGAGAGACCTAAAACGTAACCAAAGCACACTTTTCAAGAACGCTTTATTTCATTAAATTTGAATTTGCTTTTCAAAAAATTATTCAAATGTTTAAAACGGCAATTTCCTCGAAAACGATTGAAGTTATCAGATTTTACCAAGTGTACCTTTTATGCGTGGAAATGACGCCCTCGTCAGATTTTCTGGTGAGAAGTACCACAACGTTTCGTCAAATAAAAATGAATAAAAAATTAATCATCAGATACAGGTCCTGCGGCGCCCTCTGTGATCTAACGTGATGTAATACATAAATTATTGTATCTTAGAATAAAACAAGTTCCTCTAGCAAATTTAGCGAAGATCAGTCTAGAAGCTGTTGAGTTAGTCATTGCAAAACAACGAAAAAATAATTTCAATTTTAACACCCTGTATCTTTTTCCACAGTAACATTTTACTAATGCATATTTGGTTATATTCTCATATTTTGGCCCAAAGAATCTACCCCTGCACTATGGCCTATTATTAATGGTCCACCCTGTATATTTATTTAGGTTCCACAAATCCACAGTATAGCGCCAATACTAAACGGGTATAATACAGATTTATGATGGCTATAACAATATTCAATAATACAAAATAATGAAATAGAATGACCGTGCGTCGTTCGGTTAATTGAACCTAATTACCTAATATCGATATTGGGGACGAGAAAAAAATTCGTTCGACTGTGTTATTTGTTCATTTCTACGTCGACCTCAAAATCGATATGAGGTAACAAAGTTCAATTAGCCGAACGTCGGTAAAATTTTATTTCATAATATTTATTGACCGGTTTTTTAAAGGCAGTTTAATTTAAAAAAACATTTTTTATTCGTCCTTAGTGACCCAATTTCATGTGAAACTGCAAATTCTATTCAATTATGGCAACTCTATTGGATTCGGCCATTTTAGTTTTTTAGTTTTGACATCAGATTCAGTATCAGCTTCTCTGAAAATATCTAATTACTAATAATTGTTGGACATTCTTTTACCCGCGACTCCGCCAAACCTCGAAAATTTTCGAATAAAACCTCCCTTTTTAAACATTTTTCCAGTGGGTTTAAAAGTACATTTACATGAACACATTGTAATAGAAATACTGATATACTAAGCGTTGATACACATTATAATTTTATCGGCTATATTGCAGTTCAATAATCAAAGCTGTTTTGCATTAAGATATAATTTTTGCATATTTAATGAAACGGTGAAAGTTTCATTCAATTAATACAAGGTAGTGTGACATTGCCATAAAACTATTCACGGTCAGTGTTTGGGAGATATTGTATATACGCTGTATCGATTTGCCTTTTTGTTATCACACTGCTAGTTAGGGGCCACTGGCCTATCCAGCTTCTAAACTTAATAGAAATTTGTTAGTATATATTATACGTATAGTAGATATTAGAAGTATTTACTTCACATTTGAATAACAAATGAATAGGGCAACACAGTTGTTCAACTGTAACTATACAATTAATAATATATCTCTTAGTATTGTAACTGTATGCAGATACATAATTAAGTTTGATCATTAAGTAAGCAGTTTCCAGTCTCTAATGTCGCATTCCCGTAACTACTATTATTTTTCATTGAAACAAACAGCCGCATAGTTGTTAATTAATTGTTTAATATAATAGAGCTGGACGTTAAAAGTAAATAGTATATTAATGTATATTAGTCTCGTAAAATACCTTCTATTATGTTTTGTATTTCTATAAACTAAAAGTGAAAGATAATTTTTTCAAACCAAGCTATACCGGGTGAGTCACGAATTGCGCTCGCCCCGATACTTCCTAAAATATTTGGAATAGAAAATTGAAATTTGGGGGCCTTATTACACGACTAAAATGCCATCCTCTCAATAAAAAATCAAGTTTGGTGCACATCCGATTTGACCGGAAATGCCCACAACTTTCGATTTTTAAATGGAACACCCTATATATTTTTACATTTTTGGAATCTAGAGGAAACTTTGAATACAATACATCCATTTTGGTCACTTTTTGATAAACATTAAAAATTTTATTAAAAAATCTATTTCTGAATCCAGAGTGCTGTGGTGCCCAAAATATATTTTAGTTTGTGTGCTACGTTCTATAAAAATAAAAAGAGCAATATGATTGCATTACTTAATTCTCTAGAGGCGTTTAATATTTTTAAATGTGATTTTTACCCACTAACTCGGTTTTTTTAAATGGGAATTTAATCGTTCACCAACATTTTTAAATACCTCATTTTCATACGAATCTAATGATACCAAAATTTTGAAAATCCGCTCAGAAATATTTGAGATTTCAGCCAAAATACAATGCAACCAAGCTTTTAGAAACATGCGGCTAATAGATAATAGATTAGTGGGCTTTGGAAACTAAAATTGCACATTTCTCTGTAAATCTGGTAATCTAATAACATTGGAAAAATCATAGTAGCCATTGAATGTAATAAAACAATATCAGCTGTCAGACAGACTCGTGTAGTTATAGGCAATCTTGAGCTATCAAACATTTAATAATTGTGAGCGCAAAGAACGTTACAATTAAGTTTAGCATAGGTATGTGGAGGTAAACACAATTACATCCACAAGGACATTTGCAATAGAATGCGACATCAGTTCGGTTTTCAGAGTTTTATTTAAATGAACATAAATATCGGGCCTATAAATAAATAAAAATAAATTCCGTTTGAACAATTAAACTTAAACTAGGTAACAGTAGGTATCTCTAAAATAATTAATATAATTAAACCATAAATTGACATTATAGATATTGTTCAAAATGTCCACCATTTTTTTCTATACACAATTCGGCTCTGCGTACAGTTGCTTGAATGGCTCTACGCAAATCAGCCGGCGTTATTTCATTAAGAGCCCGTACAACTTTATTTTGCAGCTCTTCACGGGTATTTGAAGAAGTTTTATATAAACTTTATTTTTGAGAGTGCCCCATACATAATAGTCGAGGGGTGTTAAGTCAGGTGACCTAGGAGGCCACCTGATATGACCTTGATTTGCGATAAGGCGTTCACCATGCAAGTTGTTTAAATATTCCATCACTCTTCTGGAATTATGTGGGGGAGCACCATCTTGTTGGAAAAACAGATTTTGTAAATAGGCAAGAGGAAGTAAGTCAAGAAATTCTGCTGTCTGGTTTTGTAAAAAGAATAAATATCGTTCGCCAGTAAGTGTTCCATAAAAAAATATGGGTTTCCTGAATATTCCCCCGCCCTACCAACCTCGGATTTTCGTGAGCCCAGTACCTAGTATTATTTCTGTTAAACATACCTTGGTTCGTAAATCTACTTTCATCTGAATATAAAATATGAAAAGGAAAACCTGGGTTTTGTTGTACTGCATTTAAGAACCAGTTGCAATATACTAGGCTCCTGTCGTTATCATCTCCATAAAGATGTTGGTGTATTTGGTATTTATAAGACCGAAACTTATGTTTCTTTAAAATTCTACAAACCGAAGACTGACTAATGTCGCATTCCATTGACAATTCCCTTATTGATGTTGTTGGGTGTACCATCACAAATCCTAATACATCAATTTCTTTGTCCTCAGTTGCAATAAATGTTTGATGGTCATTTTGTTGATTGCGTTTGTTTCTTAATTCTTTCTCCACTCTGGCAAAGAAGTGTCTGCTTGGATGACGTCTCTTGGGATATCGTTGCTGATACAGTTCTGCAGCTGCAGTTGAATTTTTGAGACGCTCTCCATATATCAGTAACATATCCACCTTTTTATTTCTACTAAAATTATTCATTTTCTTTAATTTTTACTCAAAGAGATTTCCGCAACGCTTTATTTTGTATCTGTGTGACAGCTGATATTGTTTTATTACATTCAATGGCTACTAATTTCTACTATTTTTCCAATGTTATTAGGTTACCAGATTTACAAAAAAATGTGCCATTTTAGTTTCCAAAGCCCACTAATTTATTATCTATTAGCCGCATGTTTCTAAAAGCTTGGTTGCATTGTATTTTGGCTGAAATCTCAAATATTTCTGAGCGGATTTTCAAAATTTTGGTGTCATTAGATTCGTATGAAAATGAGGTATTTAAAAATGTTGGTGAACGATTAAATTCCCATTTAAAAAAATCGAGTTAGTGGGTAAAAATCACATTTAAAAATTTTAAACGCCACTAGAGAATTAAGTAATGCAATCATATTGCTCTTTTTATTTTTATAGTAACGTAGCACACAAACTAAAATATATTTTGGGCACCACAGCACTCTGGATTCAGAAATAGATTTTTTAATAAAATTTTTAATGTTAAAAGTGACCAAAATGTATTGTATTCAAAATTTCCTCTAGATTCCAAAAATGTAAAAATATATGGGGTGTTCCATTTAAAAATCGAAAGTTGTGGGCATTTCCGGTCAAACCGGATGTGCACCAAACTTGATTTTTTATTGAAAATGTGGAATTTTAGTCGTGTAATAGACCTCCAAATTTCAATTTTCTATTCCAAATATTTTAGGAAATATCATGACGAGCGCAATTCGTGACTCACCCGGTATATGTATTATTCTATCATGTCAATGTTCGAATCTATAATTGTGCTAATATTCTGATTACACAGCCCCACAAAAAATATATATTCAGACCAGCAAACCAGACCCATGTATCCCAATCCGAATCCGATGTTAAAAAAAATCGCACACCCCCAAAATCATTAGCTAGAGCCAAGAAACCGCCTGAAATGGGGTAAAAAGGAAATTAAGCTACGAGATTAGTGGTTACATCATAATCAATCGAATTATACAAATTAAGGTTAAACAGCAGCGTACATACAATAGATATGAAATTCACCCCCAGGAAGGGACGAAAACTACCCCCCCCCCATATATAAAAAAATCGATATAAAACAGCACTGACTGCTAAAAAAAGCTCGAAATTTTCAAGTTTTGTTAAAGTGATAGAAAACTAGATCAAGTCCGACGTGATCTTCATAAACTGCCCCTATATGTTGAGAACTGTGGGGCTTGAAAATATTAGCGTTTCTTTCCGTGACTACTCCGTGAACTAGTCCATTTTTTCCATTTAAACATTTATTTACCTATTAATACATTTACTATCTTAAACTAAACGTATGCCATTATAAGCAGACCTAGGATTTTAGCGGCCGGATATGACGTAAAACCAGGGTTGGCTTTAGATGATGATGTGTCAGCGCATAAAGAGTTGCATGCATTTATGAAACGATATCTTACCTTGAAATATTTTTTAGCGAATTATGTAGTATCCAAAGGTAATAACGCCACTTTATAACACTCACTACAAGAATAAAAGTATATCACTAATATCCGCTCTAAATGTTTTGGAGTTAAACTTCGGCGTCTTTCGGTAAAAATCCATTTATATTGCGAGAAGGACCTCTCGAGGTCGACAGATGTAACTGGACCATACTTAAAATATCGAAATTTTCGCAGTCACCGCATTCATGCCGGGTGTAGCAAAGTCTACTTCTTTGCCTTGTAAGTGGTCTGTTACATCTGTCATCGTAACAAATCCAAGATTTTTTGTTAACAGTTGTGAATTTTTTTGTACTGTCGCAGCAATATCTCCCTGTAATTGAACAATATATTGTCGAAGATCGAACACAACGTTTCTTGCATCAACTATAGTAATGGCTGATGTTGGCTGATGTTGATGGTCACGTATGGCTAGAAGAATTCGTGAGAAACATCCGTATGGTCTCTAGATTTTCTTAAACAGTTGGATCCAGGAATGCCTGGTGCGCCTGTGAAATGGCAACTGCGTCATTTGGATTTAACTGTTGTATTGTTACGTGTTTTCACCCTTTAGGAAAACACCCTGTATGAATCCGTGGGTTCTAAATAATGTTAATAAGGAGTAAACACTTTATTTAATAATTTACTGATTACAAAATACTTCTTAATTAACCAAAATAACCTGTACACTTTGTTTACTTTACATTTAACCTCACTTATCGCTACCAAACTTCACTTTAGTAAAAGTTCTCGCTTTAATAATACTTCTCCCCCTTCCTCCGGTAATCGCGCCTTATATACTCTGAAATTGCGTCCAGAGTCATCCAGAACACAATCGAGAATCTTCTTCCGCCACACTCTAGAAAATTCTATCTCTTACTACAAGTTTACAGTCACTATTAGGCATAGGCGTATCATAGGGGGGTGTAATGCATAACAGTATTATGTATTTCACATTTTCAAAATGACAGTAATAGTACGATGCGGCCTGTAGTCAAGATCCCCATCGTGTGATAATGGTCGCTGAAGGTAATGGAATATTTGGTAGAATATCGTCAAATAACTATACACGACCTGGTGCTTTAAGAAAAACTTTCTTTACACTAGATATTAATTTATCAACATTAGTGTAGCACCTCCTAATAGTTTCAGCAGTCCTGCAGCCCATGTGCTAAACATGTTACATGTAGTATATTTCCATATGTTTCCTTCTAAATTCTTCCAGCAGCTTTCATATAATTCACTCCATCGGTAAGGAATAACAAGGACACCGTATTTTCTGCATATTTGTCACCGACCAATACACGCGACGTTATCTCTGCTACTGTTTCAGGTAATTTTCTCTGCCGCAGCGGCCGGATCGGGTAGCGTAAAGTGCACGTGCACTATAAGTTAAAAGAACCTATTACGCCGTTTGTATTTCATAGGTATAGTGCGTCCGTTCTCAAAACTTTTTTGGCCGTTTTGGTCAAAAGTTTTGAGAACGGAAGTAGATTCTCTTCGGAAACGTTAACTACCTATAGCTTTGATTTTCAGTTTTTAGTTTATAACATTGTTCTAGTTTATATATTTTTAGGTGTGAGACTTTTTGAAACAGTCAAGTACTCAAGAACCAACCTATGTCTGATCCGTTTGGCGCAGAGGTTTTTTCATTAAAATTTTTAAATATTTTTCAGTGGCAAAGTACCCAATAAAAAGTAAGAAAATCTGAATATGCCACAAATAAACAATTACAGACAATATCTAATTTACGTTGTTAATGAACACGAGCTTGACTTTCGTTTTGGTCAGATTCGCGCACAAGAACACTGCACAATTAATTTTGGTATGATTTTATTTTACTTGGCTCGGCGAAAAAGTAACACCCGGTATCGATTTTACACGAAGGATTAAAAGTCAAATTTTCTGGAGTCAAAATAACGATATATTACGGTTCACGTTCTAACAATACATTTATTTATCACTAAGTATGTTTAAATTAATTAGTTATGTTGATTGGTAACACTCAGAGTAGAAATTTGCCTTTTGTTGTTGTTTTGTCGCGTAGCTGGATCCCAAACTGACTGATTGACTGGACTTGACTCTCTTTACTCGACTGACTTTACTCCACTGACTGCGTTGAGCGCGTCTCGGTTTATATAAGATAAATCAAAGCTTCTGGAAGTGTTCGAAAATCGAAGACTCCAGGCGTTCTAGTCGTTCTAGACGTTCCAGATTGTTTGCCGTTCCCGAAAATTCGATCGGTAGGGGAGAGTGGCTTGTGTATATTCTCCAGCAGCCGAAGTCTTGCTTTTCGAATTATTCTAAACATGTAAAAGAGTTTTTTCTAGCTCGCGGGCTTTACAGAGCGACAGAGGGATGTTAATTCTTAATTTTGAAAATATAAATTACGCGATTTAATTTATTAAAGAGAGGTGTACTTTGACATTAACACAAACTGTGATGTACCTGCTCCTAATAAATAACTTAATTAGAGCGACTATGTAATTGGGCAACTTCAGGATGCTGTCCAGTTTGAACAGCAACCCGTTGTGCCAGACGGTGTCGTAAGCCTTCTCTATGTCGAGGAGCAACAAAACTGAGCACTGTTTCTTATTATATGCAAAGTAGGTATCTTGCACAACCTTGCATATAGCATGCGTTGTGCTGTGTCCCTTTCTGAAACCAAATTGTATATTCGGTATCAGCCGATTTTTGGCTACTATTTTATTCAATAGTCTGAGAATAACACTCTCCGTTAATTTGGGGAGAGTATTCAAACATATTGGCCGGTAGCTCGCAGTGCGGCTTTTTTGGCTTCAGAATGGGGTCGATTATACCTAACTTCCAATCTTTTGGGAAATACTGCAGTCGGAGGATGGACCTTATGATATAGGTTATTTGGCAGATGGCTTTGTTAGGAAAGTTTTTGAGGACAAGGTTGGGGATAGTGTCGGAACCGGGGGCTTTGTTGTATTTTTTTAATCTCTGGTGCATTGGTTAAAATTTTTGGCAAATTGTTGAGGGGATGGGGAATCTCTCTGTAGTCGTCGTCGTCGCGTGCGTAACTTGGTCGTGAAAGGGTAAGCTGTTTGTGGTAGTGGTATTGGAGTATTTTAGGTGAGTTGCCAAAATTTCTGCCTTTTCTAAATCTTCATTATATGTGACTCCATTTCCTATTATAGTGGTCTTGACAAGGCCTCTCGATCTTGTAATTCCAGGGCTTCTCCCTATGCTTGAATAATTTATCTTTGATAGAGTTCTGAAGTTCGATCATACGATTTTTATCGATATTTCACCTGCCCCGTCCATTTCCATTTCCATTTAAATATGTTTATTTTATTTACCTGTATATAATTCAATAAACTAGCTTAAAGATGTCATGTTTTCAATTTTACATTTTCTCGTCGAATTTATGGATGCGACGCATACATAAAAACGACTGCCGCCGATGGTATGGCTGAGGATTTAAATTATTTGTTTATTTTTAGTTTTTCGCTGCGATCGCACACTTCGGTAACTTATTGTGCTATCTTGTTACCATTTTTTCCCCATTTGGGAAATTTAAATAATGAATTATTGGGATTTATTTTCGATACGTGGGTGATCTGCAAGAAATACAGGAAAAAACAAGCAAAACCCTACTATAGCCAATGTCGAACTGATAAAAACCGGGGCATTTTGCCATTTTTGTCTGTAAACCGTTAAGTCAGCGGAGTCTGGGGTAAAGAAAAGCATGAGGAAAATGATTTGAAAATTAGTAGAGAATGGAAAGTGAAAAGAAAAGAAATGGCTGTTTGTCCTTGTTTGTGTGTGTCGTGAGTTTGTTGTGTTATCTTATTGTCACCGTCTTTCGTAAAATACGGGTTGGCATAGGTGAGCTCTCTGTCGCTCGACGGTACAAGAGCTAAAAATTGTAAAGAATACCTAGTTCCTTTTAAAGTAATAGAGAACAATGATGAAGAAAATAATTAATTTGTAAAAACTTATCTGATACTTTAAGATATATTCTAAAGTGAATTAGAGATATAATGGCAGATTAAGTTCGAAATTAGTTCTTAGGTTTAGATAGGTTTTTGTAAATAAATTCATTTTAAAGTTAGAAAATTACAAAGCTTACAAGTTTATTTAATTAGATTTTCACTTTTGATTTAGATAAGTGTTTTGTAAATAAGTTCATTTAAGAGCTTTTTGTTTCTAGCATAACCAAAATAAAACGAATCAAAAGAATGCAAATATTGAAAATTAATATTTTCATGCATTGAATTTCTTTCTTGGTTTTCTATAAATTACTTGCCTATAATTATAAAAAATGTTTACTATGATAGTATAAAGTGCAAAATAATTCAAACCAGTTAAAAATCTGCCGTAGAAAATTCACTGATGAAAATTTTCCACTTCCTACACAAGCTCGTGCGACACGAATAAAAGGACACTTAAGAACATGATACTTTTCGTATATATCATACGGCTTACTGTCTACGGTCTAGACATTATGTGGAGACTTGTACCTTATGCAAAACGTTTTACTTAAAAACGTTAAAATGTTTCCCCTGAGCTTCAGAATAAAGCCTCAGTATATTGCACTGAAAGTGTTGTAATCAAAATTAGTACTCCAGCCTCGTAAACATTTACTGCCGTTCATAAAAGGGAACAAAATGGAATTAGCGGATTAACTTCAATGTTAACTTTTTGAAACGAGGACGTAATATACTGTTTTGATGAATGTGCAGATCAAAATATGTTTCACTTCGTGATATATGTTCCTGCTAATATGATTATACAATATGAAATTATGAAATATTTTTATTTACTTCCACATCCACGTAGTGGGGTGTAAGTATAGTAATCGTACAAAAAATTTTAGCGAAAAAAATTGTCTGTCGCATGTCGGTCTGTTGTGTCGATGGGCCGGTCAGTCTGTCGGTCTGTAAGTTTTTTTGTGCTCACAGTTACTCTGGGAACGTTTAAGATGTTGACTTGAATTTTGGTATACGTGTGTATTATAAAGAGGTAGGAAACTAGGTTATATTTTAAACTTATTCCGTTAAAGGGTAGGGGGTAAATAAGTGAAGCAAGGTAGTAAGAGTCCAGAAACTTAGGATTTGGTGTGAATACTAATAGTAGGGGAGCCCATGATACTAAATGGGGATTTACTCGAGCGTCGTGAGGACCTATTAGATTTTAAAGATTAAGTGGTAAAAAGAAAAAAGGTTATATAATGTATACCCTTTCACCAGTGGGGGGAGTGTCTACAGGCTTTCAAGAATGTAAAAAAAAAACAGTCACATGGAAATACTCGTGCGCGTCAGATATTGTGAATATGCCCCACGTGTCTCCGATGACGGAGGTATGTTAATCTGCCGGTTTGCATGGTGGGGGCGGCCGTACGGAAGGGTTAAAATGGGGGCAATAAATTTACTCTGGCGCGTCAGATATTCAGAGGGGATGTTAATTGAACCCGAACGAAGCACCCATTCAAAAGACTGACGATTCGGAAGTGATGCAAGCTCGTGGCGGCTTTTTGAAAATGCAAAAAAATCGTCATTTTGAAATACTTGAACGCGTCAGATTTTCATACAGACGGTTCAGCTTGATGTCCTGGTCGTGCTGATCAATAATCTGACGATTATTTAGAGGGATTTTTTTAATCTGAAGGTTTGAAAATTTTTTTTTTCAATTAGAATGAAATTTTTTTAAGGCAAGGTAGGTAAATAAATTCATTTTATGCATCTGTTCTCATTTTTAACTGAATATTCTTGACCTTAGGGGGTCATGTAGATACTAGTTTAATCTGCATGGCCGTAGGAGACTGTGTGGATGCTAGTGTTAGAATAAGAATTGTCAAATAAAAAATTAGACAAATTCATTTTAGGATTTTAATTTGCTAGCATAACCAGAATTCAGGTTATCGAAATAATGCAAAAATTTCATTAATATTTTTACGCATAGTTTTTCTTTTAGTTCTCATAGATAGTTATTTTTTTCTGCTGTTTGCAAAATCCTATAAAGAATATGTTTCAAGGGGTATGTAGGTATAGCAAGCTAGTAATAGTTCACAAATTTTGAATTCGGTGTATATGCTAGTAACCAAGGTCTTCAGCTTTTTATGACATTTGCTAACTGAATCATCATCCACTGTTCTGTTATTAAATTGATTAACAAAATAGAACTAAGATATTAACTTGAAATTTGGTATACATTTGTATTGTAACGAGATCTGTAAGTAGATTATATTTTGAGCTAATTCTATGGAAGGGTTAGGCAGTAAATAGGGATAAATAAGGAAAGCAAGCTAGTAAGAATTCAAAAACTTGGACTTGTTGTATATATTGAAACCAAAGATCTACAATGACATCCAAAGTTGACGATTGGCGAGAACTTAGGAGTAATGTCTTTCGCTCGTCTCTACTTAACAACGAGCAAAGAAGTACTTTGAAAATTCACACTGTTAGTACTATATTTTCCTAGAGTTTCATTTAGAAATATGTATAGAAATAGACTATATCAAGAAAATACCAACACTTTAATTGCCGCCATTATGATTTTTTGAGGTTATCTAGATGCTAGGAAAAAATCGGCAGCACAGGGTTGTAGAGAATTTAATTGCGAACATTATTATTTTTTAATTTCTATGTGGCATATGGAAGCTGAAATATTCAAAAAAAACTAAACACAAAAAAATGTTCAATACCTATACGAGTGGCTTCCGAAAAGTTGTGTCGTTGGAAAATTAGCGGGAGAAATGAGCCTTAATGTTTAGAAATGATTTTAAAAAATGCTAATCCAGCAATTTTCCCTAGGTCAATAAAATGTTTGCACATATGACTCCACTAAAATAGCAAATTACGTCCTCGTTTCAAATATCCCTAGGCACACAAGGATCAGACTTGCTAACGCTCCAGTGTTTTTTCGCCTTTTTGAATGCTTTTGAGATGTGGACAGTTAAGGAGGTAGACAGACTTCTTATTGATGATTTTGGAATGTGGCTCTAGAGAAGTTAGCTACGTATTGAATTTAAGATGCTAGCGTTATTTCACGCAATTGTGATGCTTTTACCGATTAAACCATATACATATTAACTATATACTATGAGTACTCTGGGTATGATGCGCATGCCTTAGTGACGCGAGATTGTGACACTTCAATTGAATATAGAACGAATTTAAAACATTGTTTTAACACTATAAACTGATTGAAAAAAACATTGTTTTTGCCCAAATCTAAACTTTCCACGTTTTATAACAATCTAAACCTACTTCAAAAAAACACCTTGAAAATTATTTCACAACTAGAATACATGAAAAAAATTTTTGTTCTCAAATTTAAAATGTCCACTCCTCATCACATTGTAAACCTATTTCAAAATTTAAAAAAATGTAATCGCTACTCCACTCCACTAGGTGGATGTGGAACTAAATATGTGGCAGATGGCAATAATATTTGGCATGTAGTTAACGCACTTGACAAGGAAGACATCTATTATAGTCTTATTGAAAAATATACAGAGTGATCATCCTAAGAAATAATTTAACCATGGGTATTTACGCAGGCCTTCCATATTTGGCACTTTCTATTTAATATTGAATTTTTGCTGTCGGATGACTACTCCGTCACCAAAAGTTATCGGGTTCTCTTTGTAAAAATAGTGATAATTACATTCCGATTATTATTCTCATATGTCGTTTCGTATTTAATAATTTTTTAGAGTGACCTCCCTGTATAAAAAAGAGGGAAGTTCTGTGTAAATTCTGTGTAAATACGTGATTTTTTCAATGTTCAAAATTTTCTATTTATTTCGGGAAACATTAAAAAAAATGGGTTTAGAATGTCATGAAACGTGGAAATTTTATAATTGAGCAAAAACCATTTTTTTTCCATTATTTATTCGTGGTTAAAACTTTTTTTCTGAAATAGGTTTAGATCGTCATAAAACGTGTAAATTTTAAATTTGAGCTAGAACATTTATTTTTTCATTATCTATTCCCTTTAGGCGGTCAACCCTGTTTATTTTCCAGTGAAAGTCTTGAACCATTTCTTTGGTGGCAGTAGCGTCAGCTACCTACCAAATTTGACTGTTCTCTGTCAAGTCGTTTTTTAGTTAATGCGCCAACAGACTGACAGACAGGCAGGCAGGCAGACTGACGAAACTGAAAAACCTATATTTTCATAATCTACATGATCTAAAACGTGAAAATCCGAAGAGATCTCGGAGGATGATTTTTTCTCGAATGCAATACTTCCCTTCGGTATATGCGAGGGAAGTAAAGATCGTAGAAAAATCTGCGAGATATTAAAAGAATTACTCTGTTCTATTTTTATGTACCATCTTCCTTTTTTTTTGTTAGTTGCGACATTCGCTTGTAATAAATAACTAGATGCACCTAAAGCAGCCATTGCCGTTGCAGCGGTAATTTCGACGTCTATCATCTTTTAGGTTCTAGCAAGCACTGCTGTATTAGCCAGTGTTGCCAATCCAAATGTTTTAATTTACCCCGTAATCTAATTCAAAATGCTCCATTTCGCTCCCACATACGTTCAAAATCCTCTCAATAATCCTCGCACAAGCAGGGCCTACAAGAGAAAATCGGGACCCGGGGGGTTGCAACATACGACTCCCACCAATCTTCAATATACATTTCGAAGAACGTGGGGTGGCATTCATGACCTATTTATCTCTATAACAATTTCAAAGAGCGGGAGGAGGGATATTCCTCAGAATTGAATATTTTTCTTGGCCGAAATTTTGAAGAGCGGGGGGCGTATTCCTTGAAATTGAAGAGCGCCCGGGGGGGGGGTGATATTCCTCAAATGTCAATATTTGCCTCGGTCGAAATTTTAAAGAGCGGGGAACAACACCCCCGGCCTCACCCCGCTCGACAGGCCTGTCCGCCGCAAGCTGAACACACCAAGTTTGTTTATTCTCAGTAACACACATTACATGTGTAACATTGTTGCCATTATCCATAAACCTATTAAAGATTGTCGCTACCTACTTTAAGCTTGAATTGCTCCCAATTGCTCCCCAAATAAATTTCACTCCGCGTATAAATGAAATGCTCACAATGTGAGCGTTTTCGCTCGCATTGGCAACACTGGTTGCCACAGCCTTTCCGGCGATTTGGGTAGGATAGGATAGGTAAATTCACAGATTTCGCAATCCTTGCAATCATCGGGACATTGAAAATGATAACACTATACATAAAAGATAAAGTTTCAACTTTTTCAACCTTTTCCCATCCACTACACCGCTGTATTTCCACCTTAAATGAAAACTGGTAACTTAACCTCCTGTGATATATGCAACCCATGTTACATTTGCGTATATCAGCCGTTGCATATACGCACTCTCACTCGACCGCGACACCGCTGTATTTCCACTGTAAATGAAAACTGGTAACTTGACCCCCTGTGATATATGCAACCCATATTACATTTGCGTATATCAGCCGTTGCAGACGATAGTCTCAGTCGACCGCGACACATTACTTTGAAATAAAGAGATATTATTATTGTCACTCAATTTGTACAACAGACAACCTATATTAGTTAGTTGCAATTCTAACACATCATTTATTTGCATGCAGGCACCTATTTGTAGCAAGCTGTACACTTTTGTGTTCTAGTGTCAGCATCGCTGTACAACTTTTCGCGTTTTCGCTCGCATTGGCAACACTGGTTGCCACAGCCTTTCCGGCGATTTCGGTAGGATAGGTTGAAATTTTTCGGTAGATTTCGTATCGATGCGCGGTACAGGGAATTTCAAAAAACAAATTTCACTCACTTTATAATCACCTTTCTTTTTATTTTAGTGACACCGACTCGAGAAAAGTGTTCGACACAATTTCATAATAAATCAGTATTTCCGTAGACTCCGTCCAAATTCGGTAGCTGTGACAACGCTGGTATCGGCCAACGTCTGAATGGTATATTTGCAGACAAACGGTTCGGCAATTGTTTCGGCCACAGTGTGGCCCAACATGTGGAGTTAGCATTAGGACATTATACATTTATGTCGTGTATTATAAACGGTAATATGATGCGTTGGACACTCCTACTACAATAATTGCACAAATCTGTACATGTAAAATATACAGAGTACAGAGACCCTTGTTATACAAATTGATACATAGTAATGAAGATGCACCAGCCGTACATTATCATGATCAATTTTCGCGTTCCCAGGCAGAATTCAAGAATGAATTAGAAATTACATGGCAATAATACCATAAACAATGCTAATAAAATCTCCGATCCGTGTTATGCGTGGTAACTTCAACACGTAGCTAATTTACGTGATATTAGCCACTTTTTATTAATAGGATTAGTAAGTGCTACTAATAATTAGATTTACTCTAAGGATTTGATGTATCTACCTTATTTTTCACTGAACCCAATTCTTTAGGATTACTTAATCAATAATTTTTAATCCGTGTGAATGTGCGTAATACCTATTTACATTCTTGTAAAAAATGGTAAGTACGGTATATCTTCAAAAAGAAATATTTTACTTAAATATAGACTAAAATGTCGAATAATTCTACAAAATCGGAAAGTGTTGGTTTCGGTAATGCACTAAAACGTAAGGACGGAGACTTTGAAATTCCGCAGATGGAGCTGCTCACGCACATGTGGTGGGGCAGCGATGTACGATGTTATACGATAAAAGAGAATAAATAGCCTATAATATATTCCCAGACCGCTGACACCACGTCAAAACAAATACATGCGCTCTTCACGTGCGCTTAGTTTACCAGAGCCCTTCGTGCGTAAAATTATTAAGAATACACAAGGAGTTTCCAGATGGATTTTAGAACGATTGTGTATTAGGATATTCTTCTTTTAAACTTAATAATACATTACCATAAACTTCAAATGGATTCACTAAACCGTTTATGAGTTATAATAATTCAAATGTTCGAATAAATGTAAATATACTTTACGCAAATTACATACAACTGAAGACGAGAAAGCCGCTGGCATTCTCCTGAAAAATGCGACCAATGGGGATGGAACACGTCACGGTCACGAGGCAATTACGCATATTTGTTGGTCTCAGCCGTCCGTGAATATACTTTAGTTTCTTCGCTCTCGCTTGCTCTTATTGGCATACCTAAACGAACATTTCCGAATCTGTATAATCGCTATATCTCGAGCTTTACAATTACAATTTCAGTTTATTTCATGGTGAATTTTTTATGTAAATCAAATCAAATCAAATCAAAATATACTTTATTGTTCAGAAGAAAGAGTTTCTCATTAACAAAGTAAATAAGCGTAGGTCCATAGCATATATAGTTTACACAATGCACCTACATTATATAAATACAAAACATAGATTACATATAAATTTTAATACAATAATAATAGTTAATGTAAAAAGTCAGAAAATACGATAAGATAAGGTAGTAAATGCCTAATTAGAATGTGTCATTATAGTACTCGTCTAAATTATAATAGGGTTTAACAATTAAAAGTCTTTTTACCGCCTTTCTGAAATTTGTATTTGAACTAATTTCTTTAATATTATTTGGTAAGTGATTGAACATCTTATAGCCATTGTAAATAATTGAGTCTTTGACTAGAGTAGATCTGGGAATTGGCAGAGTAACGTTATTGACTTGCCGAGTTACATATTGTATGGAGGAATTATTTATAATATTACTTTTATGCTTATGAACTAAACAAACTGTTTCTAGAATGTAAATTGATATCACAGTGAGAAATCCATATGTCAAGAACAGTGGCTTACATGATTCACGAATTCTAGTTTTGTGCAGGTAGCGAATAGCACGTTTTTGAAGTACCAATATTGTTTGTAAAAGATATTTACTACATGCGCCCCAGAAGGCAATGCCGTACCTTAAGTGTGATTCGATTAGTGAAAAATAAGCAGTCTTAGCAGCTGCATAACCCAGTTCATTTGTGATCACTCTGATAGCGTAGGATCCGGATGCTAGTTTGTTACTAAGTATTTTAATGTGTTCTTTGAATTTTAACTTGCAGTCAATATTTAGTCCAAGAAATTTTGAGCAGGGTTTATTTTCAAGAAAATGGTTACCTAAGGAGATGTCCGTTAAATTGCAGTGAAATGTAGTTATGTTTGTTTTGTTAATGTTGAATGAAAGCAAATTGGAGTCACACCACTCTTTGACCTTATTTATATCGGCCGACACCGTTTGCTCAAGGACAGTATCATCTTTATTGTGCCACAGTATGGTGGTGTCGTCAGCAAATAAAGTGAATTTTCCTTCAATATTAATTTTTGTCAGGTCGTTGATATATAATAAAAAAAGAATTGGGCCAAGAACGGAACCTTGGGGCACTCCAAACTTTATATTTAGTTTATCAGAATAATTTGTATTTCTAACTATTTGGCTACGGTTTGATAGGTATGATTGAAACCACTTTAGGGTAGTGCCTCGAAAACCATAATGCTCAAGCTTTCTTAACAATATTTCATGCTGGACACAATCAAACGCTTTCGATAAGTCGCAGAAAACTGCTGCCGCTGCCTCCCCGTTATTGATTTCGGTATAAATCTGACTTAAAAGTGAGAACATTGCATCATTTGTACTTTTTTCCTTTTGAAATCCGAATTGTTGATCACTTAGTAGGTTGCAGGAGGACAAAAATTCTACAACCCTTTTTTTAACTAATTTTTCGAGAATTTTTGCTAATGTGGGGATTAGTGAGATGGGTCGGAAGTTAGATGGATTATTTACCTCTCCGCCCTTATAGAGTGGAATAACTACAGAAGTTTTTAAAAAAGATGGAAATGTTCCGGATTCAAACGATTCGTTTATTAGAGATGCTAATATATAAAGAGCCGAGTTTGGTAAATTTTCGAATATATTTACAGAGATTTCGTCGAGGCCAGACGACTTCTTATTTTTAATGTCGCTTATAATTTCCTTAAGTTCGTCGATGTTTGTCCTATATAGGTATAAGGTCTTATGATTGTATATTTCTCCAAGGTAGCTCAAGGGGTCATTTGTTGGAATTATGTTTTCCATTAGATTGCCTGCGATTGAACAGTAGTAGTTATTTATAATATTGGGGTTTAAAGACGATGTTACAGGTGGTTGGCTCTTACCCCTAAGTTCGTTTATAATAGCCCAACTCTCTTTTGCTCCATTACTGGCTCGTTCTATTCTGGACTTGTAATGATTTTCTTTAGCTTGTTTAATGACTTTTCTGTAGATATTACGGTATTTATTATAGTATTCAAAGAAAAATTCTTCGTTGGTGTACTTTCTTATATAGTGAAGAGATCTTAGATTTTTGGCAGATGTTTTTATACCCTTGGATATCCATGGTTTTTTACTTTTTAGTTTAATTTTTTGAACTGGAAATGCTTCATTGAATGCATGTTTAAGATACCTGTAGAAGGCATCAAATGGCTCTGCTCTATTCAGCAGATCCTCCCAGTTGTACTCAAGGCAATTTTGATAAAACCTATTATAATTAGTCCCACTATATAAACGGCCATATTTGAATTTTTGACAAGCATTCCAAGAGGTCTGTAATGAACAATATACTGCCTCGTGGTCTGATAACGCAGCTGGGATGACCAGGCAGGAGATATTTTCTTTACTAAGGTTACTACAGAAATAGTCGATGGTTGTAGCTGAGTGCTGGGAAATTCTAGTAGGTGAATTGACATGCATGTTAAGATTAAAGGAAGTTAGCAGAGATTTTAGCAATTGCGTATCATTTGATTCAAAGTCACTAAAATTTATATTAAGATCTCCAGCTAAAATAATCGACGATTTTGTAGGTACCCTATATAATAATGCTTCGAGTTTTTCTAAGAATAACTTAACATTTGATAAAGGGGATCTATACATACATACAATATACATATCTAATTTGCTGCAATAAATTATGGAAAATTCAAACTGCTTTTCTTCTAGGACGTTATCATATTTGTCAAAATTAACGAAGGGAAAATTATCATGTAAATCATTATTTATAAGTATTAATGTTCCACCATGAATGGAATTAATTCTACAATATTTTGATAAAACAGAGTAGTTAGGAATGTAAACTGGTTCATTACTTTTTAGCCAGTGCTCTGAGATTAAAACTAAACTAGGATAATTATGATTTTCTAAAAAAATGTACAAATCATCAATTTTATTACGAATACACTGAATATTTAATGAGATTAAAGTTATATTTTCACTTACTTGAGCACAATTAACATCCTTATATACATTAGTTTGTCCAGCTACTGCTGAGGTTTGATCACTTATAAAAAAGAGTCATTATTTGCGTTTGCAGATGTGTCATTAGTGATGTGGGGAGCTGGCAGTTGTAGGTTGTCTAATATGATGATTTTATTAGTTATGTCAGGTAATTGCTCGGTTTGAGTTTCGTAAATAGTTGGTGTTTCTGCTAGTTGAGTAGGTGTATTTTCGGTTTCATTTGAGGAATTAAATTTTTTATCTCTAAGTACCTCTATTGTCAGCAGGTTTGTTTGCAGTTTTTTATTTCCAACGATTTGCCCTATGTTTAAAGCAATCTGCCTCTTGCTAAAATTTCTATAATTATTGTTGATGTTAAGGAGGCGCATTTTACCTTGAAGAGAGTTGTCTAGTAAGGTCATAAATTCTCCCAATTTTCTGTTGTATTTTCTAATGAATTTGTTGATATGTCTTGATTTATACGGAGCAGTAGAGATGGTGATATTTGTATTGTGGCAACTTCTGATTTTCTGACCTATATCCTTAAAGAGAGGATATTTGTTTGTTTGATTAAAATTATTAAAGCCTCCAATAATGATGACATGATCATGATGCGTGTAATCGTGTGTTAACCCAGCCAGATTTTCTATTAATTGATGAAGTGCGGCCCCCGGTTTAATTATAGTTTCGATTCTATAAAGTTTGCTATCTAGATTTTTATACAATAACTTGTTAATATTACGTCCATAGTCATCACTGATGATAAGAATTTTTGTATAATTATTAATTATGGTAATATTTTTAGAGTTATCTATTACGCTGGCCGTACATGTGGAAATTGTGGCTGACTCTTCTATGATTGTATTGTTCTCACTGCACACTGGATTTATGAGTTGAGTTTCTAGGCTTAAAGTGGGAGGAATTTGCATTTCTAAATCGGTATATACAGCGTTTTCCGTTTGAGTCCCCAGGTTTATAAAATTTTTCTTAGTTATATCTTTTTTTATTTCTTCCTCTAGGTTAGTTATAGTTTGGTTTTTACACTTTATTTCGTAGTTCAGGTCATTAATTTTTGATGTTAGTTGTTTTATTTCTTCATATAAGGGTCTAAGTTTATTGCGCAAATTTAGAGTTGATATTAAAATGGTTTTAGATCTACTAACCTGATTATTTCCCCCGATACTTTTATATTTAGGGCTCTTAAAACTTACATTGGCCTCAGCATGTGATTCTTTCCATTTTTTGTTGTTGAGAGATCTCGTCTGCGAGCGTGTTGTGTATGATATTAAAGTCATGTTTCTTTTTACTGAATTAGGATGTGAAGTAATTTCAAAAGCCGGTCCGTCGGTCTTGGTTACTATTTGACTTGTACTTTATTATACCCTGTGTCTGAGGGATGATAAAGTTGACCGTACTTGTCGTGATGGGTCACTGGCCGTATTATTTGCACATGTGTTCACCAAGTGTTTATGCACAGGAAGGTTTCTTGCTTTCGTTCTATAGCACGATTTCACTATTTATTAATATTATTACTTAAATGACAAGTTTTGTACTATTATAATAAGTATTGACTGATTAGAAATTTCTTAAGCTTTAGTTCAGTCTAATTTTTAACACACTAACACATTTTTATACCGGTATTTTGCCAAGATTTCCGTAGAGCTATTCTAGGCACAACCGCACAGCTCTAAAGCGACAAACTAAAACTCTAAAAGTGTGTATGTTCTATGAATGGTGTTATCATTTCCAATGTCCCGATGATTACAAGGATTGCGAAATCTGTGAATTTATTTAAATCTATTTAAAATGAAATAATTAATAGTTTCCGGACGACAATTGTAGTTATTAATTAGTAGTTTGATTGTATTATAGGAAAAGTAAATCAATTTAAGGTGTTATGTTGAACCCACAATTTACATTTAGTAATCAGGTTAATTATATGTGTAAGAAAATTAAAGAAAAATAGGTTTCTTTCGTAGAATTGCTACTAAGTTGTCGTTGTGGAGCAAACTGCTTATTTACGACACCATAATATATCCGCAATTTACATAATGTGCATCTCTTTTAATAGCATATAACAACCAAGAAATTGAAAGGTTGCAACTATTGCGAAACAAAGTAATGAGAGTTGTACTAAATTATAATATTCACACCTTTGTAAAGCTCTTGTTATGTATTCTTCTTAATTAGTTGTCTGTGGAGCAGACTATAAAAAAGGCGAATTTAGCTCTGATACACATGTAAAATAATTAATGGCAAAGTTCCCACCTATTTACAAATATTAAAGAAACTCCAAGATACACATAGGATAATAAGTTAATCTAAATAAATAAATACTATACTATTTAGGCAATCAAAACAAACACAAATTGTTCTATAATAGAAACTATAATATAGCTTCACATGCTGATGAAATATACAAGTTTCTCAATTTTGAACCGAAACTAAACTTACAGGACAATTATCACTCTTTGCTACATGCTTATATAGATTTCACCTTTGCAAATTTTTGTTAATTCAGAGGAGAACTTAATAGACGATAAATAAAAAATTGAGACCCGCCATTTTGTGCCACGGACAATGGTGTGAGTGATTAGGAATGTATCTTAAACTGCTGATGTTTTCTCTGTATGTAACTAACAACCTAACCATTATACACTTGGCCGACTTACTGCACTTTTTATATAATGAAAGGTATAATAATGTTAGTTTGTATTAGCGAGCCTAACTGCGAGATGAATGAATGCCTCCAAAGCTTGGTCCATAATCTTATCCCATTTGTGACAGATTTATTGCCGTTAAGCTGATAAATATTAGCGACTATTGCCTAATTAGCCGGTTCTGCAATGTAATATAAGTTATAAAATATAAATATATAAATTTAAATGATTAATAACTTTTTTATTTATTGATCGATTTTCACTAGAATCTGCCTTTTGATTCTTAAGTTATCGTGCTTACAAGAAACGTACGGACGGTCAGACAGACAAACAGACAGACAGGCAGGCAAAGTTGGTCAGAATTCGATCACCAACGCAGCGATATGAAATTTTTTTCTCTACGAGCAATATTACCGGTTTTAGTTTGCCAAGAATATAATAATGATTTATTCATTGGTTTCCATTTCATATGTAACTCTTACTGAAACTTAAATTCGAAACTGAGTTGACTACATCTGCAACCTCTCTATGGCGTACTGCAAATATGTCGTCCACACATCTCAGTCATATCCCACAGAATGCAGATTAATCTATAATTTAATTAGGAAACCCCAAGGATAAATTTGAAACAAGAGATTTGGGATTTACAAAACTAGTTTTCAAGAATTCTACTTAAAAGAATATTGGACGATCACGAAAAGATTCAAAGAGCATATCTCAAGCATTACAAACCTGACAAGTTTAGTATTGCCCAACATATTTTTGGTAACAATCATTGAACATGTATTAATAACATAAGGCTATTTAGAAATAGACAACTGGGTGCTTTTAAAAGACTAGAAATTGAGAAATGTAAATGAATAATAATCAGAGCCCGGCGCAAAAGTAGTTATGCCAGAGACGGTCCACACACAGATAAATATAATGTTTTGTATGATTCATATAAGCAAATAAATACATTATTTATAGGAAACAAATACCTACTTTTGCGGTGAGAAATAAAAAGCATTTCATAAAACTCATAAAATAATAAATAAATAATTTATTATTGGTTTGGAAAAATTAGTTATTTCGTATAGTTGAGCAAGTAGATGTAAGAGATGTTTACTGAAACTGGTGGATAAAAAACACCCGACTTCGGCCACACAATATATATACCTGCAGCGTCGCACGTCGGTCTGATTGTCTAATCGAAAACAAAAAACTCGGCACTTTAAACGGCATACACCACTTCAACTTTTTATATCAGTTAAGGAAATGTAAACATCTCCCATATGTTTCTTCCCAACTATATTAAACAATTTTCAATTTAAAATATAATTTTTATCTGTGCACATAATATAAGGCACTATAATTTAAAAAGATATAAGGAGAATTTTCGACACCACAATGTCACCGCCACGCTTGTCACTCTCTTTCTGCTTTTTTACAAAAGCAAATAGGATACGGTAAACAATAATAATAGTAAAATAAACAGCAGACTGCGTTTTATATTTTTCAGAAGACTTCAAACATACAGAAAGCATTTAAAATAAAAAAAAGGTCCAACAATTATTATTAATTTATTTCAAAATGACCAATGACATGTGAGATTGTTTCATATGCACATACGCATTATGGAGTCAACACTACAGACTAAGACTTGTCAGTACATTTGATAGAAGTAAATGTGTCGCGATTTGTTATGGCATCGAGTGGCTTTCCATTAAATGAAATAGTACTTTCGTAGATTGAAGATTTTCTGGAACTGCGGTTTAACGGTGTAGAACTTTTCTGTGCCAGCTGTGAAAAAACACTTTCGTGGACATGCAATTCGAGCATTTTAAAACAAGTTTCATATGAATGTCATAAAAACTAAAATTTAGCATATTTACATGGATATTTCTCACGGATCCCTCTAGCTATACGCAACGTTCAACGTAAGCCGAAAACAGATCAGTATACAGTAATTGATGCAATAAACATTACAGGTATTTGATCTACGTCAATATGTTTTTAGAGTCTCAGGGGATATTGCTGAGTGAAATACAAATTGGATACATAACAGTGTTAAGAAACAACCCCGGTTTTGGAAAACCGGGGTTGTTTCTTAACACTGTTATGTATCCAATTGTTGAAATGTTGAAACATTTTTGTGTGGCAAAGAAGTGGACTGTTCAATGCCGGACATAAATCTGCCATCTATAAGAAACTATACTTATTTTAAATATGCGCCTATTACATCGGTAGACGTTGAACGGTAGAACGATCCTTTTTCATAACTCAAGTGGGATATTCAGTGACAGGCAGTTTTATTTCGGACGATTTAGAACAAGTGCAAATAATATATTTTTATTATTCTAATAAGGTACATATAGTTACTAGGCGTTTGTGTTTGTGCATCCAACAATAAGTGCATCAAAGTAGGTATGATTTATAACCGGAGCCATTTACCTTTAAATATTACGGAATTCACTAGATATAATCATAAGGTAAAATATTGTATAATTGCGCATGAAAATATTTATATAGTTCATATTGCGCAAAGCCGACTCTGGCTTTTACGTCATAACTACCTCTGAGCCGGGCTCTGATAATAACAAAGGACCGATCCCAAATAGTCCGCTTTATTTCTTATTAAATCAACGAAATAATTCAATTACCTAGTTTTGGAACACGCCATACGTAATCCACACTGTGTATATAAAGTATGGAATACATTCATTAGTTCTGAATACATAAATATTATGGCAAAAACCATGGGCTTTGGGTAGCTATGACGTCATCGCCGTCTCGGCTATGACATCATTTCCCTTTTTATGTAAATGGAATGCCCTGTACATTTTTTAATTTTCAGACTATCTATGGTAATCTGAATTTAAAAACTTATACTGCCTAGGGTCTAGAGTTTATAAGTTCGAGGCCACAAACCTTTGAAAATATTCTTTTTTGAAGTTAAGTAATTTGTGTTTTATTGTGACATTTCACAATAAAATAGCAAATGAAAAGTTAATTATAACATAAAGAATTAACTTGAGGTCTGAATTTCATTTTTATAAAGCACGTTTTTAGATGACCCTACAAAAATGAGTAGCCGAATAGGTTTTTTGTAATATTTCTATAAGTAGGCTGGTACGGCCAACATCATAAGGGAAAAACAAAATCCTATTTACAGTTCTGTCTTGTCAATGTTAAATTAATAACTTTATCAATTTGTGTCTTCTGCTTTATAACAATGCGTTTGTCTGTATCTCAGCGAATAGAAGTTCTTATGATGATTGGGTAAATGTTTTTCTGGCTATGGAAGATAATCCACACAATGGCGTTCTCTATCTTGGCCGAGAATATGATATTCCTTTTACTTTTGTACATAAAGTGTTAAAGCAACAACAGTGGCACCCTTCTAAGATACATCCTGTGCAAGAGTTACCTGATGATGATCCAGCCAGAAGAATGAATTTCTGTTATATATTAATGAATATGTGCAATGATAATCCCTTTCAAGTAAAAAATATATTTTTTTTTGATGAGTCAACTTTCACATTAAGTGATGAAGTCAGTCGCCAAAATTCTAGATACTGGGCAAAGGAAAACCCTCGATGGGTACGAGAGCAGTACACTCACTACCTACAAAAGGTAAATGTTTGGGCGGGAATAGTTAGAAATAGAATAATCGGTGCTTACTTTTTCGATGACACCATGAATGGACCAAGATATCTTCAATTTTTACAAGAGTATCTAATCCCTACTTTAGGGAACTTATTAGTAGAAACAATTGTACATTATGCATTAGCTGTTCGAAGATATCTTGATCAAGTATTTCCAAATAGGTGGATTGGAAGACGTAGCACTGTTGAAAGGCCACCAAGGTCACCGGAACTTACCCCGCTAGATTTTTTCCTTTGGGGGTCACCTAAAAACCGCAGTGTAAAAATGTAAACCTGACAATATTCAAGACTTAAAAAACAAAATTTGATTAGAATGTAACAACATTTCTCAAGAAACTATAAATAAAGTTCAGTAAGAATTCATTGATCGTTTGGGATACTGCCAGACACAAGGTTTTCAATTTGAATAGTCGATTATTTAATTCCTTATGTTATTATTTACTCTTCACATGCTGTTTTATTTTAAGATATCGCAATGAAATGGGAATTATTTAGCTTCAAAAAATAATATTTGCATATGTCTGTAGCTCCAAACTTATAAACTATAGACCCTAAGTAGTATAGGTTTTTTCCATGGAGAGTCTGAAAATTAAAAAATATACAGGGCGTTCCATTAAAAAATAAATGACGTCATTACTCAATCTGCGATGACGTCATAGCTAAAAAACCCAAAACAAAAATTGTGCAATTAATAATAAAAATAGACCTGTTCGAGTTTTTTGCCATAATTCAGTATTAATGAATTTATTAAACTATACTTACACAGTGTATAATGACATTAAAAACTGATGTGTAGTTCTTTTTTATTAGTTATTGTATTACTCTTTTTTATATCAGTTGCGTATAATTACCTTTGGGATATTTTTTATTGATTCACGAAAAAGAAAAAAGTGCTAACAGTAGTGTAGTGCTTTTTTGTAAATTTCTTGTATTATCTTAATTAGCGATTAAGAGTTAAGCCATTATGTAAGTTCTTCGATTTTCTCTAACGAAACTTGTTATTAACATTGTAAAGTAACTGTTAGCTAATAAAACGTAGTTCTAAGGTTGGGTTTAACCGTTTTTGTGTCGACATTAGATTTAAAATATACATCAATCCATACATTGTATGGTAATTAACTAGAGATTTATGTTGTTGTCTTTAATAAATTAACAATAGGCCAATATGAGTATGTGCAAGGCCTGCGGTCATCCTATCCAGTATATTTTGAAAGATAAAACCCCCTCATTAGTATAAAATGTCACTGTCCTATAAAATATGAGACCTCAAAATGATCTCTGACACCACCGTAGGAAGTAATTAATTATGTTTCAGATTGCATTCCGGTTTTCTTCTGTCCGCAATTATTTCATAAATTATCTGGATTTAAAGTTTAAAATTATTTGAGGGAAACTTTTCCCACCAAGTGCTTTTCATTGCTTGTGTTTAATTAATATAATAGGTCAAAATTTCAAAGCAGACTTTTAAATAATTGATAAATAGATAGATACATAGGCGTTTATTGACCACATTATATGTAATTACATTTGTAGTAAGCCTTTGGCTGCTAACTAGAATTTATATTTACATATAAATTGATAGGTAGATATTACATTAATGAATTAATGGGTGTATACTGAGAAAAGAATACAGTGGTGTATAACACAAAATAGAGAAGAATTATATAAGTATAAAAAACATACATGTGAAAGTACAAAACATATAGTATAAAAACGTAGTACAAATATAGTACAACATAGTTAAAAAGTAAAAGGAAAAAACGTGAGTATATTTCATGATACAAGGAATAAATCTGGAAGACAAGTGTCCTAGATTTCCATTGGAGTACTGATGTACTCATTTATCGAATAAAAACAGTATTTTAATACTTGGTTTTTAATTTTAATTTTGAATATATTATAGTCCAACTTTCTTATATTTTCGGGCAGTATATTATACAGTTTTAAATCTAATGAGTTTTTAGCAGATTTTGTCAGGCGATATCTGGGAGCCTTTAATAAATTAGACGATCTAGTCTCATAACTGTGGCAGTCTGAATGTGTAGGAAAGGTGTTTTTATTTTTATGAACTTTCAACAATGAGTAAAATACATATAATCAAGGTAAAGGCATTATGCCGTATTCAAGAAATTAGAGTTTACAATGATCCTGATAATTAGCACCTGCCAAAGTACATTTCTATAGGTGATGTGTGATTGAATTAATCCATGATACGCAGATAGCAACGTTTGATTATTAATGTATTTTTTTAAATGGCGTAGAAGAAAAATATAACTAGATATTTTATTGCCTATATATTAAATATGTGCGTCCCATTTAAGATTATCATCAAAGATAATTCCGAGGAGCCACAGAATAATAAAACAATCAGAATGGAATCTTTCAGGGAAGGGGAAGTTTCGCGCATTTCTAGGCGCGCATCCAATTCGCCAAGTTCTTGGGGTAAAACAACTGATAATCGGGTGCTCTATACAGAGTTGCCAGATATACAATAATTTCTGATGAACTAGGAATAAATAATTGTATAAATAGTTTTATCACAAAAGCATTAATATTCATGTGGTACATTTTGCAGTAATCAAATGTCTTCAAATTCAATTTCTTGAGAAATGAGATGGTTGGTTACATGAAAAAAATTATGTACTAAAATTAATAATTTTCATGTACCTACCTTATGGTAATTTCAAAAACTCATCTGGTAACATTACGTACAACCTACTGGTCATAAGTTGACAGATATTTTTTATTTCTTTCGTTTGTTTCGCTGTGTATTTACGTTGAGCAATGCTTGACTGCATTTGTTTTGTAATACTCTCATTTAAAATAATTCAATAGTATTTTGAAGCATTATTGACATATAATCTAATCCCCTTATAATTCGTTCGAACGTGGATACGCAGGCGTATACTACAATGTTTTCACATCGGTATCGTACATCTTCACATTTTTGTGTGCCTAATCAATTGCGTCAGTAATGTTTTGCACTAAAATTATAATATAACATAGTCAATACATATATTGCTTTACACGTATAATGAAACAACAATTTATACACACCTCTCATATGACCTATATTCGTTATTGTATTTTATTGTATTGTATTTTAGAAACAATTTTATATTGAATATTTCAGGACGGTATATTTACTACTATTTAATTAATCCATTAGCACTAAAATATACAGATTTATTAATAAAACAAAATATACGTGTAATTATTACACAATATGTATAGGGATAAAGTCAATTTTTTAGAATAAAAATAGACATTTATTGTCCCATGAGATTAACTCCATGGCATTGAGTTAAAATAGACATCTTGAACAGTTTTGTAGAAAAATATTGTAATATGGTTAGGCATTTAAAAATTCCTCTACAGAATAGAAACAATGTTCAATTATATATGCTTTGAGATTATATTAAAGAATTGTTGAATTGAAATGCCATTGTTTGGCATTATATAACAATTTATATATTTATTGTAAAATAATGCATTTTAATGGGCTGTTCTTGTTCAGTTCATATTGCAAGTCACTTAAATGTTGTGTAAAGTTGTCAAAATTTGTTTTTAACATGGCGTTAGTGTGTTCCACTGTTTTTTTATAAAATTAGTACGATAAAATGAGAAGTTCAGCACTAACATACAAAGGGAACTTTTAGAAATATCAGAGATAATTATTTTATAGGGTTACTTGAGAAAAGTTGAAAAGTGTATTCTAACAAAATTAAATTACAAATTCCTAAGTGCTAACCTGACTACAATAGTACAGAATACGCTCCTGATTTTAACTCCAACAAGATGGCTGATTCTGGAGCTAAATTGGATATGGGCAATGCTGAGAATTTCCCTTCTGTATATTCTGTGCTGTCACTTTTAACAATAGCGCTATTGATTGAGAAAATCTGTTTTTGGGTTTTATCTTTGTTCAGTTTTAACTTATTATTACTATACCAATGTTCGGCAGAGCTCTGGGTTTCACTAACCGTTGTTTGTAAATTTATTAAATCTGCTATCATTTATTAAAGTTGCATCATCTGCATACATAACAGTTTTCTTTGGAAAGAGATAGAGGAAAAGATCGTTAATGAAAATAATAAATAAAAGAGGACCCAATACAGAGCCTTGGGGTACTCCGTGTTTCACTGCCCTGAAATCTGATGATTGATTATCATATCTTATGCATTATCCTCTATTAAAAAGATATGACTCTAATAAATTTAATGTTGGTCCTCTTACACCATAGTGGCTAAACTTTTTAGTAAGAGGATTGTGAGAGACACAGTCGAAGGCCTTGCTAAGGTCTACCAGCGTAATTGCTGTGCTCTTGAATAGGTATTTAAGAAACTAACAAAATATTGGTTATAAGTTTAATTAATATAGTATATATACAGTTTGAAACAGCCAAATGGAATACATTCAGTGTTTCAATTATTTTGGATATTTATAAAAATCCCGAGACATTTCAATTTTGGGTTCTGAAATGACATCCTACAACGTACAGATTTCATCCCTAAATTCAACCTCCTTCGAGTGACAGTTGCAACCCATAGATTTCTAAATGGGAAGTAGGGGCCTGTGAAAGGTATTTTCATTCTCTATTCAAAATTGCTATGGTTTTAATAATTATTACAAAAATTAACGGTAAAGAAGTTAATTATGCTTGGCGTAATTCGCTACAGCAAACTAATAAAAAATTAATTTCAATGTAGGAAATGTTCCATGAACGTCTTGGTAGTATCCTAGTTGTAAATAAAAATATCGTCATCCGTTATTCTTCTTCTTAAGTCAGCTATATTGCGCGGCTTAGTTTTGTATACCATACTTTCACATATCCCCATAGAAAGAAATGCAAGGGTGTGAGATCAGGAGAACGTGCTGGCCATCCTAGCGATTCTCGCCTTCCTATTCCACCGATTTGGAAATGTTAAGTCGAGGTATTGCCAGACATCGAATCGGTAATGTGGTGGTGCTCCATCCTGCTGGAACCATATTACATCCGTTGGAACTTGTGGGTTTGCTTGAGCAGGATATAAGTTTGCCAAAGTTGGCACGACATTATTTTGGAGCAGAGCTAAATAATTATCTTCATTCAAATTGCCATCAATGAAATATGAACCAATGACATGGTTTCCAATTATCCCCACACAAACATTAACTTTTTCAGGATTTTGCGTATGTAATTCTCTCATTCAGTGAGGGTTTTCATTAGCCCAGTAATGACAGTTTTGACCAATAATGTGGTCATGAAGGGTAAAAGTGGATTCATTCAAAAGTAACACATTTTCTAGTTGGATAGTATTGTTATCTAACCTTTGCATCATTTGTTCACAAAAATACGTTCTTCTGTCAAAATCCTGAGCTGGGGGTCAGTTTATAGGGATGCATTATATTTTCTTTTAATACGAAAGTAATTGAGAAATGGGAAACATTCACTGCAGAAGCTGCTTGTCGACTTGAACTATATGGGTTTTCTTCAAACTCAAGCAGTACATGCAGCCCGAGAGGTCATGACACCGAGGGTGAAGGCGCTTTCTAAAATCTAATATTTATTTATTAGTTTATTCAAAAATATTGGTCAGCCTGCGCGCTGATGGAACAGCGAGCAGTCAGCTCTCATTTCCGAAGCGGATCCGTATCGCTGGAGAAGCGAAATCTTCGGACCTTTTACTTTGGCGGCCTCCATCTCACTTAAAAATTACCGGAACATATCGTGCCCCACATCATCGGATTGGAAATTTAATTTCCAATCGATCAAGGACAAAGGAGGCGTCAATTTTGTCTGGAAAAAGTTTATGGTTTATGCGAAGAGATGTCAAAATCGCATACATTTTTTGATACTATTGTATCTATTTTAAATAATGAAAGTACCCGCAAGAATCTGAAATAATTCACGGGTATGTAGGAAGGCGAGATAAATTGAATGGCGTAAACAGCAACTTTGTATCTCGTTTCGTTTTCGACATTGAGTCATCGGAAATAGGTAAAAAGACCGATCTTTTCCTACTTCCGATTCCATAAAAAAATGGTCGTGGTTCGTAGCCTTTTGACTTTTTCATTTGCGATACTTAAGTATGTAGAAATTTTGTGAATAAAGAACTTAAAAGTGTATTTGGTACTTTACGTTTTGTTACATACATAAAAGGGCCCAAAAATTAGCAATTTCGGCTAAAAAATGGTAATTTCTGTAATTATAAGGTAAATGGTTTCGGATCGTTGAAATTCAGATTCTGCAAGTCAAAAATCATGATAAAATATGATATTGATGAACTTCCAAGGAGTTGTATAGGAGATAACAGTATCTAGGTTCTGCCTTTATAGGGTGTTCGCATTTTGCTTCCTTCGCATACCGAAGGAATAATTCCCTTCGAGAAAAAATCATCCTCCGAGATTTTTTCGAATTTTCACGTTTCAGATTATGTAGATTACGAAAATATAGGTTTTTCAATTCCGCCAGTCTGTCTGTCTGTCTGTCTGTCTGTCGGTCTGTTGGTGCATAAACTAAAAAACTACTAGACAGAGAACAGTCAAATTTGGTAGGTAGCTGACGCCACTACCACCGAAGAAATGGTTAGACTTTTACTGGAAAATATACAGGGATCGTCTAAAGGGAATAGATAATGGGAAAAAAAAATTTCGCTCGAAAAAAATTGAAATTTTGAAAATTTGTTATAAAATGAGTGATGGAAAAAAAATTTTGTTTGCTTAAATTTAAAATGTCCACGTTTCGTGATATTCTAAATCTGTTTAAAAAAAAATTTAAAAAAAATGAAATTTCGAAAATTTTGTATAAAATGGATGATGGAAAAGAAATTTTTTTATTCAAATCTAAAATTTCCATGTTTCGTGACATGCTAAACATATTCAAAAAAAATTGAAAATAAAAAAACGTTTTTTTATAAAATGGGTGATAGAAAATAGTATATTAAAGTATAAGTGAATATTAAGGTCTTTAAAACTGTGACGTTTCGTTCACTCTTCGGTTGAGTGAAGGGGCGTCACTTTGGCACTCGAGCTCGGTGCGGTTACGGTAAGCTCGGGCGCCACCTTTACAGTTTTTCTCGTGGTGTAAAGGACCCACGCTAGCCTCTTGACACAGCCTGTTACAGTAGGGCTGGGATAGCGTCAGAGGAGATACGGTACGTCCAGGGATCTAGGGGTAGTAGACTTCACACACACCAAAATAAAAGGCACAGTTCAGATCCTATATATAGATATTTATTACTCCTAATACATAATTATACCTAACCTATAACTACTACGGTTAACGGTGACGGTGGCGAAGCAAGAGGGCGGTTATAAGCAGGATACCAGCTTAGAGAAACGGAACGGTAAGTCGGAGTAACTACTATCGGTATAAAAGCGGACAGAGCAGATACCAGGCGGAGGAAAGCAAAAGCACAATAAACAATAATAAACAAATACTCGGGCAACTTGGCTAAGGCGCAGAGCCTAAGGTTAGTACCCACCTCCGGTCACGGTTCCCTGTTGGTGTAATCCCCCCAAAGGAGAGATTAAACCAACGAGGTTCACGGGCGTTACTTTGCGCTGGTGGATGTCCTTGTAGCTTTCCGGTCGACGCACCCAGACCAGAAAGCCCCAAGCTTCCTAAGTGCTCGCTTGTCCTCCAGACGACGCAACCAGGCCAGAGGGCAAACACGAGACCTGTTACCAGCGGAAAGTTTCCCAACTTGCACACTGGCTCACTCCGGTAGGCGGTATTTGGTCGGGGATGATACCTCGGTGTGCTAGAAGGCTTTGTGACTTTCCAGTCGACGCACCCAGACCAGAAAGCCCCAAGCTTCCCAAGTGCTCGCTTGTCCTCCAGACGACGCAACCAGGCCAGAGGGCAAACACGAGACTTGTTGCCAACCAGTGTATCCTCCCAGACACACGGCGGAGCAAACCGGGATTAGTACACGGATGGCACTTAGTCCCACAGCCAAGCTGCTTATTTACGGTCGGTGTTACTTACTCTCTCTCTCCTATGAGACGGCGGTTTCCAGTCGGCCTGGTAATGGTCCAAATGAATGGACCCAGGCTAATAGACCATCATTTGGCTGGCTGGGCCAAGTATTCGTTAACGGTGAAGCCAATAGTGTCAGTAATGGAGACAGTGCTCCATCTGGCGGAGTGTATGTCTACTTGATAAATGAAAGTATAGTACTTATTTATGCTCTGTGTGGACAGTATAAAATATTAATATTTAAAATACGGGAATAGACGGTGGCTTTGGGTGTAATTTCCACACTAGAAATTACGCCCAATACCTGTATTAGAAAATACTTATATCCTAAATAGAAAAATAGACGGCGGTGTCGGGTGCAATTTCCACACTATAAAAATGCTTCATTACAAAACACACGCGATTTTTTGAGCACGACGGCGAGCAAGACGGTGCAAAATAAAAAGTTTAATTGATTCATAATATTTAAAAAAATTAATAAACTAGGTATTAATAGTTCTCTTTATAACTTCTATTAGCCTGGTTGGGATAGAATTCAATAAACTATATAATAATCATCGGTAATATTTCCCCAAGCGTTACTTGTTGACTTCAGGAATTCTTCGGTCTCTGTTTTGGATGTTTCTCACGAGTAGCTCCCATACATCCTCCACGGAGTCAAGGTTTAGAGTATTATAACTGGGCCAGTTAAGAACATTAATGTTGTTGTCTCCCAATCAGTTCTTTACGGTATGAGCATAATGAGCGGAACAATTATCTTGTTGAAGTATGAACTCGGTGTTAGGAAATAATTGTGATACAGAAGGGAGGATTTTCCATTGAAAAAAACATTTTTCATATGAAATATGAGCATTAACAAATCTTGAAAAAATGAAAAAAATCGCTAACATTTTTAATATATTTTTGCTTATAACTTTTCTCTGAGTAGACATATGTACAGGAATTGCTCCATAGAAAATAAAGTAGTAGTAGTAGTTAAAATGAGCATTGAGAAACCAAAAAACCACCTCTTTCACCCTGTTCTCAAAAATGCACAACTAAATTTAATATCATTATTATGTGACCAACTAACGGTGTGACGTGCTTTCTTCCAGTTGCCTAGCGCATAGGCAAGTAGAAGCGTCACTTTGGCGCTGAGCTCTATTTCGGTTAAATTCGGTAATCTCGAGCGCCACCTTTGCAATTTTTACGTGGGGCAAAGGTCCCACATTAGCCTCCTAAACGCAGCCTGTTGCAGTAGGGGATAGCTACAGTGGAGACACGGTATGTCCAGGGGTCTGGACGGCAGATTTTCACTCACATTCCACAGTAAAAGGCGGATGTCGATAAATAACAAAGTTTATTAACATACAATGAAATTTTTACAAAACAATAAAAAACGGTTAGGTACCAAAATACGGAGTTTCTTATATATAAAATTTAAAAAAACTTAAGATATGTCATTTTAATTTAATTTGAATTAGGTAGGGCGACATTTTGTGACGTACGGGTAACCAGGCGGTGAGAAGCTAGTTAGCTACTCGTTAATGCGGAAGCAAGCGGTGGTAAGCAAGCAAACGGTGAAAGCGGTGGAAAAAAAACAGTAGTAAAGCGGTATATAAAAAAACAGTAAACGGAAAAAAACTACACAAGTAAGTAATTTAAAAAAAGGACAGCGTGCAAATACCAGGCAAAAGCAAGCGGTTATCTACAGCAATAATCATGCCTACATGTTGCATTAGAGTGTGGGCGTGAAGAACTTGGCAAAACTAAATAAAACTGATACCAAATAAATAAAACGGTTATCGGATTCGGTACGGTGTGTAACTTAAGTCACACTCGGATCGGAAAATAAAACGGTTATCGGATTCGGAGCGGTGTGTAACCTTGGTTACACTCGGTTCGGAAAATAAAACGGATATCGGATTTGGTATCAGCTTACGGCGGATTATTCTGCCTAGACGGACAGACAGCAATAATCAGAACGGTGGTATTTCAGTTCGGTTCGGAAATGTTGAAATTACATCAACACTTGATGCGATGTTTGCCAAGCGCGTCAAATCCCACAGTTGGGTGCCTTCATTAAATGTATTTCGGTTCAGCCACGTGGTATCTTGTCGGATTTGATGCGGAAAATTTTCTGTGTATCAGAATATAATGTTAGTTAATTTATTTACGGTAGCCTAGATTTTATTCTCAATTCCCGGACTATAATAAATTTCTACAAATTTTTTCAAAGTGAGGAATTTTGTTCCATTTCGTATCAGTATAAAACATGGGAAACAAAATGAACGGTAAATTAATAATAACACTACAATAAATTAAAAAAAAATAATTTTTGCAAAGACAGATTTTATTTTGCTACGAACTAGCTAAAATAAAATATACGGTAATTATAACTTCTACTCATTTGGTAGAACAACATATTATTTTATCGCAGTACCATCACAAATGGTCTGGATTAAAATAATATAAACGGTAAACGGTACAGAGTTTTCTCTCGAAATACCATTCTTGCGAACATAGCTATTTGAATAAAATCGGAGAAGTTGACAGGTCCTAACTCGGACTCTCTTACTATATTGAAATAATTTAACTTTAAATTTATTTAATTTCGGCTAAGTTGGGAAATAATAATTATATTCTAATACATTTAAACAGAATCGGTTTCAAATTATTGCTTTAAAACACATATTTCAGTAAATTATTCTTATCGGTGTTAATATAAAAAGATCGACAAGAAACCAGCGGCGATGATAAAACGGTGTACTTACATGTTGTGAATATACGGAATAGTACCCGACTGGGCTGTTTGACGGATCGGACAGAAGTGATTCTCAAATCTGCTCTAATGAAACTAATTTACGCAGCTCTCTTACCAACGCCCTCAACGTTAATTTTTGTAAATAATGTAAATATTCCGGATAGCCCTGTCACTGCCGGGTTTATTAAATTACCTATTTAAAGTAGAAATCTATTTCGCGGTTTAGCTAGCTAAATTAGGAGAAATCTATAATAATAATTTACAATACATATGATCCGAATGTAAGCGGAGCAAATAACGAAGTATATTATTCGTTACAACGAATGTGACAATGAAAACCCTCTAACGCAATTGTTCCTTACATCACACAGTTAATAGCCTACTTACAAAAACACTTATTACAACATTGGATTACTAGATAGGAAATATGCACATTACATACAGCATCCCTGTCATAATAATCATTGTAGTTGGAATTATTTACTGGTACTTTTTGCTAGTAATATAATTATTTCCTTTGATCGTAATTTTAGAGAACGTTTACATGGTAGGGAATTTACATTTGCATTTAATTATACTTGAAGTCTATTCGTGCTTTCGAACACGACTGGTTATCTGTTGGCAGTAAAACAATAATATAAATCCATAACCTTTTAAAACCGAAATAATAATCAGTAATAAAAAGTTCCCTAAATACCTCGTAAAAATATGCCATAGAATAGTACCTAATATAGATAAAATAAAATTATCGGACATTGTTCATAAAAATTATTCCTGGCCCGAATGTGACTCATTTTGGAAGTTAAAACATTAATGTACCTATTACTCGTACAATATGTTATTATTATAATCTTCGCAAATACAAAACGAAGAGTATATTGCATTCGATCGGCACATTTCTAAAACCGGTAATATTGCCCGTACAGGAAACATTTTCATATCACAACTTTCAATATATCCATCCGTCTATCTGTTTCTCTGTCCGTCCGTCACTTTTCTTGTAAGCACGAAAAGTCCCATTGTATATAAATTTGAACAGTAGCTAGAGGAAGAACCCTATTTGAACAATATCGATAAATAAGTAAAAAAGTGATTCATTTAAATTTAAAAAATATAGTTTTGTAATTAAACAAAAAATGTCTAAAAGTAATATTTACAAAAAACACTGCGAAGACTATCCTATAGAATGTGTAACAATTATATAAAAAGGACAGTAAATCGACGAAAATCCATTATATTAGCCTATTTATTATGTATTTGTGTAGTATCGATAATCAAAATAAAATACTAGTTAGCAGTAGTTGGATTGAAAATATACATTGTGTTCTTACCTAATTTATAAAAATTTTAATATTAGTTACTGAACAATCGGTTAATAATAAAATTCACAATCAGCAAATTACCGGACATACGTGCAGAAGTCTATCAATAGTTTTAGACCGTCCGCGTCCTATTGTTAATAATAACAAGCCATATTTTGGTGTAACCATGTACCTACTTTATAAAAGTGCAATTCAAACTTGCAGGCAAACTATACCAAGCTTCTAGCCGAGCAAGTATGCAGAAGTTTGTCTGCAGTTAAGATCCATGCTGTTAAATCTGCAAACTTTGATGTATCCAAATTTCTCGACAAACCTCAACTTCTCTGCCCATCTAACAATGCTTACTAAAGGACTTAATGCAGTTAATTTGTAAGCGATTGAAATAAGTTTCTTAATCATTCATGATTTTGTCATTTAAATAAGTATTCTTCGTTAATATTGGGCGCGAAAATATAGTTGAAGAAGAGGCATGGTCTCATCCACTTTATTTTATTTTTTGTATTTCTTAAAGTATAAAAAATAGGCCATTTTTAGTGGTTTCATTTTTTTTGCAAATTACAAACTAGTGGGAAGTCTTCAAAGGTCTTATCTAATGAAAATTTAATTGCAAAAAGTTGATTTCTTTGCAATAGTATTGCTAGGACCGAAGATATTACGGAATATAACAGAAAATGTTGCCATATAAGTTGTTTGTATTTTATATTAAACAAAGGTCAAGTGCAGGGTTGCAAAAAACATGTTTCCTTAAATAAAACATGAAAACATGTTTTCTTAAATAAAACATGAAAATATGTTTAATTTCTTTGAAACAGTTTTTTCTGTCTTAAACTGGTTATGAGAAAAACATGTTCTGGATTAATAGTAGAGAATATTTTGTTTATGTTTAATGCATTATACTCTGGCTAATGAATGTTTGGCGTTGTGTCATCACTCATTGAATGTGTCACAGACATTGCAATCTGCTGCTGTCTTTATTTCACGCGCACTGTAAATGCGTCTCTCACGTGCTCGGCAACTTTGAATCATATGCTTATAAGTGACGTACCAGTGATGACGCAACGCCTAACATTCGTTAGCCAGAGTATATGTTTATTTATTCAGAATACGTTTTATTTATTTTGTTATGGAAAAAATCTAGGTTTGTTCAATGTATGCCGTTTACTTTTGTTCAGTCAGAATTATTTTTATTTCTAATATAGATTGTTCATTTAGTTTTTATTACATAATACCTATTTTTATAAATATGTTTTTTTTTATTTCGTACGTAGCTCTAATTTTTCTGCAAAAAATTAATAAAAAAATGTTTAATTTTACTTGTTTAAAACAAATGTTTAAAAACTGATTTAAGACATTAGTGTCTTAAACATGTTTAAAATGTGTTTCAAACAATTATTTTAAAACATTCGCAACCCTGGTACCAAATCTAAAACTATTCATTGCACTGGTAGCCATAATAAAAACAAGTTGAAACAGTGAAAACGTTTCAAAACCAAATTTTATTCAAAATTTGTGTTGACTAACGTACATGCAGGGGTGACGCTATAGTTTAGCTTATTGTTTTTTTTTTACGAATAACCCCACAAACCCTTAGTCTAAATTTTATAAGGGGAATGATGTGTGCGAATGCTAAATTCAAATAGATATAAAAAAACAGCTACTAAAAACTATTAGATAAAATTTCACCATATTATCTAGTTGTGCTCTTTACTGAATTCAAGGGATTTAAAGGAAAATGTGTAAATTTCTCAAAATCCTAAAATAGAGTTTTGTATGATTACTAGGGTTTCCGATTTCTCGACTTTTTTTCATTCCCGGGAATCGGGAAATAGAATTTGTCGTTAAATTTTTCATATATTTCTTTAAAAACACATTTTTTTTCTTTCAAAGTGTCACATCATTCAAATATTCATTTTACTTCCCTCGCATACCGAAGGGAAGTATTGTATTCGAGAAAAAATCACCCTCCGAGATTTTATCGGATTTTGACGTTTCAGAACACGTAAATTACGAAAATATAGGTTTTCCAATTTCGTCAGTCTGTCTGTCTGTTGGTGCATTAACTAAAAAACAACTTGACGGAGAGCAGTCAAATTTGGTACGTAGTTGACACTACTGTCAGTGAAGAAATAGTTAAACTTTCACTGGAAAATATACAGGGTGGACCGTCTAAAGGGAATAAATAATGAAAAAAAAATATTTTTTTGCTCAAATTTAAAATTTCCACGTTTCATGACACGCTAAACCTATTTCTGAAAAAAAAAATGTTTGAAAATTTTCCACGTTCCCATGGCATTCTAAAACTATTCAGAGAAATTTAAATGTTTTTGAAAAATAAAAATAAAAATTTAAAACATTTTTAATCCATTTCATTACTATAGAATAGACGAAAAATTTTTTTTGCTGAAATTTAAAATTTCCACGTTTCATGACATTCCAAACCTATTTCGGAAAAAAAATTTACAACATTTTTTACCAGTTTGGAAAAAAATTTAACACTAGAATCGAGGAAATTTTTTTTTTTGCTCAAATTTAAAAGTTTCACGTTTCATGGCATTCTAAACCTATTTCAGAAGAAAAAAATATTGAAAATTTTTTTACCAACATTTTTGAAAAATTTAAAAAAAAAATGAAAATTATTTTAACCACCACTATATTTCCACTCCATTACGTAAATGTGGGATTGAAAGTGTGACAGATGGCAATAATATCTGGCATATTCACCTATTATACTTTTATTGAAAAATGTACAGGGTGGTCATCTCAAGAAATAATTCAGTCGTGTTGGACATTTGTAAAGGTATTTGCGCAAGCCTTCCATATTTGGCACTTGTTATTTAGTATTGAACTTTTGCTGTTGGGTGAGCACTCTGTATATTTTTTTGACAAAAAGTTATCAGGTTTTCTTTGTAATAATAGCAATTAACTATATTCTGATTATTATTTCCAATGTCATTTCATAATTAACCATTTTTTAGAGTGACCGTCATGCACAAATAACGAGGGAAGTTCTGTGTAAATACCTTTACCGATTTTTTTAAACGTTTTTTTTCTTTTCTTCCTTTGGTCAAAAAATAAATCCGTCAGTTTTGTTTTGTTTTATTTATAATTAAAAAGACACAACAACACTAACTACAGCAGCTAATACAATAACCAAATAAAATATAAATGCCGTCCGACGCGCATACTCGGTAAAATTTCGGAGCACCAAATTTAATATTTTTAAAACTTATTTTTATTTCCACGGGTCCGGGAAATCCCGAGTGTTATTTCCCGGGAACGGGAACGATGAAAAGTGACATAATTCCAGGGAAATCCCGTCCCGGGATTCTCGGGACAGAAACCCTAATGATTACTATATTTTTCCTGTTGACTTGGGAAATATGGGAAACTAAAACATCACTTGATCAGTTACATCAGGACTATATCTGAGAAACTTTATCAATTTAAACTTGGTGGCAGCCTGCTATCAAACAACATAACGCGCATCAGAGAGCATAATGCACCATAGGATAGAAGACAAATTACTATATCAAGCGCTCCTATCTTCCGGCAACATAACTAGCTAATAGTCTATGACCCATATTCTTCTTTTTCTATTTGTCATTTTATATTATCTTCTTGTTCTGCCTTTTTTTCCTTTTCACTGTCACACCTTTAGAATGACCAATATAAATTATTTGAAAATGAAAACATTTTGAACTGAAAAATGATGCGACATAATTTAACCGCACGTACTCTCGCATTGCAAAAAAGAGTTTTTTACTGCCGGTTATATCATGTTCGTCAATTACTTTTTTACATATTTTGCAACAGCGTCTTTTGCATTATGTTAATTATGTTTCTTTATACCTGTTTAACCTTATACACACTTTAATTCTCGTTACTGCTAAAGCAGCTTGAGCTTGCATTTTTAATTGTTTTTAATCTGAACTGGCCTCGTCTCAGCCTCTTAATTTCCACTATACTAAAGTCGCGTATTACTGGACTTTTGATCATTTTACCGTTCCGATTGCAATATTCGTCTCTCTGAGCATCGTGTAATGTACAATTTCCGTAAGGACATAAATAAAAATATTAAAATTCTGTTAGTGCAACAAATTAGAGTGTGCAAGCTGCTGATTTATTTATTGAACGAGAAATGTCACCGCAGTGAGTGTATTGAATTAAAAACAATTATAAACTCAAACACGCACATTCTCGTGAACACAGTACTCATGGTAAAGCAATGCTGCATACACTTGCTCTAATCAAAAACTGTAGAAAGATAATTTATTTTAGTAAGTATATAATGAAATAGTGGTTCTATATCGGCAATTTTTAAATAGAACTTTAGGCACATTTTTGCGACATACCGGGTTAAATAAGAGTGGTACGTAGTAATTAGACCCCCACTATATTATTATATGTTTGCAAATCGGTGTTGCGAAAATGCTAATAGTAAGAGGTTCCTAACCTCTTTCAGTATTCACCAAAATGGATTTTCAGAAAGAATTTAAAAAATTATGCATTCCGGTATTAGAGTTTAGTTTATTTGGTGGTGGTGAAGAAATATGGTCAAGTCTGATGTTTGGAAAAAAAATGTTTCACTATTCTAGGCCATACCAGTATTACTATAAAGTTCCGGTTAGTTTACGGGCTTGACAGTAAACAAGAACAGCGATACATACTGCTTCTAACCTACGTTGAGAGCTGGGTAAGCTGCAGTTAGCGTTTTTACATACCAAGAGTCACGTGAAACCGTACTCCCCTATTAAACTACTTCTCGCGAAAATGAAGCGGTAAGCTAATAATACATACCACAACTTACCCGGTATGTCGCAAAAATGTGCCTTTTATGGCGTTACAATTTATGATTTAGAAAGAAAATGATGACGAAACATGATAAAAAAATTATATATACTTAGTGAACTAAACTGACTGCATTTTAAATCTATAAAATCTAACACATACCTGTTTCCTTGCAATTTCGTACATTAACTTTATCTCATCCATATGTTGCTAATGGTTTTTTAAACATGTTTATAGAGCGACATTTTGCTATTTAATTTAAAAATTGGTCAAGTGTGAAACGGAATCGCACGCCAAATTTGTGCCGTTTTTGCAATTGAAAATAAATTGCCAAAACGACTCAAATGCTCCTTGCCCTTCTCGGATGCCACCGTCTTTCAACGGACAACCTGGACCTACCTCAAAATTTTGCAAACAAAACATTGTTCCACTCTTAAAATTACTTATATTCTGCAGTTCAAAATTACTCTTGAATAGAGTCGGGTCTAGTTTAAAATGACCGATGTATGGATTAATATTGCACACAAACTTACAGGAATAGCCTAAAAACAGTGCCAATGTATGTCTACCAAGATTCTTTCCCACTTCTTTTGAGACAGAAATATGAAATGTACACTGAGTGAGAAACATAGTCATAAGCTTAGTGATTCTCAAACTGTGTGATTTGCCGACGAATATTCTTTTTTTTCGTGAACTAACACCACTTTAAATATGCAAAACGTCTTTATATGAAATATTTAAGTTATTTTTAGCGGTAAATTGTGGAAATTCATCCGTCAGACGAACAATGTCAAACCACTAAGTCTTACAATTTTCTAGTACGTACATATTACAAGTTTTAGAGTAAAATGAACATGGGATCGCGTAGCTCAATCGGTAAGATACTCTAGCAGCAATAAATGTAAATAGGGTGGTTGCGAGTTCGATCCTCACATCTACTTTTCTTTCTTTTATTTCATTAAGCTCTTTTAAAAGTTAATAATTTTCCTTCCAAAATTTTTATTTTATTAAACCGCGCCGTGAGTTTTGTTAAAACTTTATTTTCCCCAAAAATGTGTCTTTTTTACTACTAGCGCGTGTTTATCTCTAATAAAATCGACTTTCTTACGTTATGTATTAATACACGAAAGGTGAAACGTGCGTCGAGTAGATACATTGTTCAAGTGTATGTTGTATTGTTTATGAAAACGTGTCGTAAATTGTTCAAGTGTAGTGTTCAAGTGTTTTAGTGTTTATGAAAACGTGTCAATGCGTTGTTATTTCGGAATTGTTTTAATTTATTTGTTTTAAAATTATTGTTAATTTTTTAAATATTTATTTCCAACCAGCAGTTTTATTTATTAGTGCTAAAAGAAAAATAATTTATTTTCGTTATTCTCGTAGAGATTTCAGATTTTTTTTTTTTTGTTATTATACGAAATATTTTATTTTTACTAATATCATTTCCCCTACTAATACTACGATCCTATCCTTTCCTAGCAGGAAATGCCCATACCTCCTCGTGGTTCTTGTTGAACTGTAACAATATTAGTCTAGTCTTTTTCTAGTCTAATATATTTCTGTTTCTGATAACTCATTATTATTGACAGAATTAGGCAACTAATTTTTTGTTATCAGTTTCATTTGTGCCCGAGCCTATATACCTACAGTGTCCGCCATAAAGTTGACTACAGTAGGTATACAAAGTGACTACGGGCTCACTTCCGTCAGTAGAATAGCTGTGCGAACTTAAAGATGGCGGGTGTCCATCAGGAGAGGCCAAGAGTGAGGGTGGGGTCTGAAGAGGTAGGCAAAGAAGTACCCAGAGGCTGCTGAAGAAGTGACCGTCGGCAATGACCAGAAGATGATAGGGTTGGTACTAAAAGTTACTAGGGAAAAAGTTACTAGATCTGGAGGTTGGTACACCTGTGTGTATAATGATCGATGACGTACCACAGAGAGGATTGATGGTGGGCGGAGATATAGTCTGAAACAAGAGCAAAATGGCTGCGACGGAAAAAAGATGGGTGTGATGAGAGTACTTTGTTATAGTAAAGAGCATGTACGTAGACCTGTTAGGTGGAGCTGGTGAAGTAAATTAATATCCGCTGTATATTGCAATTATGTCATACCTTATTTTTGTATTATGAAAAATAAAAAAAATATATGTTCCAACTCCTTGTTTTATTAACCTAAAATATTCTCAAATGCTTTCTGCTAAAGAGTGTTATTGTATTATTTAAAAAATTACACAATAAAATGATAATTAGATTAAAAGATGATGATTCAACCTTTTTAATCATTCAATATCAGCACAGCTGCATATGAATGATCTTATTTTTTAGAATCTATTTATTTTAAAAATATGAATCATCAAAGACATGCCGCCTCTATCCATGACATTTTGTTTACATTTCTATCACGTTCTTGCGATTATCATCCATAAATCAGATAGTCACTGACGTTTATTAGACAAGTCCTAACAGGTCTACGTACATGCTCTTTACTATAACAAAGTACTCTCATCACACCCATCTTTTTTCCGTCGCAGCCATTTTGCTCTTGTTTCAGACTATATCTCCGCCCACCATCAATCCTCTCTGTGGTACGTCATCGATCATTATACACACAGGTGTACCAACCTCCAGATCTAGTAACTTTTTCCCTAGTAACTTTTAGTACCAACCCTATCATCTTCTGGTCATTGCCGACGGTCACTTCTTCAGCAGCCTCTGGGTACTTCTTTGCCTACCTCTTCAGACCCCACCCTCACTCTTGGCCTCTCCTGATGGACACCCGCCATCTTTAAGTTCGCACAGCTATTCTACTGACGGAAGTGAGCCCGTAGTCACTTTGTATACCTACTGACTACATATGGGAAAAATTTGTATTATTGAGATTTCTAAAAAATGCTACATTGGGGGTTCGTTTTTACATGCCAATGCCTTTATTCAACTAAAATACATAAAGGTTTTGTCGAAACTAATCAAATATTTGTGAAATAGACACAATAATTTATGATTTTTCAGGGGTAAAATTTGCACTTTTTTATTTTCCTCATATCTGCTTCAAAATTGATATATGGGGTACTTGTATTCTATGCACTTTTTCTTAATAAAATGTTTCGATATCTTAACACTTTGACCCATTTTTCGGTATCACCGCCAGCTATTTTTTACAGTCCTGCCAAATCGGTGATGACATGACATCTGTCAAAATGTATTTTTTTGTTGTCGGACATGCATAAACGAACCCCCAATAGAGTTTTTTTAGAAAAGTCAATAGTACATTTTTTTCCCATATGTAGCCAACTTTATGGCGGACACTGTATAATCAGAACTCCACTAAAATGGCGAAGTAACTAAATTAATAGTCTTATCATTTTATGATAACATCTTTCCTATTTTGTTATAATTATTTTGCGGCATCATTGCTGTTTCGGGAGAGAACTGTTTGAGAACTACTGGCATTTCTTATGCATCGAATAAAATCTTAGTTCAAACGCTTTAGCGGCCATGACACAAGTCAGCTTAAACTGTACCCGACTCTACAACAAATTTGCGTCAGTACATCCCTTCTTACATACTTACATACACGCCCAGCACCCCTATTCGCTCCACGTTCCCGTAAGATTGTGTAGTAGGACTATTGGACATTTGCACATTATTCCGTTACTCATAAACTACTTCTAGTAGTGTCTACTACATGTCACACAATAAAAAATCAAATACGATAAATGGATGTCGTAAATATTCACCAGTTAGATGATGATAACTGTGACGTCATTTATAAAATTGGTTTCAGGTAGTAGGAGCCTAGACACACCGTATATTTTTCTAACTACCGTGAATCGTACTTTACTACGTATGATAATATTGCAAGTTATGTTTATTATTAATTAGCAAAATTTAATTTAATACATGTTAGTACCGAGTTTATTATCATTAATTTTCATGCTTTATAACTAAATTAATTTGAATAACCCATTCATGATGTATAATGTTCATCATAAATTCATTACTGTAACCGCCGTTACTAAAAATCATATCATATTGTGAATATATGCCAAAACTCACATGTCCGAGTATAATTAACAGCTTCAAAATTAATCAAAATAATTTAATTTTTGATGTACAATCTGCGTATAGTTTAATTTTACTCTAGCTCGAATTCAATCGTATAGAGAATTTGTGTTAATTAAATAAAGTACAAGTATCCCTTTGATATACAACTTTCAGACAAGTTTAATGGAATCCTTTCATATCCTTTTCAGACAGCGTGAACTTTAATTGTTATTACCAAAGTTGTGCCATAAAGCTCTTGTCATGCTCTCTTGAATACATTTTCCTAGTAACACAGCTGTAGTATACGGTCAATAATATTTATGATTTCAGGATAGGTACGTTGCTTGAGTTACTCGTACATTATGCTTCCAAATATAATGCCCAGGGGTACAATTACGGGTGGTGAAGACAAACTACCTTTAAAATTACAATTTTCCATGGGGAAATTATCTCTCTGTTTTAGAAATAACTCTCTCCAGTCAGACATCCGTAGTTTTTGTCTTTACGCGTATATGGCCGACCTTTTTCTAAATTTGTCAAATATTTGTCTTTTCACTGGATGCATTGCATTGCATTGTCAGTTTTAAGACTTTGGAAAACTTCAAAGTCAATTTGTTTGACACTCCATTCTAGATCGCAAGTATAACACGTGTCAATAAATATCACACCAAGCACAACCACAAATTGTGACTCATCAAATAATGAACACCTTAATGGTGAATCTTTGACTGTATCACATATTTACCATCAGTCGGACCCTCGAAAAAATAAAAAAACAAATATCTTTGCATGAATATCGCGTTTTCACGACTTTACAAATCTTTGCAAGCAACAAATAATACTATTTGCCGAGTACGTTAAGAGTGATGAGGGGAGATTTCAACAGTTAATGTATATGCACTAATATGCATATTTCGTATGAGTTTGTTTTATTTTTTACAATAGAGCACTAGCAGTGACGTCACAGTATTGCCAGCTGTCAGTTGCCTGGGTGGTAAATTCAGAAATTTGACATTTGAGTTAGGGTCAATTTTCGTTCAATATAAATTAAAGTGGAGGATTTCTTAACATCAGATAGATGTAGTGATGTTTATAAATATATATTTTTTAAATCTACTGTGAGAGAAAATTTTATATATACTTTATTAGTGTTGTTTTTACCAGTGTAAAGTTTGGTGCCAAGAACGTTGACTTCTTTGTGAACCCATAAATTAGTGAAAATAAAGGCTATATTGGATTTTTTACATTTTTTGTACATATATAATATCAAGACGTATTTTAGTAAGTGTTTAATTAATATACGCTCATTTACAGCTAGGCAGTGACATAGGTTAGGTAGTATTATTACACTAGGTTAAAAATTATCAAAATACTCATTGATTTATGCCAATATGTTAATCATGTATTAATGGTTTTATAAACCTATTGTAAAATCTACGTTTTTTGACGATTTAAAATATTTCCCTTCAACTTTTTATAGATTTATATCTTACTTTTGTTAGGCTCAAAAGTTTGTAACGAGTTTAAGTGTTTATCACATTAATAACAACAATCAGAGGTTTGTATTATGAAATGCAGGAGTAATAGTAAATCTAATAAAAAGATAGGACCGTGAGATCATTTCAGTTTCCATTTAATTTAAATTGCGAGCAAATATGCAACATAATACGCTCCGAATACTTTATATAGCTATATACCTAGTTTGGTATCTGTTCTGATTCTTACAATTATAATTACAGAGGTTCAAAATATTGATAATGTACACAAATAAAATACCAGTGAAGGTAAGTGAGCTAAAACACAACAGAATTTAAAAAATAACACACTTTTAACAGCATGGTCTACCATAATTGAATGTTTCAAATTATACATATTATACATAATTATAAGGGTAAGTATGAATAATAATAGTCTTATAGTTTAGATATAAATTTTATTTACAAGAAGGGTCACAATGGTTCATTAATTCAATGCTATATTATATTTTTGAAAAATTATCCAACGATATAGTTTCAATCTCTCACTTTTAAATCATATAGGTTGGCGCCATTAATACATTTCAGCTTAGAAATGTAATGAGGGGACTCCTAAAATGTAGAATATAAATAAAATTATAATAAATTCACTGAAATTCACTTACCATATCGAAAATTAATAACTTTTAACAGGTACGCAAGATAACACGCCGGTTGAAAAACACAAATAAAACACTAAATTAAAGTCAGATCAATAAATCGCGAAATGTATAATAGACGAAAAACACCCAAAATTGACGTGACACAAAAAAAACGTTTAAAAAAGCACTACAAATTCTTTAAAAACTCGAATTAATCAAAAAGCACACAAATGCAAAACTAGGTTATTACCACCCAGGCAACTTTGGCGGCCATATTGTGACGTCAGCTGCTACTGCTCTATTAGTTCTGTATTATCTGTACTAAACTTAGGACCAATATTTTCATTTTCCGTTAGGATGGGTGTCCATAAAGAAGTTTTTGGCCATAAGTTAAATAAGGCAATGGTCAGCAAAAAATCAAATCAGTTCATAAATTTTGTTATAAACATCACGAATATAATTCACATTCGAATGTGGAGTAGATGTACAGCAAAATGAATCATTTAAATATTGTTGCTGTAGTTAATAGTGCAAGATTTTGATGCATCAACTTGCTTTTGCTCCCCTAAATATCGCAAAACAACAGCAACAAAACATAAACAAATTTTACGAAATCATCAATCAATATGGAATTTGCAAATTCGGTATCACCTTACCTAAGACTTTCCATCTTTTCATTAAATAGTTGATAGTTGTAATAGCTCCCCAGAGAGGTGTTACTACTCGTGATTCATTCGCTTCTTCACAACTATGCTGGTTTTTATTTTGTAACAAAATTAAGAATTTCTCTAATCTGTCCCAAGTCTTCAAGTAGTTTTACACTGTCTAGAAAGTCCCGATCAACTATTAAAATACTGTCAGAAGTCAATGTATAAAAGATGAAGATTTATATGCCATAGCAGAAGTCAATATACCAAGAGTTTTATCTGCATAGTACGTCTCCAACACTTGCGGTATACCGGGTGGCCACGAGTCAACGTACGCCCCAAATATTTTGGTTGTTCCTGTATTTAAAAATTTGGTTTTTGGTACACATAAATTAGACAATAATAAGCTACTTTTAGACTAACAGTAATGAAAATATCACGTCCGGTTGAACCGGAGGTGACATCAACTTTCTTTTCTTAAATGGAATGACTATATTTTTTTATGGTTTCTCATTAAGCATAAATTTCTAAGTGCAACAGTTTTCTCAGATGTAAAAAATTCCAAAAAATAAGTGAGATACGAACAATTTTTTAATTTTTTCAAAATGGTCGCGTCAAATGAATGCGATGTATGAAAATTACTAAGTAGGTTATGGAAATTATTAGTAAGGTTGTAGACTTGTCTGTAAAGAAGAAAATAGTTGTTTGAATTATTGATAGGTACCAGTATTTTTAGTTTTTTTTTTTTTAAACGGAATTTCATTTACATTTCCGTAGGGGTCCTATGGAATTTTTTTAATGGAACTGTTCTATTTCTTTTATTAATCAGAATTAATGATTCATAAACTATAATTTTTTCGCCATTAATCATTTCTTAACGATATCCTTCGTAATAATGGAAGTATTTTTAAAAAGTAAGCGCCAACAAATCATTTTAATAAGGTACCTATCTACATTTAAATCCAAAATTGCGGATAGCCATGAAAATGACAGACATTCACAACAATTGAATTAGTCTTGACTTACTCTCTAATTGTCTGAAGCAAGTGTATTAAAGTTATTATAAACAAGAAAATTAATATAAAATGGCTGAAAATTATTCAAGAAATGAAAAAGTTGACATGATCATTATTTATGGAGAGACTCGACGTAATGCAAACTAGAGCACAAAGTCTGTATGGACGAAGATATCCAGAAAGAAGACAACCTCCAAGAAACTATTTCGCCCGGTCTTAACAACAATTTAGAACTGAACCTAATGTAGAAATAGAAGAAAGATTTATTGTGGATGAAGAAATTGAAATTAATATATTAGCTTTAGTGCATGTTGACCCAACCATTTCGATAAGATAAATTGAACATGAATTACCAGTTTCCAAAGAATCAGGCAGAAAAATTTTAAAGAAACACAGCTATCGTTCTTATAAATATCAATTGCATCAATTTTTGTATGAGAATGATTATCAACGAAGAATAACCTTTTGTAATTGGTCACAGTTACGCCAATTAAGAAATGAGAATTTTATCAAAAATATTTTGTTCACTGATGAATCGAGATTTACAAACCTTGAGTTATTTAATCGAAACAACACTCGATATTGGTCAATTGATAATCCTCACATTATAAGACACGGGCGGTTTCAGGAGCGGTTTGGCTTCAATGTTTGGTTAGGCGTACTGGGCGACCATATCATATGTCCAATAATTTTTAACAAAACTCTAACTGGACCAAGATATCTAGAATTTCTCCAAAATATAATAGTTCCACAGATTAATCAAATTCCCGATACCAATATTGACGAGGTTTACTTCCAACAAGACGGGGCTGGACCACACAATGCTATATTATCGTTAGGGATGACTTAAATCAATTATTTCCAGATCGTTGGATTGGGACCCATGGTCCAGTCAGATGGCCTGGAAGGTCGCCTGACTTAACCCCACTCGATTTTTTTTTATTTGGGCGCATTTGAAAAATAGAGTCTACATGACTGCTCCAACCACAAGGCAAGATCTGGAAGAAAGAGTTCGACACGAAATTGCACAAATAACACCTCAACAATTACAGAATGTTAGACGTGCAACGATAAGTCGCGCTACTCTGTGTATTAATCATATCGATGAACAGTTTGAACAATTTTTATAATGGTTTATTATAATTTAGGTTTTAAATAGTTTTGTTATTCTTGGTAATTTATTCATGGTTGTAACGTTATACCTATTAAAATTATTTCTTGTTTAATTTGTTTTTACTTTATCATTATTTCTGATTAATAAAAGAAATAGCACAGTTCCATTAAAAAAAAATCAATAATATCCCTACGGAAATGAAAATGAAAATGTTATTCCGTTAAAAAAAAAAAACTAAAAATACTGGTACCTGTCAGTAATTCAAACTATTTTCTGCTTTACAGACAAGTCTACAATACTAATAATAATTTCCGTAGCCTACTTAGTAATTTTCTTACATCGCATTCATCTGACGCGGCCATTTTGAAAAAATTAAAAAATTGTTCGTATCTCACTTATTTTTTGGAACTCTTTACATCTGAAAAACCGTTGCACTTAGAAATGTATGCTTAATGAGAAACCATCAAAAAAATATAGTCGTTCCATTTAAGAAAAAATAGTTGATGTCACTTCCGGTTCAACCGGAAGTGATATTTTCATTCCTGTTAGTCTAAAAGTAGCCTATTATTGTCTAATTTATCTGTACCAAAAATCAAATTTTTAAATACAAAAACAACCAAAGTATTGGGGGCGTACATTGACTCGTGGCCACCCGCTATACCTACTTCTAATTTCAAAGATTTTATTTCTTTCGCATTTTCCTCAAACATGACTTATTGTATAACAGAACAGCAAGAAAAAAAAATTTTGTAGATTGTATTAAATATTCTAACAAAATCATAAACATAAATAAAATATAAATGAAATCTAATTAATGTGGTTAATGTCCGGATATTCTATAGGTACGCCATTATTATTGCAGGAAGAATGTAAAAAGCTAACTAATTATGTTTCTTAAAATATTATAAAAATCGTCACTTCCAGAAAAATTGCAACGCTTTCTATGTTTATAGAAGACACTTAAAGTTAAAGTTGGTTAGAATTCCATGTCCTGTGTCTTCCTGGACATGGTTGAAACCTTTGGTGTCATACTACCTATCAAATATTTCACAATTTGTAGGCATTTAGTTTTCAGTCTACTGACTAGTTTGCCTACAATACAAAGAAAATTGCTGTGGTTCAAATCTGAATGTTTTTAATTCTCCAATTTGCAATTTATGTTCCTGAATCGGAACTATTACGGAAATTTTACATGTCCTATTTCTTTAACAGGCACGTCTATTTCTCTGAAATGTTTATTTACAAAATCATTAGGTAATAATATAGTTTCTTGTGTCACTATTGTAGAAAAAAATATTTTTGTATTCATATATTTTCCAAACAGAGTCATGGCTTTTTCTTGCCCATAAGTATCTTAAAGTTTTGTCCTGCATACATCGTGTGCAACAATTATGACTACAGTTGCCATAACTTTGATATATTCAGACACAATCCAAATGCATTAAATGCCTCTAAATCACATTGATATAAAATACAGTAACCTTTTATTTAGTGTAAGCCAACTTATTTTCTTTAGCGCCTTATTTATTTTAATGCCCTGATGTTACTATAATAGCAATTTCACCACGCGACAAGGACTCGTATACACAGACAACAACACAACAACCATTCCCTATGACATTGCTAACTACCGCAGCTGAGACTCGAACTCATTAAAGACAACATCGACTAGCCATTTTGTGTCACTTAACGGCGGTCTAACTCACTGCTACCATCTTGGCGACGCAACCTAACTTATTAAATACGTCACTAAACCTCAATGCTCCAGCTAGTATTCGAACCCGGGACTTCGCGAATTAAAGCCTAATACAAAAGCACGGAGGTCTAATTTAATTTAAATTTTATTTTCTGTCTTGTTTCTATTACCAAATGTTATTATGTGCTGTTTTTATTATAGTTTAACCCTCCTGCTTTGCAGTTGCTTTTTTCAGCATGTAGAGTATTTAAATAAGTAAATAATAATGACGATATCTTACTGGAAACATCAAATTAATCCCAGGTTATGATATAAAATAATGTGTTTATGCTAGATGATATTTAAAGAACACAAATAATAGAAAATGCAATTAATATTAATATTAAATTCCCATTTGCTTCAGGGGAATTATAAAAGATGATATATAATTCTAAGACAGTTACTTATCGGTAATTCTAACCGCCCATTAAATAAAATTGGAAATTGTTATGCATTTTACTCACACAGAAGTTCAGCAGCTTATTCTCTTATTTCCTCCTATTTTACATTAATGTAATGAGCATTCACGTCGACATCCGCTGATGGTGAATGCCTAATTTGCCTTCTATATAACCAGTTTATCTTTTAGCATTTTTGCGTAAATATCTACATTGTAAATAAAATAAATTGATGTCTTGAAATTTTGAATGAAACCTGATTCTATTTATTTTAATTTACCTACAGATATAAAAGAACGTTTAGTTACACTTAAATTGGAACGAGGCATTGAAAAGTGTTGAATGAAAACATTTATGATGGTAAATACGTAAAAATGTGTACAAAATAAAAAGACATTGATGTAAATAAATTTCAATCAACGCAACCAACGCCAATGGTTTAAATTTGACTTTAAGAAATCGATTCTGGAAGCCATTTCTTTGTGATCTTGAATCATGACGATACGGGGCATGCTTGTTACCAGCAGCGAGACCCACATGACGCATGGGGTAGGAATATAGGGTGGGAAGTGTAGCTGTTTGTGAGATGCTTCTTTTAAGTTTCCGTCATCATCGCATGGGAAGTGTAGCCGTTTGTGAGATGCTTCTTTTTAAGAAAAAAAATCGTATGGGATTTTTTTTCCATAAGAAGGCGAGGTTTTCATCTCGTCTATATAGGCTTGTCTAATTATGCTTGCAACGCGTTGATCGAGGTAGTAAAAACTATATATGCGAAAGATAAATAAAAATAAAAACCCCAAAATATGGCGGTTTATTGTTTACATATTAGTACACAGTTTTCTTATCTCGAATATACACGTGTGATTTGTTGTTTATTGTAATTGACACAAATTGCATAATATTTTTTTATTGTTACAAATTATTATTTAATGATGGTTCGATAAGTAATTTTATTGTTTATTGTTATATACGCACATAAAATTAAAATAGAAAGTTAAATCGTTGCCTTAATATGGCATTTGCTTTGTAAAAACTTTGCTGTCATTATGTACTCATATAAGCATACATAAACTGATTGCTGAATAATTTGATAGGTTCTCATAAAAAATATGTATGCAATGCTTACGAAATCTGGAAAAAAAAGTGTCCAAAGTGTGTCGAATTCGGTGACAGACGCGTGTTTCGTGGCTCCTACGGGATCTCGAGATAAATCCGGATAAAACAGCATCAAGACGTCGAAATTGTATTGAATAAAAGCGTGAACGATTCTTCATAGATTGGTATAAATTAGCGCGGGTCTGGCTGTTTTATATAGTTGATATTTGATTGAATTATGTTAGTTGAATAAAGCAACACAAAATAGTTTATATAAACAACCCGAGAAAGTGTAATGCTCGACCGTGGAATCCATACCTGGATCCGTCCCTTCTTGAAGTGTGATATAAAATAAGCAGCAGCTAGCCAGATGTGTGAATGAAATAGATAAGTTTTTGTTTATGTAGCATTAGCGTTGGTTTATTTATTTATGTCTTTATTAAATTATAAACAAGAAATGGAAATCAAAATTGAAGAGGTATTAAACATAATATATAGGTAATAAACATAATAAATAGGTGATGAGATGGAAAAAGTGCTTGAAATTGAAACAGATTGTTTCAAGGAAACGACATACAGGGTGAGTAAATTATCCCTTCGGACCTCTTTTCTCATAACGCGAAAAAAAATATTATTACCGCGAGATAGGGCCCTTCCCAGCAACTCCATTGTAAATGGATATTTTACCTATGGAGCGATTAATAAATAAAAACAAAAAAAAAACAAAAATGAAATACAAAATAAAACGTGCCAGATTCAGAAACAGAAAACTTAGTAGAAGAAAAATAAGGAGATAACGATAGATGGAAACTTAAAAGAAGCATGGAAACTTAAAAGAAGAATCTCGCAAACACCTACACTTCCCATCCCATATTCCCACCCCATACGTCATGCGGCTCTCCCTGCTGACAACAAGCATGTCCAATGTCCAAACCGGCGTATGCAGCCGATCCGGCGGTATATAAAGCATCCGAGGTTTGGTTCCGGCATGCGGTTTGGCCGTCCGTTGGGCGTCTTCAACGGACGACCAAGCTGCGTGTTGGAACGAACCTCCATGGATGCCCAGAATCGGCAGCAATGCTCACCTTATGCTGGCAGATCGATAAATCAATCAATACTTACAAAATCTGAAAAATAAAGAAAACGCTGCTTGTTCACAAATCATGAATTTATATGTATTCGTAAGACGTCCATGATGTGAACTTGATAATTATGCGCGAATATTGCAATAAACAATGAAACCAACGTCATTTTAAACTTTTCTTATAAGAAGCAACCGACATGTAGAGTGTCATTTAAACTGATCACCTTCAAATGAAATTTGGACAAGGTTCGGGTGAAAAAAAATTAAATCTCAAAAATAAAAACGCTAACTGGGGAGTGACTACATCCGGATTACCAATCCAAGTCTCTTTGAACGAAAACATCTTGATACAATATTTGCACCCCATTGCTCATAGAATTTTAAGAATATAATAATTTGAAATCGTTTGCCTCAAGATGGTAATGGATGGTGGTTGATGACAAAAAATTTATTTTAGTACTTTTCATCTTGTACGCACACTTGATCACAATTTTATATTATTAGCCACTTTAATAAGTGCGGATGGCATATGTCATAAAAAAATGTGTGACCTTGGCTTCTAATGTATACCGGGTGAGTCACGAATGGCGCTCGCCCCGATATTTCCTAAAATATTTGGAATAGAAAATTGGAATTTGGAGGCCTTATTACACGACTAAAATGCCATCTTTTCAATAAAAAATCAAGTTTGGTGCACATCCGGTTTGACCGGAAATGCCCACAACTTTCGATTTTTAAATGGAACACCCTATATATTTTTACATTTTTGGAATCTAGAGGAAATTTCGAATATAATATATCCATTTTGGTCACTTTTTGATAAACATTTAAAATTTTATTAAAAAATCTATTTCTGAATCCAGAGTGCTGTGGTGCCCAAAATATATTTTAGTTTGTGTGCTACGTTACTATAAAAATAAAATGAGCAATATGATTGCATTGCTTAATTCTCTAGAGGCGTTTAAAATTTTTAAATGTGATTTTTACCCACTAACTCTGTTTTTTTAAATGGGAGCTTAATCGTTCACCAACATTTTTAAATACCTCATTTTCATACGAATCTAATGATACCAAAATTTTGAAAATCCGCTCAGAAATATTTGAGATTTTAGCCAAAATACAATGCAACCAAACATGCGGCTAATAGATAATAGATTAGTGGGCTTTGGAAACTAAAATGGCACATTTCTGTGTAAATCTGGTAACCTAATAACATTGGAAAAATCATTGTAGCCACTGAATGTAATAAAACAATATCAGCTGTCAGACAGACTCGTGTAGTTATAGGCAATCTTGAGCTATCAAACATTTAATAATTGTGAGCGCAAAGAACGCTACAATTAAGTTTAGCATAGGCATGTGGAGGTAAACACAATTACATCCACAAGGACATTTGCAATAGAATGCGACATCAGTTCGGTTTTCAGGGTTTTATTTAAATGAACATAAATATCGGGCCTATAAATAAATAAAAATCAATTCCGTTTGAACAATTAAACTTAAACTAAGTATTGTTGGTGAACGATTAAATTCCCATTTAAAAAAACCGAGTTAGTGGGTAAAAATCACATTTAAAAATTTCAAACGCCTCTAGAGAATTAAGTAATGCAATCATATTGCTCTTTTTATTTTTATAGTAACGTAGCACACAAACTCTATATATTTTGGGCACCACAGCACTCTGGATTCAGAAACAGATTTTTTAATAAAATCTTTAATGTTTATCAAAAGGTGACCAAAATGGATGTATTGTATTCAAAATTTCCTCTAGATTCCAAAAATGTAAAAATATTTTAAAAATCGAAAGTTGTGGGCATTTCCGGTCAAACCGGATGTGCACCAAACTTGATTTTTTATTGAAAAGATGGCATTTTAGTCGTGTAATAAGGCCTCCAAATTTCAATTTTCTATTCCAAATATTTTAGGAAATTTCGGGACGAGCGCAATTCGTGACTCACCCGGTATACTAAATCCCAAATTTATGAACTCTTACTAGCTTGCTTTACCTATTACTATTACTCTTCATCCTTCAACGGAATGAGCTCATGATTGTGCTAATCTAATTCCAGATCTCGTTAATGCGTGTACCAAATTTCAAGTCTTTATCTTAAACTGTTCCAGAGTAATTGTGTGCAGACGAAAGTCACAGACCGACAGAAAGAATGTTTTTTTCGCACTAATTTAAAATGTACGCCTCACGATATTCTACACTTATTTCAAGAGAAAAGTAATTGATTTTTTTATAATAATAATAATAATAATAATAATAATTTTATTTGCATTCAGAGCATGTACACTTTAACATAAATAATAAATAATTATTGAAATAAAAGTTGCAAAATGGAGCTGAAAACGCTTCAAGGTTCAGCTCCGACAGCGACACAGATACATTATAAATACATGAGCACTATACAGCTAGTTAAAATTATAATAATCACTATACTTGCACTCCAGCACGTGGATGTAGAAGTAAAATGACGTCAGTGGCCTAAGTTAATGAAAACGTACGGCCTAGAATGATGTGTTGCTGCATATAGCCTGTTGAATGTGTACTTTATTCTCGGCGCGCTTTCCCAGTTTCGCTGTTAAAAGTCATTCTTATGTGATTAATTCTACAAGGATTCGATTGTAATTATAGTGGTATCATTACTTCCACGGCCAATTAGTGGAGTGGAAGTATAGCAGTCCTAAATAAATTATTTTTTTTAGTATTGAAAATACTTATGGACTCGTGTATGGATCGTTTAAGCGAAAATGAAGCAACATGCAACAGCCGGTCCGCTGCACCGGTTAAATGAAACGATTGATGGATAAACATTCAATAAACATTAATATTATAAACCAAAGTCGTCGGTTGCGTATACTTTTGGATTACAAATATTTAGTAACATGGCCCTAAACACATCACGAATCATTGAGAAATATGTAACCTGTATTAATTTCTTTATCGATTTTATATTATTGATATTAGCTTAATAGATTATTATGCAACAAGCCCAAAATGGGGCTCATTTTGCACGAGTATGAAAGTTTGCAGCAGAGTTCGCCTCCAGATCGAGTGGAAAATTGCCATTTCGTGCGAGTTGCGTATTATACCTTTTCTACGACAACATATTAATTAATATCTATTAAAACAATATCTGTCAAATAGACCCCAGCAAGTAAAAATTGGCAACGCTCTTAGCACTAGGAAAACAATAAAAACTGGAGTTCTACAGGGAACAGTCTTAGGTCCTACCTTATTCCTGCTGTTTATCAATGGCTTACTGAACAAAAACTTTGGATGCAACATCATATCATACGCAGATGACACCGTATTGATATGTTCGGGAGAAACCTGGTACTTAGCGCGACAAAAGGCGGCTGAGGCAATTAGTAAAGTCAAAAACTGGCTAGATATCAATTTATTAAAACTGAATATAGCAAAGACTAAATTCATGACTTTTTCTCCAACGAAGGCAGGACTACCCCAAACGGTACAACCTATTCTTATAGATAGAGAAACGAATACTTACATTCAATATACCACAACTATCAAATACCTCGGCGTTATTTTCGATAATCACCTAAAATGGGATAATCATATTAAATATTTAAACGGGAAGCTAAGAAAATTAATATATAAATTCTATAACCTGAAAAGTATACTAAATAGAAAGACTCTCCTAGTGACATATAACAGCCTAGCGGAATCCCTAATTAGGTATGGTATTAGCGTCTGGGGATCAGCCTACAGTGCAACCCTCCAGCCTCTTCAGATAACACAAAATTATATACTACGGACAATTTTTAACAGGAAAAGTAGAGACAACTGTGGAAATATATTTATTGATAATGAATTACTGAGTGTGAAGGGTTTGTATATGCATGCGGCAATAGTTTATACTCACAACAAGAAACATACATTTGGATCGCCGGTAAATCACCAATATGAAACAAGAAATAGATCTAAAAACTCGTATCAAACTCCAAAATACAACAAAACAATATGTCAGAAGCAAATCAAATTCAATGGAATTAAACTATACAACCAACTACCTGAATATATTAAAGTCCATAATAAAAAGAAATTCAAAAGGACATGTAAAAAGTATATAACAGACAATTACACCACACTCCTCCAACTATTGGCCTAATAATAAAACAAATCCATCCCCCGTAACTACCGACTCTTGTAACTAACCAAGTCGTAAATAAAAATAATATATTTTAAATATAATTAATTATAAATTCTCCTTGTCTTCCTCTGTCTAATTATTTCACTTTATATTATATTATATTATATTGTATTATGTCTTTATATTATATTATAACTATAAATCGTAATAGAAAATGCAATCACAATGTAAAAAGATTTAAAAAATAGTAATAATAATAATAATGCATGAACAAAATGTTAAATACTGCTAGACACAACACGAGGTCCCCTCAGGTGTCATAACACGTAATGGTAATAAATTGAATTATAAATTAATAATAAATAGATTAACTAGATATTACAAAAAATGTACAACTTGTAAATTGTTGCAGTAATAAAATAAATAAAATAAATAAATAAATAATAAATAGAAAACAACTACGAAGTTATCCCTTACCTACAATAAAGTTGGATGAAACAAACTGCTAACAGTTCATCACTCCATCGCTGGACGTGAGAAGCCCTCATTTACGATAGCCCGAACACGAAATATTTCATGTAGGATTTGTTGTCTAGCAGCCGATGCGAAATGAAATTGTGTACAAAATGTAGTTGGTTATGATTGAATTTACGCTCGTTGGATATAAATTTTTAGAAGACATATTGTCTTCTTTTTATTATTATTGCCTGAAATGTAAGGTTTTAAAGAAACGCCTAGCATTTAAACAAAAAACTGTTTTCGAAGACGTGACGAAAATACTACAAATTCAACCAATTTGAAAGTTTGTAACCCATTGCTGGCGCCCTCCGTCAAGTCTCCTCGACTGAGTTTACATTACCAAACGTGCCCTTTTCGCAAATGTAATTTTCAACTATGCTTGGTACTATTCAAGTCTTGCAAATACTTTAACAGAAATATGACATTGTAGTCACTCAAATCCTAAGTTCACCTGTTGGACTGCTTTCAATATTTTTATTGTGTGGAATGGTGAGATTTCATATTATATTTGTACTCCAGGGTAACTAAAATACATTGATTTCAATAAAAATATAAAAGACTGGTTAGAGGAATTTAGAAATGAATCCCCCCAATGTTGTTTTTGATTACAATACATTTCAATACACTCCAGGCTACACTGTTAAACTATTCCTTGGGAGAGGTGTTGTGAATCGAATAAACGAATACTTATAAAAAATTGTAGTGTTCCTTGTGGGTAGTTTTAATTTCAAATTGGATCACTTCCTCCTTCGTGGGGTGAATCATAAACTGAGAGCTCCAGCCTTTCCAATATGTAAGTTATAATCTACACAAACGTTTTGTCAGGCGCGTACCGATTCTTACATTTAACCAATTTTAATTTTCTTTTTAAAAGGAGTAGATTCTCAATCCATCCGTATGTTTTTCTTGGCCTGTTCTTTCATTTCCTCGAAATGGCTTAAGCGATTTCGATGCAAATTTTTTGCAAACTCTAGAAGAGCGTGGTTCAGAGGTGGTCTCCTGTTATTTTAATCAAGCTATGTTTAGTATAAGGTGGCGAAGGATCTGAGGTCGTTAGGTTAGTAAATTGACAGTTAGGTCAGGCGAGTACCAATTCTTGTATTTAACCAATTTTAATTTTCTTTTTAAAAGCAGTAGATTCTCAATCCAATCCGTATATTCTTTGGTCTGTTCTATCATTTCCTCGAAGTGGCTTAAGCGATTTCGATGAAACATATTCTTTATAGGATTTTGCAAACAGCGCAAAGAAAAACTATCTATGAGAACTAAAAGAAAAACTATATGTAAAAATATTAATGAAATCTTTGCATTCTTTCGATAACCTGACTTCTGGTTATGCTAACAAGTAAAAATTCTTATTTGCCATTCTCATTATAACACTAACATCCCACATAGTCCCATACGGCTAGACAGGTTAAACTAGTATCTACATGATCCCCTACGATATGTAAATTTAGTTAAAAATGAGAACAAAGGCCTGAAATTAATTTATTTACCTATTTCGATATAAATCTTTTGCAAATTGTAGAGCATGGTTCGGGGGTTGTCTCCTATTACTTTAGTCAAGCTATGTATAGTATAAGGTGAGCAAATAATCGTGGAAAATTCACTTCTGTTCGAGAATATGGCGATGGATCTGGGGTCGTTAGTTTAGTAAATTGACAGTTAGGTATTTTCGGATATGTCAGAATCTAAATATTCAAAATGACGAATCCGATTGGGGTGCCATAAACGCGTATTTCTTGCAGATATTTACATGAAGTTTGACCACCAAAAAGAGTGAGAGAAATTTTTGAAAAAATTGAACGGTCGCTAATGATTATGAAACAAAATCTCATTCTTGTTCAGTTTCATCAAAATTCATTATCCGATATTTTTTCTGAAAATAGATATAATTTGTTTACGGTTTTCATTAGCGTAAAAGTTGGCCTAAAAGTATTTTCTGAAAATTATACCGTTTCCTTGTTATAGGGTGATATATCAACCACTTGTATATACTGGGCGCCTATGAGATCATCATTATCATCAATATCCACTTCTCCCATTTTTCAAGATATGAATTTGAAATAGGGATACAGGAAATCTGACACAAAAATACACTTTTTGCCATAACTGGTCGCAAGAGTTCACTTCCGGTTGAACCGGAAAATCGAATCAGAAATGACATTATAAAATACTATGCTTCTTGTTAATCATTGACAATAGTGCTAAATCCGTATTGTGTCATCTCGAACTTGAAACTGTAGTTTCACATCTATGTATGGATCCATTCTAAAATTGAAAATTGGATGTCATACAGGAAAAGTGAGTTGTGGGCCGTTTATTTTTTATAAATTACTTGTTTTTAAAAAAACACCATAATTTAATGAAATTGCTAAAACAGCCATTTGTCTTAGATGAACAATGTATAAACATAGCTTCTAACTAAATACTGTGGGTATTATTTACTAAGTATTATAAACTTAAACATGCACAGAGAAAAATGTGTGTGATATTTTACCGCCATTGTAGAAAATTGTACTCCAAATTGGTCTTAAAATGGTGCAAATAAATATTACATTTTTGGGGCAATGATTTTGTACAGTTTATGTATTAACATTGTTTGAAATTTTTGCACAAACTTAAAAATCACATAAATTGAATTCTTTACAAATTTGAATTATGGTTGCATAAAAATACATAATTTTATTCCACTTGTGGAACAAATCTATGAATAGATTAAGTTAGTTTATAATAATAATAATAATAATAAATCGTCTTTATTTTTACAAGTGAAATACAAAGAAAATGTATTTACAATATGTTAGAGATGTTGGGGGATGCTCGGCGAAGTTTAGCCAAAGGCTACTCTTACACTTAACCGAGAGTTTCTACAATTTGTGTGAAATTTTTAAATATATTCTGAAGGTTTCCCAAACAAATATTCACATCTAAACCTCTTCATTTGTAAAACATATTTACAAAAAATTGTGCTCTTAAGTGACACAATGTTTATAGTTTTTTAAGAGAATATGTTTTTAGTTTTCCACAATTTCTAAATGAGAAATCCACAAATTGTATGTTTATTTTGTCAACTTTGTAATTCATTTTGCACAATATGCACACTTAATTCAAAGAAGCTGTTCAGTATGTATGAACTGGGGTTAGTTTTGCACAATTTATTACTCTATAATCTCCAAATTATGTATATTTTTTTTGGTTCACCGTGCACTCATTTCACACACTATATGTATCCACTTCATTTTAATTCTATTATTCTGTAACACAGATTGTGAAATATTATTTCCAAAATTGGAGGTATTCCTAAAGGATTTCAATAAAAAAAATTAAAGAATAAATATTTTATTTTAACGGAACAACAATACATAAAAGACATTTATATATTATCATACGGTAAATGAAAATATTTCAATTTTTTTAAATACAAATAAATTTTATATGCATAAAGTTCTAGTTGAAAAGAAGTAGGTGACTTACATTTATGCTTAAAATAAATCCATTTATTAATTCTAAATTGGAAGGTTTCCAGTGCTTCTTCTTTTTAGCTTCTATTAACGCAGTTTGTAGTAATAAAGCTTATGTCGTAGTCACGTCACATTCTAAAAAAAAATAACATTTATCAGTTCATCACCAAAATCAAATGTATTGCTTACCATCAGAAGTGTGATCTTCATTTTGAAGCAGTTCATTTACAAGTTTGCCTTTTGGGTTTAGTTGTTCAGGAACAGCTTTCTGTCGCTTCGCATAAGAAAACGAAATTACTCTCTAGCTGTAAATGAAATCAAGTATTAGAAGATTAGATGCATTCTTCGCATATAAATAAGAAACCATTTTTATATTTATATGTTAACGAAGTTAATTTAAGAGAACATATATGCAAATCTGTAACTCTGTGTGGAGTACTTACCTATGTGAATGATGGAATTAGATCTAGGAAACCCCACTTGGCTAATAAGTTTTCAACAAATTCCATCACAAATGTAAGTACTTGTATAATTCGGAAGTGTACGTCTTCACTTAACGAAATACCACCTGGATCTGATGCGTAATTGCCTGCGCGTATATGCGTAGCGTGGCCGGCGCGGTCAGTACAGTTTTGAACCAATAAACTTTACGTGAAACAAATTAAACAATTATACAAAATTTTAAAACAATATCACTAAACTGATTGTGAATAGTATGTCATTAAATTGTGCAGTTTGTGCGGGCGGCATAGATTACTATTATTGTTCAGCGGAAATAAATATGTTGGGACTCCTACTTTCACAACCGTTTATAAAATAAAATCACATTTTTATGTTACACAAGTTGTGCAAATCCTTTAAACAATTACTTAAACTATTTGTAAATAGAATGGCAACAGAATATATAGTTTGAGGATACTATTAATAATTAATTAAGTTAAATTTGCTATGATTTGTTGAGAAAAAATAAATAAATTTAACTCTAAATTTCGTCAATTTGTTGGTCGAAGTTTCCAATAAATTCATCGTAACTAAATCTTTATATTGGATAAATAAAACGCACAAGAATTATGCACAATTAGAATGTATAAAATTATATAACGTTGTGCCTTAAAATTTTACAATTGTTTTAAAAAATGCAACAAGACGTTGTTCCACAACATTGTGCAAAATGTTCCAAAGCGATTTCTCTCTGTGTGATGTTCATGACCACCACAAAATTCCAGTTAATCCATTGAAATCTTACATTGACCTTGCATTTTGGATAGGACAAGATTTTTTCTTTTGATGTTTACGTGGGGTCAGTGTGAGTATAAAACTCGTTTTTCGTGGTTGAAAGCCCCCCCCGCCATATTGAAAACAGTTATTGTGCGATATCTTGAGAACCGTAAGTCTCGCGAAAAAATTCTAAGAAACTTTTTGTAGAGAATTGGATTCAATCCTGGTCCAGATACTTCTTACCGTAAAATTGAAAATGAAAAAGTTATAATTCAAAATAGAGTAAAATTTTCAAGAAAAATATTATTAAAGGGTTATAACTTTTTTTCTATTGATTTTATTGAAAATACACGTCAGATGTTTCTTGTACACAATTTTACTGCTAACAATTTTCTCTACTCATTTTTTAAATTTCTCTTCTTTGGAGAGGTGTTAGGACGCTGCAAATGGATCAAGTGCATCAAAAAGGTCACTGGTTAATTCTGAAAAAAAAATGAAAACATTCCTGGGATAAATACAAACTCTTTTTGTCTCCTGCAATTTTTCTCCTAACCTCTTCTTTTTCGAGTAAAAAAATCGCAGTCCTAAAATTTTGATTTTTCCTCGCCAGATAACTTAAAAAAATGACAATTGCAGAAAAAATGTTTCAGACAAAAGTAGTGTATTCTTAGTCAGACCATCCGAATTTGAAATAATATAGGGGCTCCCAATTAAAAAATCGAAATTGACCTTGAATGACCTTAACCCTTCCACCCAAAGTCAAAGTGACATATACCGGCAAACTATCCCCAGCCAATTCTATAACTTTTGTTTCAAACCTCTTTTCGTGGACTGTTTATTACTCGAGATATTTGAAAGTTTCAGGTTAAAAAAATCACCCGAGTGATTAAACTTTCAAATATATCGAGTAATAAGCACTCTGCGAAAAAATGTTTCAAACAAAAGTTGTAGAATTGGTTGGGTACAGTACGGCGGTATATGTCAATTTGACTTTTGGAGGAAGGGTTAAGGTCATTCAAGTCAAATTCGGATTGTCTGACTGAAACAAGACTACTTTTGTTCGAAACATTTCTCCGAATTGTCATTTTCTTAAGTTATCTGGCGAGGAAATATCAAAACCTTAGAGCTTTGCGATTTTTTTATTCGAAAAAGAAGAGGGAATGTTCTGAATTTTTTTCAAAATTGCTCAATGCCCTTTTTGATGCACTTCATTAATTTGCAGAGTCCTAACATCTCTCCAAAGTAGAGAAAAATGAGTAGAGAAAATGGTTCGGAATAAAGTGATGTGCAAAGAAACATGTGATGTGTATTTTCAATAAAATCAATAGAAAATAGTTATAACCCTTAAATGATATTTTTCTTTAAAATGTTTGTCTATTTTTAATTATAACTTTTTCATTTTCAATTTTACAGTAAGAAGTATCTAGATCAATGTTGTAGAGAATTCAATTTTCTACAAAAAAGAGAGAGAACATTTTTTGTGAGACTTAGGTTTTCAAGATATCGCGGAAAAATTGTTTACGTCCCCTTTTGCAAGATGGCGGCCAAATGGGGGACTTTCAACCCCCAAAAATCTCGTCCTACCCAAAATGCAAGCTTCTTCCAAAACTTTTTGACATTTCAATAGACTAATAGCAAAAGTCATTACTGTTTCGATTCTGTTTTTGAAAAAAAATTGTAAAGTTAATTTAAACCTCTATCAGATAAGATTAAAAAGTATACAATACACTGTATAAATTAAAGAAGTTAGTAGTACTTACGGTTAAACTGGAAGTGTTTTTTAAGTTTGGTTGCATAAAGAAAATGTATATTTATACCAAATATCTTGTGCTTTAGTTTCAAATTATTACCTTGAAAGATAAAAAAGAAATGGTGGTGTACCTGGTTTCGCGGACAACCGGTATATTGAACAATTTTCTTTTGAAGATAGAATTATGGAAACAAGTTTCTTCTTTTCATCACTTGAACAATATGATTTTAGAAATTTTCAAAGAGAATGCAATTACCCTGGATTTTAGCTGAATTTAATACAAATACACAATTTTATTTAGCTTTTTAACTGTTATTCAATGTAGTCGCACTCTCTTGTAAGCTGTGCAAGTTGTTACGAAACGTACTTTATATGAGACATAAAAATTTAAGTGAACAAGCTGTGAAACGTATATTATGGACCCGTATTCGACAAACAGAATTCCTCATATTTTATATATTTTACAAGCAGAATTAAAAATGTCAAGTATAAATAGCGAAATTTGTTCTACTTAAAAATAGGTAGTTTTGTAATACTATTATTGAAAATATAATAAAAGTTATTACAATAAGACCTTTAGTTGAGAAGACCAGCGAGACTGATATAAAGTCAGTACACCTCCTAAGTAGTTTCCACAAACACCAAAATATTTGAACGCTATACTCGAATTCTATCATTCGTCTAGTAATAATAGTGTAGTAATGCTTGAGTGTTTAGGTACCACTGAAAACTGCTTCAGAAGCAGCATCATACATATTATTCTAGCGCGCTCTAGGATATTAAATCAGTGGCTGAATTTCCGTACAAATTATCTGACTGCTCAAATTAAAGCTAGCGAACAGAGATTTGTTCAGGTAATATGTCGATAAATCTATACACGGTGTATTCTATAAGACCATGAAAGCATAGGATTTTTGGATGAAGCTGGCCATCGCCTTCTTGTGGCCCTATGAAAGTGAGAGAGAGAGAGACTACTTGGCAAAGTTAATACAATTTTGAAAATATAACAAGAATTGGAAAGTTACAATGAAGAAAAACAGTAAGTAAACGAGCTAACTATTACAAATACTCTTTTCCGATCTACTGCACGTTTTATATAATTATTGCACATTCTATAGAATACTCTTCACATTTTTTTTGGTAATAAAAAATATTTGCAAATAGTACAATAGTGTTAGTTTAAATTAGCGAGTGACGGCCTTGTCTAACTGCGAGATGAATGAGAGACGCCATAGTTTAGTCCATAATTTTATCGCATTTGTGACAAATTTATTGCTATTAAGTTGATATATTATTATGATATGTGAATAAGGACTATTGCCAGTTTTACAATGTATCAATATTATATAATATAAACATATAAATATAAAGACGTTAACTAATTAATAACTTTTTTACTTATTGATCGATTTTGTTAAAAAACCAGTAGGGTTCTTCCCCTAGCTAACACTAACTTACGGTCCGAATTTCACTACAATTCGAATTTTCGACTTATGGTGTTTACCAGAAACGTGATGGACAGACGGACAGACAGACAGATGGACGGACATTTTGAAAGTTGTGCAGAATTCGATCACCAACACAGCGACATATGTTTTTTCCCCACGAGCAATTTACCGGTGTTAGAAATGTGCCTATCGAATGCAATAATCTCCTCGTTTTGTATTTGCGAAGAGTACAATAAGTATACTTATGCTAGCAAATGTTTCTCTAAGCTTTTAGTAAACGATCCTTTAACAAATTCAGGTGAAATATTATACGCTCTCATACCATTATCATAGATACCTATTATTTTGTGTTTTGATTAATAAACTACATACATAATATTATTTTCCTGTCCTGTACCTATGAACTTGTTTTCTAAATTAAATATTTTCAAATGAATATGTTGCTAGCAAATTATTTAGTAATTTACTAATGAATAGTAATATCCTCAATTTAATACAAATTTTAACTGAAAGCCAATTGAGGTTTAATTATTGCATGTGTATTGTTTGTATAATGGTTATATTTTAATATGGATCCCATGCAACGGTTTTGTAATAAATAGCAGAAGTTATGTAATTCACTATCATTATATCAAAGCTCCAATAGCACAAATTTGTACCTCATAAAACACCAAATATTAAACATATATTTTGTCTTGTACTGTACATATGAATTTGTTTTCTAAATTGAATATTTTCAAATAAATATGTTGGTAGTAAATTATTTAGTAATTTATTAATGAATATTAATGTTCTCCATTTAATATTTTAAACTGAAATCCAATTGAGGGTTAATTGCATCAATATTGTGTGTATAATTGCTATATTTTAATATGGATCTCATGCAATGGTTTTATAATAACAGAAGTCTGTGTAATTCACTATAATTTATGCACTTAAAAATTGAAAAGCCGTTCGATGTCACCCCCATTTTGTGAACAATGTTCTTATAAATGTTAGTATAAAGGGAGGAAAATACAAAAAAAAGAAACATTAAGGATTTTTTGCAAAACATTTTATTTTTATAATTTTAGGAACATTCTCTAATTTTTTAGTTGTATAGAAAGCATCAGTGATATGGAACTGTATTTTCTAGTTCTATGGTTTTAGTGGTGGGTAGTTCAAGTAGCAGCTTATTGTTTCAGTAATTTTTTAAATAAAATGTTTAACATTTGTCTTGGTTATTAATTCATATAAAAGGTTATGAATTAGATAATTTACATGTTTCCATAGAAACAACTGGACATTTTATTTACATTTCATGGCAATTTCTATAAAAAAAAGTTGGCCGCAGTGACGGTATAATAAAACTAATCAAAATCATAGTGCACTGGTAAGACGCAGGAACATCGATGTGACTTGTACATCGATATTTTTACAACCATGTTTTTACCACATCGATGGTGAAAATCGATGTTTCGTATCGCTACCCCAGCACTACTTGGCGCTATATTTCCATCACCTCACATACCGCACGAAAGCAATGCGCGCAAAACTGAAACTACAAATTCTAGATTACGTGCCCGCTCGTTAACAATCTCTTAATATTTAGTCAGGAAGTCATAAATTGTAACTACCAGCTTAAATTTAGTATTAGTGACGATCAGTGAAAATGTAACTGTTACACAGCGTTCCCACCAAACTGGAAAACCTGGAAACCCAGGGAATTTAGAGTAGTTCATGGGAAGTCAGGGAATTTCATTAAATTCTAATAATTGATAGACTCGACCTTTACTTGGTGAAAATCCATTATCACTAATGAAATAAAAAACACTAAACTGTTTTTCACGTTTTCACATGTATTACGTCAACATGACGATCGTTTCGCTAAAACATTAGCTTCCTCAGATGAGCGCACTGTAACACTACTCACAAATTGAACTTATTGAACCTTAAATACATGAAATTGAATTACCTGAAAACTAATTTGCATAAAATTGTGATTATTTACTTATAATATAAAATGTACTACTAGGAAATGGAATTAAAATAGATTAACAAGTGGAGAATTATTTATGTCTAATTGATCGTTGGGCACTACAAGACAACTGGATAGTTTTTTAGATTACATTAATTCATTACATTCAAATATTAAATTCACTATGGAAAGAGAAAGTGGTAATAAACTAAATTTTTTAGATTTAACAATAAATAGAGTTGACAACACACACAAATTCTCCACTTACCACAAACCTTCACATACTGATACCACGATAAATTACATGTCATTACACCCTAGACAGCATAAGCACGCAGCTTATCATAGTATGTTACATAGGCTAATAAATATTCCACTATCAGATTACGAATTTAATAAGGAGTTTAACTTAATTAAGCAAATCGCGGTTAATAATGGATTTCAAGCCTCTTTTATAGATAACTTATTGCACAAAAAACGGTACAATAACGCGATAAATGCAGTATATCCGACCTATAAAGATCATGATAATTCAAAATCTAATTTCAGGTCATTAACATTCATTGGGGACCCGTCAGAAAAGATTAGTACTTTTTTAAAGAAGCAAGGTCTGAATATAGCGTATAAAACTAATAATACTTTAGGCTCTATTATTAAAAACAATAAAGATAAGAATAAAAAAGAAGAGTTGTCGGGAGTGTATAAACTGACTTGTGGGACTTGCCCTAAGATATATGTGGGACAAACAGGTAGACATTTTAAAAAACGGATAATGGAACATAAAAAATCTTTTTTGAATAATAAAAATAATTCTACCTTTGCAAATCACCTTTTGGAAGAAAAGCACTTATTTAACGACGATTCTTCATACAGCTAGTAAGGGATCAAAGTTGTCGTTACTTGAGAGCTTAGAAATTAATAGGTATAAAAACGATAATATTTTACTTAACGATCAATTAGACATAAATAATTCTCCACTTGTTAATCTATTTTAATTCCATTTCCTAGTAGTACATTTTATAAGTAAATAATCACAATTTTATGCAAATTAGTTTTCAGGTAATTCAATTTCATGTATTTAAGGTTCAATAAGTTCAATTTGTGAGTAGTGTTACAGTGCGCTCATCTGATGAAGCTAATGTTTTAGCGAAACGATCGTCATGTTGACGTAATACATGTGAAAACGTGAAAAACAGTTTAGTGTTTTTTATTTCATTAGTGAAATTCTAATAAAGTCATGGAATTGGCAATGTTATCTGAGAAAATCAGAAAATTTACATTTAATCTTACCGTTACAGATGGGCTTTTGGCCGATTTCTTAATGTCAATACTCCTGTGCTCCTATGTCCGTTAAATTGAATGTTTTATTTTATTATACAGTGTGAACCTAAAGAAACGCACAAAATTCATATCTTTGGTATTTGTCATTTTTCAAAAAAATCCTCGAACAGGTCGATTTTAGTTTTGAAAATGCTACATTTTGTCACTATACCAAAATTTGTGACGTCATTGGTTTTTGAATTATGACGCCATCATAATGTTTTTTTAATGGAAACAGACATTTTTGTTTACTGTTTTTGGTGGTATATGCCTTTAGCTTTCTGGTGATATAAAAAAAATTATATTACCTGAGCCACGAGTAATGTTCCACTTTCTTATGGACTGATAAATCTTGTTGCCTACATTTTTGTTTTAACTAGCATGGAAACATTTGATAAAAACAAAACAAAGAAAATAATAAAAAAACAATCACCTTAACAACAGTGTAAAGTATCGATAATTTTTTTATTCCTGGCACGTGTGGAACCTCAGTTTTGCGACACTTCTGAGACAGTGTAAAACTAGTGAAAGCAATGCCACGATTATGCTAGCAAATCAAAATACTAAAATAAATTATTAATAACATATTAAACTAGTATCTACATGACCCCCTACGGTATGAAGATTCAGTTAAAAGCGAGAGCAAAGGCCTAAAAGGAATTTATTTACCTATCTAACAATTTATTAAAAAAATTTAAAAAATGTAAAGATAATTTCACCCTACCGTTAACCTATATAATTAACCTATGCTTTGTAAACGGAACTTTCCCTGACAACTTAAAAATTAGTAAAGTCATTCCACTTTTAAAAGGAGACAAAAACTCTTATAACAATTATCGAGCGATTAGCATAATTTCAAGTATGTCGAAGGTTATAGAACTTGCATTTTTAGAACAGCTTTTAAAAAATAACCTTTTATCGTCAGTTCAACATGGTTTCTTAAGAAATAAAAGTGTTGACACTGCATTAGTAAATTTTCACAGCTCGATAGTGGACGCCTTGGATAAAGGATTATTTGCTTTTGGACTTTTTATAGATTATTCACGTGCCTTTGACTGTGTAGATTATGACTTACTTATTGCGAAGTTGTTTAGATATGGTATTAGGGGTCCTGCCTTAGATTTTTTATCAAGCTATATTAAAAACCGTACGCAAGTAGTCTATGTGAATGGAACAAAGAGCAATACATGTATAATAAATGCCGGTGTACCACAAGGTTCCATATTAGGGCCGTTCATTTATCTCATCTTTGCCAACGATCTCGCTCTATACATTCAAACCAAATACAATGTTCATATTACGTGCTACGCCGATGATACAAACTTTTTAGTTGTTCAAAAAAGTCCTGACGCAGTAAGAAATATATCTACGGATCTATATAAAGACATCATAATTTGGTCAGAGAAGAATCGGCTTACGCTTAATAAGGAAAAAACAAATACTGTATCATTTAGGTATAATATCGAGCAGAACTCTAGCGACGAATTTCTAATAACAGATTCTGCTAAAATATTGGGTATTATGTTCGTCCGAAATTTGACGTGGGCTGCTCATATAGATAGTGTGTGTGTGAAGCTCAGTAAAGGTTGTTATGGTATGCGCATCTTAAAAAATCACTGCGGTAAAGATTCTCTAATGACATTCTATTATACTAACATACATTCTCATCTGCGTTATGGAATTATGCTGTGGGGATTGAGTACTACTTATGTTCGTCGGGCATTTATTCTTCAGCGTGTCATTAGGATTATGGCGAGTTTACATCCCCGAGATTCATGCAGAGAATCTTTTAAGACCTTAAGAATATTAACTCTGCGTTGCTTATATATTTACGAAATCTGTTGCTATGTTTTTAAAAACAAATCAGCGTTTCTTACAAACCAAACACACCACAATTATCAAACAAGATTTAAAGATCAATTAATTCCACATCAGCACACAACAGCATTGTATCAAAAAAGCGTGTATTACAACGGCTGTAAAATTTATAATCATTTACCCACTGATGTGAAAAATTGTAAGAGCCTATTTACTTTCAAAAAGAGGATAAAGAATTTGTTAACAGAAAAATGCTTGTATGATGTCAATGGATTTTACTTAGTCTGACCATTTATATATCCATTTATTTATTGCGTGTTTATATATTTATATATATATATTTTGTGTAGTTTGTTAATATGTTGGTGTTTTGTTTTTTTACAATTTTAGGTGTATTTTATTTTATATTATTTAAAATGTATTATGTTTATGCATATTAGCTTCGATTTTGACGCACTCCTAAATTACTTGTATGGTTATCAATTAATTGTATTTGTGATTGGGAAATAAAGATTATTATTATTATTATTATTATTATTATTATTATTATTATTATAAATTAAATCTCCACTAATAGTGGGTACACAAACAAGTATCGGCCGCAGCAAGATACTTGTGATTATAGTGTTGAATTTAGGAATGAGCGGACGATTGAGGTAGTCGACAGAATTACGGCTTTTTGGATGGCTGCAATCTTATCGGCAATTCCAAGCTTTGTTAGATTGGCAACAAGTGTTTTGGGGACTACTCCGGTCGTCGATATTATCAACGGGATTACCGCCACACTCTCTTGATGCCACATTTGCTGAATCTCTTGCCCGAGTCGCTGGTATTTGCCTTCTTTTTCAGAAAAGTAGTTCTGGATGTTGTGATCATTAGGAATCCCTACATCTATCAGGCAAGCTTCTTTTTTCAGTTTCTCCAACAAGATGATATCCGGTCTGTTGTGGACAATTGTTCGGTCCGTCAACACGGAGCGGTCCCAGTACAGCTTGTGGGTATCATTCTCCAACACTGGACTTGGAGTGTACTGGTAGTAAGGTACATCCTCATTCAGTAAGCCGTGTCGCCGTGCCAAGCTTTGATGAATAATTTTAGCAACTTGATTATGCCGCGTGAGGTATTCGGTGGCAGCTAACATTTGGCAGGCAGCCGTGATATGTTGTATAGTTTCGGGCTGCTGACGGCATCTCCTGCACAGGTCATCTTCAACATGGGCCCTAACGATGTACTTCATATAATTTTTGGTGGCAACAACCTGATCCTGGATGGCAACCATAAAGCCCTCAGTCTCCGCAAAGAGATCAGCACGCCCCAGCCAACCACACGAAGCTTTAAAATCAACATGCGGCTGACTGAGGACGTTCGCATACCTGCCATTATTATTATTATTATTATTATTATTATTATTATTATTATTATTACCTTGTCTTAAAAGTTTTTTCATTCTAAAGGATTACATTTTCATAAAATCTCTCATTCAGTTTCTTGGAAATGCTTAGCCTTTGAAACGTTTTTCGCCCTTATTCTGAGCTCATCAGAAGGCACAAAGCTACTCATAACGACGTTTCATGCAAAACCAAGGCAATATCCATGAATAAGTATGAATGATGAGCTCAGAATAAGGGCGAAAAACGTTTCAAAGGATAAGCATTTCCAAGAAACTGAATGAGAGATTTTATGAAAATGTAATCCATTAGAATGAAAAAATGTTTGAGACAAGGTAGGTAAATAAATTCCTTTTAGGCCTTTGTTCTCATTTTTAACTGAGTCTTCATGCCGTAGGGGATCATGTAGATACTAGTTTAATCTGCTGAGTCGTAGGTTACTATGTTGGATGCTAGTGTTATAATGAGAATGTCAAATAAGAAATAGGACAAATTTATTTTAGGATTTTAATTTGCTAGCATAACCAGAAGTCAGGTTATCGAAAGAATGTAAAGATTTCATTAATATTTTTTACATATAGTTTTTCTTTTAGTTCTCATAGATAGTTGTTTCCCCCGTTTGCAAATTCCTATAAAGAATATGTTTCATTACTATAAGCAAACAAATAATAAATAATTAGTTCACTTTTAAACATGCATAGAGTATATAGGCTCCAGTACTAGCTAGCTAATAGATAGGTGAACATCTGTTGTATTTTATCAGTCAGTGTCAAGTATAAATATTTCATACTTATTCATGGCTGTTGCCTTGGTTTTGCATGAAATATCATTATGAGTGGCTTTGTGCCTTTCTAATGAGCTCAGAATAAGGGCGAAAAACGTTGCAAGGGCTAAGTATTTCCAAGAAATTGAATGAGATTTTATGAAAATGTAATCCATTAGAATGAAAATTTTTTTAAGACAAGGTAAATAAATAAATTCCGTTTAGGCCTTTGTTCTCAAATTTAACTGAATCTTCATACCGTATGGGGTCATGTAGATACTAGTTTAATCTGCTTAGCCGTAGGGGACTATATTGGATGCTACAGTTATAATGAGAATGTCAAATAAGAAATTGGACAAATTTATTTTAGGATTTGGATTTGCTTGCATAGCCAGAAGTCAGGTTATCGAAAGAATGCAAAGATTTCATTAATATTTTTTACCATATAGTTTTTCTTTTAGTTCTCATAGATAGTTTTTCCGCTGTTTGCAAAATCCTATAAAGAATATGTTTCATTACTATAAGCAAACAAATAATAAATAATTCACTTTTAAACTTCATCAATATGTAACTATCAAAAAAAAATTGAATATAAAATGAATTTAACACTAGAAATATTTTATGGAAAGGAATTATTAATTCTGATGTAGCGGATAAATGTAAAATGCAGTTTAGTAGGTGTGTTATTGAATTTATAAATAATTTTAAAACACTCAAATCAAGCGAAAGACAACACCAATTTTTTACAAAATTATTAAATAAACATGAACATTACCAGGATTTTTATAGGATTATAAAAACTATGTTGATTTTTTCAAATGGAAATGCCTCAGTGGAAAGTGAATTTTCAGTAAATAAGCAATTACTTGTTGAGAACTTACATGAAAACTCACTTGTTGCTCTAATAATTGTATATGATAGTCTGTCATAGAGGAAGGGGCTGAAAACATGGGCATCGATAAAAAATTAATAAGTTATTGCCGTTCTGCAAATAGAAATTATGAGATTGCTTTAGAACAAAAGAAAAAAGATGAAAGAATTACTTTTGAATTGAATGCTCGTAAAAGAAAGTTAGTAGCAGAGAAAGAAATGTTAGAGAAAAAAAAAAGAAAAATAGAACAACAATCTATATTAGAACCCAAGATGTTGGAGAAAAATATACAAGATTTAACTGCAAAGATATATAACTAAGGAATAAAGTAAGCTTTATTGTAATATTCTTGTATGGCAATATCATGCAAAAATTATGATTAATGTTTTTTTTATTGAGATTTTTATTTATACATGATCAAATTTCGATCAATATAAAAAATGAACATGAAAATCTTTTTTTAATTAACGTCGTGGAAGTCATGTAATTTAATGTCATTTTGATCATGGAAAAGCTGGAAAGTCTTAGAATTTCACTAATAGTTTTTGGTGGGAACTCTGTTACATGGCGCATGGGTTCGAATCCTGATTATAGTATGGTTGTTCCAGTGGCGTTCTTAATGTGTTATTAACATGGTAGCAGTGGGCTAGACCCCAGTTGAGTGAGACAACACGATTAGTCATTGTTTTCTCTTCTGAGCTCAAGTTTCAACTCCGGCAGATAACAGTGTCACAGGGAATAGTTGTTGTGTCGTTATATGATGTGTGTCTGTGTCCTGAGTTGAGGGGTGGGATAGCTGTGGCTAAACTCCACCAGGGAATTAACAGATAATTAAAAAATGTGCTCTCTCATAAAAATCTCACTCAGTCCCATAAATAAAAATAAATAAAATTTTGTTTCAAAGTGCAAATCCAATTTCATTAAATGTATTTGGTAAAATATCTCTTTTGAATGTAAATGAGGATACAGCGAGAATAATAAAATAGACGTTCAAATAATAGAGTAATATATTCCGTAATTTCCAGAGTACTAATTTATCGTTAAAATTAAGGAAGTGGGCATTGCGGAAGATAACGCCGCGCCGTTGGGAGTACCAAATTGTATATCAATAGATAGTTTTTGCATTTCCTCCTGATACGTTCCCAGCAGAGGACATAAATTATCACGGCAACTACATTGTTCTGTGGTGGTTAACCTCTCTTTCTTTCACGAAATTATTATTTCAAAAGCTTTATGGTAGTATTTTACTCGGTTACGCCTTGTTCACTTACAGTTTTCTTAGTATAATGAGTTTCAGCAATAATGAAAGTCTTTGTCCCAAACGATATTGTGCTTAATAGGTTATTCTTCTATTTTTTAAATAAGACACCAGGCTCAAATATAACAATATCAAGGAAGTAGATGCTTCCTTTGTTTTTAGTGATTTATGATTATAATAATATTAATGAGTGGAATGCCTTTATTATAACGATTTAGGCTTTTATAATAGATGTTACTTTCTTTCTATTTTGTACATAGATGCGCCATTTGAATACATCTGAATACATTCCACAAACATATATCCTTGTATAACGAACTCTCATGAACTTGAACAAATTGTATTCTAAAGTATTTTTTTATAACTTCATGCATATGTTTATTTGATACAGGTATTAGTGGAAATGGCGATAAGTACAAATAGTCCAGGAGCTAGGTGACTTTCTTAAAGCCGAACGTTGCAAGTATTGTTTTTTTTAGTTGATTAATTCAGATGAACATGTTTACTACAAGAGATATTTGGTATATCTCAGATCGTCACTTGGCCATAGTTCAAAATATAAAAAACAAAGGAAATGCTTCATAGCTACAAAGTTCACTTTTTGTGTGGGTACAAATTTTATGCTTAAAATAAATAAGATCGCTAGAACGTGTGCGGTCAGAAAGCTCAGGCAGAAATTATTCGTACGGGATTTTGGTTTTAAGATGCTTAATTTGTTATTCAGGGGTTATAGTAAATTATTAAAAACAATAATTACCTCTTAGTAATGACATAGCACATCTGATATACGCACAGTGGGCTAGAATCCCGAAATCCTGGTCGAAAATCGAAAAACCAAGTTCGTTATATTCTGTTTCAATTCACATAGTTTTGTAAAGCAGGATTCCCTGCGTGTAAGATTGAAACGACAGCTATACATTATACGATCTCAATTGGGACAGAAAAAAAAAAACGAAAACACGGAGTCCACGTGGACTTGATCTGCCTGTCACATAGAAATGTGGGGTGGATTAGATGCCTAGCTAGTTTGATTTGTCAACACAGTGTGACAATGTGACAGGCGGATCAAGTCCACGTGGACTCCGAGTTTTCGTTTTTATGCTGTCCCAATTGATATCGTATAGACTATACCTAGGTTTTATACCTGCCGTTCTACCTCGGTAGGAACTTGGGCACATTCGAATGCGTAACGGTGCGAGAATCAGTACCGAAATACTCAACGTGGGTGTGTTGTGCGTTTTTGTTATCACAGGGAGTGTTTTTGACTAAAAAATGGAGGCTGCTCCTGAAGGTATGTAAAATATTATCTGTGCATTGAAATTCAATTTTTTTATTTCTTAGTATGAAAAATAAATGTTAACTGTATGCAAATGCGCGTATTAAGGTAGCAAAACAAAAATATGAACATAGTTTGTATGTACAGAAATGTAACTCTAATTCACAATTAAACAAGAGGCAATGTGGAATACGAAATTAAGAAAAATTAGCTGCAAGCAACTGCCTATTTCAGTGAAGTATGCAAAAATAGAAAGGCGCATCCAAGGGGGTGTACACCAGGTGTACACTATTGACCAGTGGAAGGAAAATTTTAGGGTCTCAGTTTTTCGCGAAATATTTTATTTATTTATTTTATTTATTTTAATGCCTTATTTATATTAACGTCCTGGCGGAGTTCAGCTAATTGCTGCTCTACCACTCAACCAGGACACGTACACATAGACATCAACACAACAACCATTCCCTGCGATATTGCCATCTACCGCAGCTGAGACTCGAACTCAGGAGAGATAACAGCGGCTAGACATGTTGTGCCACCCAACAGCGGTCTAGGTCACTGCTACCGTCTCGGTAACACATGAAAAAACGCCACCAACATCCATACCCTGTCCAGGATTCGAACCCGGGACTCCGTGGTCGCAAGCCAAACACCTTCAGCATTGCGCCACGGAGCTGGCGCAATGCAATATATTTCAGAATCAGGGAAGAGTGGATTCATCATGAAAAGCATAAGCCCATCTCATACACGCCGAAAGAAGCAGGACGAGAAGGTATTTTAAAAATACTTTCTACATAACCTAAGTGCAATCAACACGTACGCTAAGCTCGAAAAAAATCGTGCATTATTTATATTTTCAATCCTTATAACTCTCCCCCAGGGGTAGATAATTTTTTTCCCTTATTTTTCTCATAGAAATTTAGATATCAAAAGTACGTAAACTGAGTTTCAAAAATATTTAAGGTTGTTTATATTTTCAACCCCTTATCTCACCACCAGAGGGTGTAAATTTTTTTACTATTTTTCCCTTTAATGACCCATGTACAATAAGTACATTTGCAGAGTTTCAGAATTTTGGCAAGAAATTTAAGATTCTAGCCCACTGTAATGCGGTAGAAACTGAACTTTGTGAAAAATGTTCAATTTCAATACACTTAAGGATATAAAGTACTTTTGCTAACAAGAGTAACGTTCTGGGAAGGCTATTTTGTGTTAAGGGAGCTTATATTTACGTTTAAAAAAAGAGCTAGGATTATTATTTTCAACCTTATTGAGATGGGAAAAGCGATTCCATTCTTTAGCGTTGCAAGCGCAGTCGCTTCAAAAAGGTACCACGTCAAAATAACGTTAGTTTAGAATGATCGCCATGATCGCCAAGTATGTGGTTTTTATTTTAGTATATCTTGTGCATTGTACCTAAATCTAACTAATTTAACAATTCAATTTAACAATGTAATGTGGGTATGTAGGTACGGACATAATCTCCTGTCGTTACCAGTAAGGAATTATTTGAACATTAAGTAACTCGATGGTACGTTATCTAATACGTCGACCAAACGGAAATAACGACACATCTATAGTAAGACAGCACGTTGTAAAACGGAGTCATTATTTGCAATTGCGACGTTCGGTTAAGTTTATGTGTTTATCAAAGCGAAAACATTGTTGCAAACACGTCTGAGTGCGCCCCTCATACATTGTAAATGGCACTCTGTCATCCGAACTCTGGTTATAATTATTTTTAACCTCGAAATAAGGTATTGAGTTTTATCACCCTGTACAATAACGTGCACATTTGTTTATATATTCGGTTTTCAGATGCTATTATTTCTTCCTAATCGTTATTTTTCTATTAAATAAGTTGATAACTTATATGGAATTTACACCTTTACATTTTAAAAACAGCAGTCATTTATTTTTAATAACTGCACGGTCCAACGGTGTTTTCCGCATGTGGAATTCGAAATAAAAACAGGGAAACCTCTCCAGTTAGTGTATTTCTGCAACATTAGATGATACATTTCACGCCACAAACACATCACGTTTATATGTACCGTTGGTAATTATCAATTAATGACCTTCATTGTCGCTATATAGAGAATATTGCTTCCACGAAATGCCTTGTGATTTTCTTCACGCGAAATTATTACAATTGATGTCATAAACAGCGTTATATTTATGACCTGAATATTAATCAAATAAACAGCAAATTATATCCTCTAACTTGGTCGTGTCAAAAATATATTAAGTTTATTAATAGATTTATGGTTCTTCTTAATATTTTATTATGTAACATCAAATTATTGATATGTAAATTCACTTATTCACATAATCATGTTCTCCTTTAGAATGCTTTCGAGAAAGATAATTTTCTATGTGTATCAGAATTGATCATCTGATAGTAAATATCTGTATTACATACATATGTTAAGGTTTTTGTCTGTGTAAATATCGATATGTCTAACAAAATTATTTAACATTGAGTCTACAGGAGCAAAATAAAAGCTTCAGACAAATGACATGACATTTGTAGGTCCTTATTTTGAAAAATAAATATTGTAATTTTTATTCTATACTTTTATCATTTAAGGTTTAGGGAATATTATGCTGTAGTATGAGATCAAATAAGAAAAATCGTTCGAATTTTAGCAGTTTAAATAAATTAACCTAAGAATACTATATAGCACAATTTTCCTAATTAATTATCAATAATAAAAAAACGGTTATTAAGAAACATACCCTGAATAGCTGGAAATCCACTTTAAAATGTATTTTATATTTTTACTTTCGAGTAACACTAGGAGTAATCGTTCAAGAATGCTTCAAGTTTTTGTCTAATTTTGATTCTATATTACTCCCAAATACTCGAGCAAATAGTGAAAAAGATGTTTAGAGAAATATCGGTTTGTATGTGTATTTGTTTGACCGTCGCGCGTCGCAAAGTCCAGAACCGAATCCAATTGACCAATCTCGTTTAAATTCGATATCTTTTTACCTATCCATAAGATCGACAACCTGTCAGTTGAGTAAATGGTGTACTTAACATAAATATCACGCATTTACTTGATTGCACCCTAGTTTTCCATATCTTACACGCTTACTACGATTTCCCGGGACAGACCATTGCACTAATAGCTCGACATATTATGTCCCCAATAAAAACTCTCCAGTATTGTATTCTCTGGAATCTTCTCATCTTTTGGTCATATCAATCGGAAAGAGGATAATACAGAACGTTTGATAGTTTAGGGAAAACCAGGTGCAACCACAACTTCTCAGCTGGCTGCTGAAGAAGCTATGAAAGAGTAGCAACCAGTTAGCTCAGGGCTGGTCGAGGGTCACTAGGTGGCGAGAAGAGTTATATATTTTTGTTTCTTAACAATTATTTGCTTGTCAAATTTACCAAACAAAACTTTAATAAACTATACAAATTTGGACGCCAGCGTATTCAGTAAATAACACTCTTGCAAACTTTATCAGGGAGAGAAAACAATCAAAATCAAATATAAAACAAATAATATATTAACATAAGTATAAAAGAGTGAAAATTTTACACTTTACAATTTAGTAGAAATATTAATGGTGAAATTTGATTTAATTAGTTAAACAAAAATTTAATTTAGAAAAAAAATTAAATTTGAATATTTACAAAAAAAAATTACAATGAAACGATCAACTGGTTTACAAATTTTCTTCTGACCAAAAGTTGAATTTTGCACATAAATTTGGCTACTTAGCTTAGCGGAGACGTGGAATCCCGACGAGGTCTGTTCCTGAAGATGGCCACGGGTACCCGGGAAGGACGTAATATTCAGGTCCTGACAACGCTGATTTCCAGGAGACGCTGCGTCGGAATAGTATCCAATACTTTTAGGATAACTCCAAATATTCAAGTTATGCCTTGTGCCTTGCTTCAATGGTGGTTTGGTCCAGGATTTTACATGAAAAAGGGGAATGTAAAGAACCAGTTGATAATATAAAAACTTTAAAATGGTGAGAAAAAAGAGATACAAGAAAACTACAAAAAACTATGGTGACGAAGGTCACTGCAAAACCAAACTATCAGCAATTTAATAAAAAACCTGAGTCTTGATAAAATTTTACTTTACTCTACTACTGAAAATATATGAATAAACTACTGATTAATATAATATATGAAATTAATAAATAAGAAAACTCTACTCTCATGAAATTTTAGCCGTTTACAAAATGGCTGACTGGTTATGACCATAAATTTAAATGAAGGTAACAAAATTTAGTTAGAATTAGAGAGAAAATATCTGAATTACTATCTGAAAAAAAAACTAATACTGTAACAAATATAGCAAACAAAATTATGGGTTTAATCTCCCAAAAAAAATTAACTAATAAAAAATGATATCTTAACCTCTTGTACTAACACGAGGTTAACTAAATGCGACAAAATGACTTTAGGTTTCGACTTTTAATGAGATAAGATTGTCTACACACGATTAAGAAACAAAGATTCTAATTTATCCTTTGATTAATTTCCAAGTTTAATCCTCGTACAAATAATCTAAATAATGACAAAACACCACGGTATTGTGTCTCAAGCGACCACAAAATACAAAATTGCCGCGATAATTAATGAATTAGCATGTGTCCAAATTGACGCCGACATCACACAAACATGTGTGTTAATAAAAATTAATTATTATACGGAATATCCTTTAATTCCCAAAAATAACTATACAGCAACGTTAACTCAATAATATGACATCATTTAATAATCAAATATATTCAAAATATCAAAGGATTAAAGAAATAAACGTGAAAATTCGTTAAAGAACAAGTAACAGTCTTCACTCACCTAGGTCGAAATCAAAAGTGAACTAGCAGGGATATTTCAAATGATGCTTCTACCGCGTTTGCGCACTTGTTGACTTCCGGTCGTTATTTCGGCGGGTAATTCAAATTTATTTAGCACGGGTGCTTAAATGAAAAAATTATTTTTTCGTTGCACAGGTGGTAAGATACGAAGAGGACTCCCTCCAAAATGTTAGAATTGATGTTATCAAGGTGTGGGTGAAAAAAAGCTTTGATAAGGCTGTACTCCTAACAGGCAACCGCGATAGATAGCATGATGATATCAGACGTGCTATGCAGCAAACAGATGTCAGCTAGAATAATGCATGGAGCTCAAGAATATGGCAAAATGTTGTGATTTAGAAGACCAACCCCTAAAATAAAGGTTTACCGATGTGAATAATAAAAAATCTCAAATTTTCCTAAAAGCGACTAACAGTTTTATTCAAATTTTGTGCGTTAATAGTAAATTATAAACCCAATTATGCCATTAATGGTTTTTTTCCGGAAAACTCACATAAGGGTAGTTTTACTTATTCGAAAAAATCTAAAATCTCAATTTTACGGGTCCAACAATTTGGCTTTAACTGTGTACCTTAAAAATACGTTACAGACCTAACAATGTGCCATTATTGTTTTTTTCTGGGAAATTCATATAGAGGTAGTTTATTGATGAACACATTTTTCAGTCACGCGATTATGTACCATTTATTTGACCGTGTCTACCAAGTTTCTACAGCGCACACGCGTTTATCGCGGAAAATGCGCTTGGCCAGTTTGTCGCTGAGCTAACAATTGCAGCGTTATAAAATTACAAAATTGTGGCTCGAATAAGTTACTTATACTAAGGCCAAGAAGTGTAGTTAACGGAGCAAAAAATCAGTGGCATTCTGGTTAAAGATAGTAGCTGATATGTAATACTTAAGCGGCACCTCGTTCCACTATATAATCCCACATAATTTAGACAAATGTATTAAGTTTTATCCGCCTACCAGAGATGAAATGCACGACTAGGTCATTATGTGTAATTGGTACAATCGACCAAGTAGAATAAATATTCGAATGTGGTGCCTTTATACCTAATAATTTGTTAAACTACTGTACAATTTTCTGAATAACTGTCATAAACGAACTTCACGAGACCATCCTTCTCATTCAGACATTACCGATTATGAAAATCCGTGTTACCAGACTGCAGCCTGGTTTGATGTTGCTTAAAACAATTTGGTTTGAGACAAAAGGAAATATTTAATTATTCTCAGTCAAACAAATTTTTTAATTAATTTTTAACCGATTTCCCACAAAAAATATTCTATAACTTTTTTTCATGAAGTTGATATTTTCAATGTTATTAATTTTTAAAAATTGAGAAATCGCCAATTTAGTAGAGGGTCCACGCCTTCGAAAGCCGTCAAAATCGCCAAGTAACCCATTCCAGCAAGGTAAATAATTTTTGAGCTCGGATATCGAAAGAGGGTCCATGGGCATCAGAAATGGCTTGTTGGACTTTTGTTGACGATTGCACAACTTCTCCACAAGAAAAAAAGATGGCGAAATGTTATTTCAAGAATTCGTGTTTTTAAACGTATACCTCTCGCTAGAGAATTAACTACATGCGATATTGATTTGATTTTTTTTATTTATATACTACTGACATGAGCGCATCTATCTGTACTAATTAAATTTCAAACTCGCTTACGGTTTTTTTCTAAATAAATCCTAAATCACAGTAACGAAATTTGTGTGTTTGAAATTTCGACGTGCGGGCAACTATATTAAATATTCAATTTTTTTATATACTATATACGAATGAAATATGGCTTAAAGATCAACAGAGTTTTTGCAAAAAAAATTAGCTCGATATCTTATACAGTTTTTGAGTTACCGACTTTTTAAAATAAACCATCGTGGTATTCCTGTTAGCATGCGGCTGTTTTCTGGCTAAGTGTAATGCATTAAGATAGTAAGCCAATACATTTTTGAAATTGTGCTATTATTTACATTTTTACAATTTTGCAAAAATATTAATAGGTAAAAAGAAACTCATTTGGCAGATGATTTACTCGATCTATTAATTATGAAGGTGTTGTATGGAGATACCTATTATTTATTAAGTATATTATTATTGTGGTACAAATGATATAGCATTTTACAAATATGAAAATATAAAAACGTAGACAAAACTTGTAATATATACATAAGTAATAATAATAATAATAATGCATAATAAGTATACACAGCTCAGTAAGCATTGACAAACCACAACATATGCATTACTATTAAGAAGCACTTTCCGCTAAAAACTGCTCTGTATTATTTCTGCCCTTAAAACAATTATTAGGAAAGGCTGCACATGCAACAGAACACCAAGTGGACGCACATTTTTAATCACACTTTACTTTACAATTCCACTATTTGTTTTCTTTAGAACCAGTTGTGACTTTTTGTCATCATTTGTGATTTTATTTGGTTATTCTCTATCAGATATCCAAATTTTTGGGAAAGGGTAAATTGGGAAGGAGATCGGAAAATCGCTTGGACTTGGACACTAAAATTTTATGTGCTTTGTTAACTGCTTCTCAAGTCGAGAAAATTTGTTATAAATCCAGGATTTTGTGTTAGGTAAGGGTCTAAACCACTTTTTGTGGATAATTTTTAGAATTAAAAGTATTTCGCAGTGAGCAGGGTTTTAACCTGCTTCGCTAGGTTCTTCAGTTGCTAGCTAAGCTAAGTACACTAAACCACTGGACTACCGTCCCCTGTAATGCTCGTTTTAAATGCAGTAAGGAAGAAAGGAAGTGTCTTGTGTAGGACGCGGACGTAGCTAACGTAAGTCTAATAACCTTAAGGAAAAACAAATACTGCCTTAGCAAATCTATGGATTTAAATTCACTACGGATGGCCGTAGTGAATTTAAATCCTTAATCCGTAAGTCCTATGTGAATCTGTATGGACAGATTCTCATAGGACTTACGAGCATCTTAAATTAGACGATCATCAATTGCATCGCAGTTGTCTCCAAAATTAATCAAAATATATAGTTGGCGTGTTCATTTTAAGGCAACAGTAACTGCTAACTTATCCTCTTCGGAAAGGATAACTGACGGGTCACACAATACACCGACTGGCAATAACGTTTTTACAATATTTTCTTCTTCATATTTTTCACTTAATTATTTATTGATTTCGTGAGTATCCTAAGATGCCCTTTGTTGTCATGTACCCACACAATTTTTGTAGGTTTTCTATTTTGCAAAAATTAAACACACCTTGCGCAAATATTATTGTGTTCCCTTCTTCATGATTGCAAGTTCACGTTATTTGGCAACGTATGTCTTTATTTACACCAATATTCTAAAATGTATTTTAGATTATTCGCTTTATATTTGTTACTGTTTATAAAGTAATTTCAGTTTAGAATAAGAGTTGTGTCTGTTATGGCGAATTCATAGAATTCTGATGGGTTTTTAAGTCATACCATACATTTTCTTAAATATGAAATTTCGGACAATTTTTATTTTTTAATCTCAAATTTGTACAATTTATTGACGATTTCATACTGTATTTGCACCTTTCGATATATACTGTCCTTCTAAGCGAAAATGACGTAACTGAAAATTTTCTAAGCAAATTGGAAGTACTTCAAAGTTTCCTTTTTTCAGTAATCATTAAACCATTATTTCTGCATCTGTATTTTAACATACTCTATTTTAAAATCACGTAGTTGTAACATAACACATAAATGATTGTCTAATTTTCAGACAATCGGTGATCTACTGATTAATAGTAATATAATACCTTAATCAAATTAGTTATTAGACTAATGTCGTAATGTGTATCCACAATTACACAGACCGAATCGTGCCGCAGCTGTCACGTTGCGCGTTATCATAACAAGACATTATTACGATCGAATTAAAAAATCTGTAACTCGAAAACTGTATGAGATATCGAGTTGATTTTTTTTGCAAAAACTTTGTTGATCTTTAGACGATATTTCATTCGCATGTAATATATAAGAAAATTAAACATTTAATGTAGTTGTCCGCACGTCGAAATTTCAAACACACAAATTTCGTTTCTGTGATTTAGGATTTAATTAGAAAAAAACCTTAAGTAATTTTGAAACTACTATGCGCTCATATCAGTAGTATGTAAAGAAAAAAAATCAGATCAATATCGCATGTAGTTAATTTTCTAGCGAGAGGTATACGTTTAAAAACACGAATTCTTGAAATAACATTCCGCCATCTTTTTTTCTTGTGGAGAAGTTGTGCAATCCTGAACAAAAGTCCAACAATCCATTTCTGATGCCCATTAGGACCCTCTTTCGATATGCGAGCTCAAAACTTATTTACCTTGTTGGAATGGGACATTTCAATTTGTAATGCTTTGGACCCCTTACTAATTTCTCCTTCTTTGACGCTCTGAACGTATATAAAAAAATGTTCTATTTACCATAAACAATTTTTTATAATAGCTAAAAAATAGAATTGATGATTTTTTATTTGCGTACCCCCACAATTCTCGTGTATTTTTATGGATCTAATCCATTAGCGCTCAACAGTTGAAAGGTGCAAGGTTCATTTAAAATTTAAATGATTGATGGATTTAGCCGTTACTTTGTAAATGATTTATTAAAACACTTATTTTGTTTGTAGCACTGTATTTTATTGTAACTTGACGCTATTATAGTTTCGATACTTCAACGTATCATCTTCAAAGCGACTCAAGTAAATGAATGAATACAAGAGAAAACCTAAGGCTATTTATAATTTACATTATTTCCCTAGTTTCTTTACTATTGTGTAGGAAATTTAAAATTAACAGAACTCGATAGAAATTAATAAAAGGATTAAAGATTAAAGGATTATGAATTAAATATATTAAAATGGCTTGTGTTATAGGTCCAACTGGTCATTAGGTAAGTAATTATCTGGAGTTTTGTTTGATTTGAAAATTTCTGTTAAATTGAATTTAAAACCTTATTTTGTACGTGTAATATATCAAGAGTATTTATATCTGGAAAATAATGGTTTAAGTCTAACAAATGGTTTGAAAAAGTGGAGTCTATTTTTTGGAGTCTGAAAGAGTGTAGATGTTTTTATTTTTTTTTCTTATAACATTTCACAGAAAATTGCGGGCATATTGTCACATCATAGTCTTAAGGTTGCCTTTAAACCACAAACAAGTGTCACATTTATTATATTATATAATGCAAAAGATAAAATAGAAAAATTCCTAAACTCGGGGTTTATAAATTGCCATGTTAGGACTGTAATGCTTTCTATATAGGTCAAACCGGTCGGTTCTTTGAAGCACGATACAAAGAACATCTTACGCTCTTTGCAAAGAATAGACTCCACTTTTTCAAACCATTTGTTGTAATCAAATCATCATTTTCCATAAATACTCTTGATATGTTACTCGCACAAAATAAAGGTTTTAAATTAAATTTATTAGAATGATTAGAAATTTTTAAATCAAACAAAACCCCAGGCAATTGCTTACTTAATGACCAGTTGGACCTATATAACCCTCTTTAATATATTTAATTCTTAATCCTTTAATCCCTTTATTACTTTCTATCTAGTTCTGTTAATTTTAAATTTCCTACACCGTAGTAATAAAACTGGGTAAATAATGTAAATTATAAATAGCTTATGTATGTTCTTTCATTTACTTGAGTCGCTTTGAAGATGATGCGTTAAAGTATCGAAACAATAGTAGCGTTAAGTTACAATAAAATACAGTGGTAGAAACAAAATAAGTGTTTTAATAAATCACTGAAATTTAAATGATTCAGACATTTCCGTGGAAACATTTTACACTTTTTTAAAAATCCTTTGCTTCAACTTAATTTTATATTCGCATCACCGCACCGATGGATTATTAAATACTGCATAGTCGCATTTTAAGCAGGCACCTAATCTATCTTTACACTAAATCATGTTCAAACTTGTTACGTTGGTTTTTAGCGAAAATGAAAACAAACTACAGATATTTACTTTGAATTAAATGGAGATTTACGAGTAAAGTTCCGGCACAACTAATGTGTTCAATTTTCATTGCTTTTATTTACAAAAAGTCTCCTCAATCTCGTCTGGTCTCGTATTATCGTCCACTTCAGAACGCGCTCCGCATGATGTGACAGATTTATCGAAGCATAGTAACTAGAGTAGTTTTGAGACATCCGTCTTTTAATATCCGCTTCTGTAAATTGAAATTGGTGATTCTTACTGTACTGCTGCGCTAGAAGTCTTTGTGGAAAAACCCACTTACTGTTCTATATTAAGGACCATGGACAAGAAATAAACATTTTCCTAACATCAGTAATATGTAAATCCTACTCTTTATCAGCAAGTATAGTTTACTTAATAGAAGCACTGGAAAATAAACATAACCATAACATAGCAGAAATTTACATTAATTAATATATTTTATTGTGCTTTGAATTATTTGATAATGATGTAACTGTCGAGACTGTAGTCACGGCTCTGAGTAAATATAGTGGTAGGAACAGTTGGCTTTTTAATAAAAGCACCGATATTTGGATAAAAATATATTTTTGTATAAATGCCACTAATGGTAGACTTTTAACGTTTACTAACTATATTAAAATGGTAATTTTATTACACCAATATTAAAAGTAAATTTAACATTAAAATACATACAATACCGTTAGTGTATCTTTTCAATTTGTGTTTAGGTGAGTACCCATCTGCACTCAAGACAGACGCTGCTGAATGTTATGTCTAAAATCCTACTAAAGACATTGCATAATCGAATCCTCAATTTTTTCTAATTCTTTGGGACTTCTTGTCACATGTATTTTTTTCTGTGGTGGTGCTCGGGGAATCTACAATTAACCAGTATGTTACTGGGAAATAACCTCTACGCCTGTGACTTTTTCGTCGAAGGATCAGTTAAAGGTTGCTTTTTTAAACAAATAAGTAACACAAGTATAAAAACTTGAAATTAAATATTTCGCCGACGTTTCGAAAATCTAAGCTGTTTCCTTTTTTTTGAAAAATCTTTTTTGCTGTGTATGGTAAATACACAGCTCTAAGAATGTTTGTTATATTCAATATCCATAGATACTTACTATTTACATAGAACTGTTGATATAGTTAACAGTTTTTTTTCATTTTTATACAATGTTACACGGTATTGAGTTACTAGATAGTTTTTTAGAACATTTAAATAATAAAGAACCTTCTATTAAATTTGCATTAGAAAAGGAAACTAGAAACGAATTACCATTTTTAGATGTTTTATTTAAAAGAGTAAATGGTACAATTGAAACAAGTGTTTATAGAAAACCAACACATACCAACAGATATTTAAACTTCCAACTTAAATCAGTCGATGCACGTTAAGAGGGGTGTTATAAAACGTTTGTATTATAGGGTCAATATCATTTCTTCTAATGATGAAATGTAAACAATGAGAAGCGTTTTATAAAAGAAGTTGTTATAAATAACCAATACCCTGAGGGTTGTGTCGATAAAACCTTCAAAAATATTGAAAATAGCAATCAGGTACCTACGACAAAAACCTGAAAATCGTTACATAGCGTTAATTCCTCATGTATGCGGATTATCCGAAAAGTTGCGCCGTATCGGTGATAGATTTGATATTAGGACGGTATTTCAAACAAACAACAATTTAAGATCTATTCTGACAAAGACGAAACCAAAGAACCAGGAGCAAAATTCAAAAAACTGCATTTTTTATAGTATTCCGTGTGAGTGCAACAAACATTACGTGGGTGGAGTCATCCAGACCGTTTAGTGTAAGAATGGGTAAACACAAAAATTATATCAGAAAAAAAGAAATTCAGAGGTCCAAGATCTGCAAACATACGTGGGAGAACGGACATAGAATAAACTGGGACTCGGCTAAAATTTTAACAAAAGAGGCGGATAGCAAAAAAACACCAATTAAAGAATTAGTGATAATATTATTGAATGAGGATAGATGCGTGCCGAATTGTTTCGTAGATGTCTGTACAACCTAGTTGCCAATGTTAAAAGAAGAACTTCGCAAACTTAACATTGTATAAAAATTAGAAAAACTATTAATTATATCAACAGTTCTATGTAAATAGTAAGTATCTATGGATATGGAATATAACAGACGTTCTTAGAGCTTAGAGCAAACAACGCTTTAAGATCTGTTCTGACGAAGACGATGCCGAAGAACCACGAGCAACATTCAAGAAACTGCATTTATAGTATTCCGTGTGAGTGCAACAAACATTATGTGGGTAAGAGGCGGAGAGCAAAAAAAGAAAAACGTGTGTATCCCAACTGGATTCTTCGTACAGTAGTTGGTGAATAATACTATTTGTGCCAAGACCAATATACTATCTGTAATAATGTAGATATATTGAGCCAATAATATTGAAATTTCGTATTACCTTGGTTTTTGTATCGAACATGTTTACAACTATTACAGTTTCATTATCCTCGATATCTTCTAAAGTCGAGTGACATAGTTCTTGACGATCACAATCTCCAAATATGCCGAAAATCGTAGCCACATTTAGCATTAATTATTTTTAGTTTGGTGCTTCCGCAAGAAAATTATTCACCTGCTCCTTAGTCAGTATTTTGGATTCTTTTATCTGTATCCTTCGCTCTTCCTTTTCAAAAACGCAGTAAGCTTAAATTACTTGCGTATGTCGTGATTGTTCCTTATATTCAGCATCGCATTGATCGACCAAAGTGTTGAAGACTTCTATGTTTTAGTTTTGTCTTCAAAGTACGCCAAGAATACATTCAGGATTCAACCCATAATTACTTCAGTTCAGCTTATAAGCTAGACCTGTACCGTCCTCGCAGCCTGTGGGTCGCACCATATAGGTGATTTCATGGAATTCTCCATATAGAAAAGTTTTGTCATCGAAATTGTGAGATTGATCTCCTTTGAAGCTTAAATGCAAATAATTACTCTTATGAAATTAGATCGCACTGAATGTTTCATAATAATTTATATCATACTTTGGTTTGAGCTTAAATGTACATTTAAACTTCAATTAAACTCCATGTGTCATTTTGCTTAAGTGACTCAATTTCTTGAACCATACTATATTTTACTCATTCGAATGCTCACAGTCAAAGGCTTCTTCATATATAGCAGGTTCAGAATAACCAGTAATGAGGGCTAAACAATAGGCAATGGTCTTTTTCGATCCCGTAAACCATATAACTTCGAAGAATTCTCTCGGGTGAGACTAGATTCATTAAAAACGTGTTTACCATCAGATTGACCCTGAATGTTCCCTTCTTCGGTATCCTCGTTAATTGATTCGTTGTCCTTGCCTTCAGTACCTACATTGGTCTCGTTTCTCGTTATTGGCGTCTTCTGCAACTGTAATTAAGATTAGCTCTTCAAAATCGTACATTTTTTGTTTGACTTTAGGAGAAGATTCTCCATCTTTTATTATCGTCACAGTTGTAACATCTACAAGTGAATTTTATGTTACTGCAAAGCAGACTGTCACATAGAAATCAGATTCAGAAACTTTTGTTTCCATCGTCATATCCTACCCAAATACCTTTTTCAGCTTTCGGATTCCATTAGTGTTAGTTTTCTTTTGCATGAGCAAAAGCTTCCTCGACAAATATTCTCAAATCAGTACATATCTGTATTAGTGAAATCTGTTTATGGAATCGTTGTGGCCGAATGAGAAGATACTTCCAAAAGACCAAATAATAAAATAATGTAATATCTTTGTTGTTTGCTGGTCAGTTTCGAACTTTCGAAGACCGTTGCATTGAAAGAGCTTTAGGCTACAACAATTACTTTTTGAATGTTGTCGATATTTTGTATCGTTTAGAAGATATTGCGATTGAAACATTTCTCAATTATGCCACAAACAGGATACAAATAATTATAAATTCAGTAAATATTGCTATGTTTGTTTAATGTCTAATTTGAGCGGAAATAATTTCTAACTATACGAAACAGAAACATGTTTTTACAGCCGAATTGTTAGTGAATAATTCTAAATTGGTTTTCAGTTTTTACCCTCTGGGGCTGTGTTGGACGCCGAAATCGCTGGAGGAGTATAAATCGGTATACAACTTAAATAGGATCCGATAACATACTCGCAACATTTTTGCCTTTCAGTGTACAGCGAATGTGATTTATTTTCCAGACGAGCTTTTAAAGTACGCTACACCTGGTGAATACGCCTCCATATTACTATAAAATGTGTAAATATTAGATTATAAATCAATATCTATGAAACAAAAAGCCACATAAATTCTTGATGTGCATGAAAGTATCTCATATCACGGTAGTACGTCAATGTAATTTATATTTAACAAAAGGAAAAAGTCAGTGATGCTGACACATGTATCAATACAACTTTAGAAGATATTAACTTTTTATTTTCTTTTCAGGTAAACATGATGTTATATCAAGAACGTACAATTATAAAGTGCTAGTGATAGGGTGGAGCAACTGTAAGTTTTCCTTTTGAGTTTTATAATTTCCTCTTTTAATAACATTAAACTTATGTACCTAACAAAGGAAGAATTGACATTATATTTTATTTTCCGCTTAATTTTTTTTATTGCTTCGTGTATAGACACGATATACAATGTTTGTTTGTTTGTTTTTATTTTTCATAAATTCCTTTTTCTGGTGTTTGCAAAATTCTACAAAGAATATATTTTATTTTCCACTTGATTTTTTTTATTGGTTCGTCTACTTATCAGAATAGAAACATATTGAAATTCGTAATGATCTGGAATTTAATTACTATAAATAATTATTTAGTACTATCACGAGTTTCCTTAGACCACTTCTCCTATTCTCGGCGTCAGTGGGTTAAATAATTAAAAATAAATTAAAAACAATTCTATTTCCGTTTAACTAGCTTGGACCCAAAACGAAATAATGACTTGGTCTCAAATTTTTACCACGTTATCACTATTTGTTAAAATGAAGGTTACATTTTAAAAAGTGTAGAAAACAGGACTGTATCTATAAAATGTAAAAGTATGTAGGGGTAAGTATGGCAAGCGGGAAACTTTTTTATCGATATAAATACAAAGTATACTGTGAAGAAATGAAGATAATGTAGGAGACTTTCTTCCATTTTGTTACTTTTCCCAGAAACTCACATTTGAAAATACGGAACATGCTCAGGGATAAGCGGCGCAGAAAGTGGTGTAAGATTAATTGACGTTGAACATAGAATTGTACTCGTTTAGACATCGAATGGGATGGTTTAAGGCAACTTATGTGAATAATTCGTCATTAAGCGTCGAACTCAACAAAACTCATTTTTTATGCCCCGGACAACTGACAACGCCATTCCCAATGCCTCTATAAGATATGGGAAGACAGAAATTGTGTCGTAAACTCAACATAATACATCAAAATGTCCAATGTATAAGTAACAAACTTTCAGTACTTGAAGTATTCTTGAATGAAGTGAAATGTGACGTATTTTGTGTTTCGGAACACTGGGCTAAATCCAATCAAATACAATCGATTCAAATTGATGGTTATGTCCTTAAAGAGTATTTTTGTAGAAGTTCGCTAAAAAATGGCGGTACCTGTATTTATGTACAGAATGCAATTGAGTGCTGTGAGCTTAGTTATATAAAACAATTATCAACTGAAAAACATTTTGAATGTGTCGGTGTTAAATGTAGTTTAGATAAGAACGAATTCATACTGGTTTTGGTATTATATAGGAGCCCAGATGGTGATATTGACATATTTTTAAGTAAGTTAAATATTGCAATTAATTTACTGACAAAAAACAACAAACTTCATAATATAGTCATCTGTGGAGATTTCAGCATAAATTTCTTAAAACCATCTAATAATTTAAATAATCTTTTAGACATTTTAAACTCTTATTGTATTGGCCCTATATTTAAGGTACCTACGAGGATTAATAATTGTTTGGACAATATTTGTACGAATTTAGATAAAACTATTTACAACAACAATATAATTGAAAATGGTGATAGTTATCATAATGCACAGCTCTTGTCTGTTTTTAAAATTCCTCATCACACAAAAAGAACTCTGAAATATAGATCCTTGGACAATGCAGAAAATATAAATTATTTTTGTAAATTATTGGCCTCGGAAAATTGGGAATATTTAGAGAATGACAGTTACGATGTAAACAAAAAATTTGACCTTTTTATGGATACCTTCTTACATTACTTTGAATTGGCATTCCCTGTGAAAACAAAAACTATTAAAAACAGTGATTGTAATAACCCTTCAAAAAAATGGCTCTCAAAAGGTCTAAGAATATCCGCACAAAAGTTAAAAGATTTATACCGCCTTACTTTAATTGGAAATCAGGATATTATAGATTATTACAAAATGTATAAATCTCTATATCGGCAACTCATAAACAAAGGGAAAAAAATGCATAATGACAAAATTATAGAAAATTCACAAAATAAGTCTAAGACTGCCTGGAAACTTATAAACACGAATAAAGAAAGAGGCCACAAACAAATTAGTTTAAATATTGATAATGTTTTGCATTCTGATCCCGCAACCATAAGTAATAAATTCAATGATTATTTTAACAACATTCCTAAACTTTTATTAAGAGATATGAACCACCAGTATAAAGAACCACAAGTAAATAAAAATAAATTATCATTTTTTTTCCAACCAGTTGATGAACTTGAAATATCTAATATAATAAAAGGTTTAAAAAACTCAAGATCCCACGGGGACGATAACATTAGTGTCAATTTGCTGAAAAAATGTCTAGCGGTAGTTATCAAACCTTTATGTCTGATAATTAATTCTTCCTTCTCCGAAGGTATGTTTCCAGATCGACTTAAAATTGCTAAAATTAGACCGGTTTTTAAAGCAGGATGTAGAAACAAAATTGATAATTATAGGCCCATCTCTATTCTAAGTTCATTTTCAAAAGTGTTTGAAAAATGTGCGTCTAACAGGTTAATAAGTTTTTTTGATAAATGTGATTTATTTAATAATAATCAATTTGGTTTTCGGAGAGGTCGCTCCACTACTACAGCTGTCACTAAATTTTTGACAGAGTTATATGACAACTTGGACAATACAAACAAGTGTATAGGGATATTTTTAGATCTCAGTAAAGCCTTTGATCTAGTTGATCACAATTTACTTTTGCAGAAGTTAGAGAATTATGGCATTCGAGGGGTATCACTAGTTTGGTTTAGGAGTTACTTACATGGCAGAAAACATTATGTACAAGTAGAGAGCATCAAATCTAATCAAATGGAACTAACAGTAGGTGTGCCACAAGGGTCTGTTCTGGGGCCACTACTGTATATAATTTATGTTAACAACTTTTATAGTACAAATTCCATTCTTTTTGCTGATGATACTTCTTTACTTATCACAGCCCAAAGAACTGATGATTTAATCTCAAAAGCAAACGAACAATTAAGCAGTGCTCACGATTGGCTTACCGAAAATAGTCTCATACTACATATTAATAAATCCATATTTATTCACTTTAATACTAGTAAAATTAATGTTAATAAGAGCCTCTTCATAAAGTCTAATAAGAGATCCATTCGACAAGTTACATATACGAACTTTTTAGGGTTGCACATTAGTGAGAACTGTAATTGGACTGTACATATAAACGAAATCTGTAAAAAAGTAGCTCCAATATGTTATTGTATAAGTCAATTACGGTGGATAATTAGTAAATCAACATTAATTACATACTATTACGCATATTTCGAGTCAACTATTAGTTACACCGTAATTGCTTGGGGTGCTTCACCTGATATATTGAGAGTTTTTAGATTGCAGACGAGAGCTGTGCGTCTAATAGCGGGAGTAACCAGGCGAGCTAGTTCTAGAGACATTTACAAACAATATAAAATACTTACGCTACCCTGTTTATTCCTCCTTAGTCTTTTAATATATGCCAGATCACAATTAAATAATAATACTATTAATGTAAATCATTCATATAACACTCGAAACATTCACACCCTAGAAATTCCGTATCACAGGCTAACATTATATGAACATAGCCCAAAATATTTTGCAATTAAGGTGTACAATAAACTACCGAAGTCTATTGACGAAAAATATTTTAAAATTAAAATAAAACGTTTAATGAAAAACAAAGCATACTTTTCTATTAATAAACGAGTACCTTAACGATACTTTGTAATTTTTATATTTTATATAAATTAATTTTAATTCTTTTTATATTGCTTTTATTTGTTTGTTTATATATTGACACTTATATTTAATCTGATGCTTCAGATATTACCTTGACTTGTCCTATTTCATGTAAATGATCGTTTGGATAAATAAATTATTATTATTATTATTATTATAGATAACAGCACTATAATCATATAATTAATGATTGAATGCATCGGTGGATTACTTATTCATGTTCAAATCTGTTTAAGATTTTTCTTGATAGTTGGCAATTTTTGTATTTAGTGACCCAGTACTGTAGTTAGTTGGTACTAAATTTGCACGGTCCTCGTTTTAAACAAGTTTTGCATATATTTCCTCTACCGTTTTACATTGTCTTCAATCTCCAGTATGTTTGTTTATAACATAAAATTAACTTCAAATTTAAAAAATAATAATTTGACCAATGATTTAATGTTGTACGCAATTTATATTTTTTTTCTGATATGAACTTCAGGTTTCTTCTTAAAGTTTTTGAAATCTCAATGATCCTGTATATTTGACCTCATTATATTTGGCGGTCTTGTACTCATTGAATTACTAAAAGAGAAGAATTCATTATATTTCTAAAAATAGAAATTTCGCGGGGAAATTTCGTTAAATTTAAATTTCTGTATTTTCCTTAATTTATATACCCGTGTAATTGTCTAAGGTCAAAGATTCAGTCCAATTATATTAACTGTAGATTGTTCGTTATCGATTTTAATGCTGTTGAGTTTTCTCGATTTGGAAAAGTCTTGATTTATTGAAACACTACCGATAGTCAATAAGGCAGGTAGGTTCTTTGTCACTAAGTATATTTTTTTTACGTTTCTCAAGATTTTAAAAGCATCTACCTGTCTAGTTTTGTTACATTCATGCCGGATCCGCTCTTTAACTTATCGTGGACGATAGTACGTATGGTCTTAATGTCGAAAGTTTGCTTATGCTGAAGACTTAAAAATATTTCTCGAAATAACATCAATCGAAGACTGTGAGAAATTGCAAAATAATTTAAATAAATTTGATGGCTGGTGCGTTATCAATAAATCCACTGAATGCACTGTGTAATACCTTGTCATTTATTAGAAAACAGTATATTTCTCTATGATTATATTATTCAGGGTGTCTTATTGCACAAACCAGACGCTTTCAAAGATTTAGGAGTTCACTTTGATTCTACACTTAATTTTATAAAAGATATTGAGTCAATAGAATCTCGCGCCATTGAAGTTTGATTTCTCACACGAAACTGTAGGGGTTTTGTGGACATTGACACCGTACGTTACATTTGTAAGATTCCTCCTTGAATACGCATCATACGTTTATATCCTTCAACTCGAAAAGATACAACGTAGGTTTCTCAAATCGGCTACGTATATAGTATATGGTTATTATCCGCAAATCGGGTTCACCACGAAATACTGCTTCGTTGCTTTAATGTATACGAACTGGACAAAAGGAGAGTAGCCGCCTCTGTAATATTTTTGTATAAAATAGTAAGTAATCGCCTAGATTGCATCAGACTCACCAATCGAATCGTATTAAAGGTATCTAGAATCTCCTTAAGAAATAGCAACCTACTTCATCTTCCTACTATTAGAACAAATATTCTCTTGTCATCACCGCTATGACAAATGTACCTTAACTCCATAAAAAAAACTACTACATAAAAAACGAGATCTTGGAACTAGATTGTTTTTTGAACTTATCCGGTTAAGGGTTGGGCGGTAAATAGGGGAGAAAAAATTGAGCAAGCTGGTACGAGTACAAAAATTTGGGATTTGGTATATATACTATCTCACATTTTTTTATAATATAACCACCCCCCCCCGCACTAAACCCTCTCCATTCTTAAAGGGATTAATAAAATAAAATTGAGATATCCACTTGAAATTTGGTACACGTGTAATATATTATAACGACACCTGGAACTAGATTATATTTTGAGATGATTCCTTTGAGGTTAAATAGGGGTGAATATGGGAAAATAAGTAAATCAAGCTGGTAAGAGTACAGAAACTTGGGATTTGGTATACGTACTAGAAGTCAAGGCCTCCAGATTTTTTTATAGTTTTTCTCAACTCTCCTCACCACCCCCACTCCATTATAATGGGGTTGATAAAATAAAATTGAGTTATTCATTTGAAATTTGGTACACGTATATATTATAACGACATCTGAAACTAGATTATATTTTGAGTTGATTGCGTTGAAGGGTCGGGAGCTAAATAGGGGTGAATGTGGAAAAATAAGTAAATCCAGCTGGCAAGAGTACAGAAACTGGAAATTTGGTGTAGATCCTACCAAGGCCTCACATTTTTTATAACATTTCTCACCCCCCCCCTCACTCCCACTCCACTCCGTTATTAAAGGGGTTGATAAAATAAAATTGAGATATTCACTTGAAATTTGGCACAAGTAGGTATATATTATAACGATATCTGTAACTAGATTATATTTTAAGATGGTTCGGTTCTTATTAAATAAGGTTGAATATTATGGCAAGAGTACAGAATCTTGGGATTTGGTGTATGTACTAGAAGTCGAGGCCTTTTATAGTATTTTTCAGTTCTTCCAACCACCCCCACTCCAATATTAAAAGGGTTGATAAAATAAAATTGAGATTTTTGCTTGAAATTTGGTACATGTATGTATATCATGTATGTATGTAATATCAACCTAGACATACACAACGGTGTATTCTTCAGTCTTCTTTTGAAACTCGTAATATTATATAAATAGTTACTATTTTTTTATCTTGACATAGAGTTATCTAGTTTTATTTTTTTTCTCTTCTCCTAACTATATATATATTTTTTTGTTTTATCAAGTATATATTGTTTCTTTTATATTCAGTAAATTATATTATATATTATTTAGATATAGCATTTAGACTAAGGCTCACTAGATATCCACGCGCGGATTTTCCATGTGGATACTCTTAACTTTATTATGATTTAAGCACATAGTTTGAAATAGTTTTTGTATAAATATTCCTGTATATATCTATTTGCATCTAATAAAGTTATATTATTATTATTATTATTATTATTATTATTATTATTATATTATAACGACATCTGAAACTAGATTATAATTTGAGGGGGGTAAGTAGAGGTAAATATCGCAAAGTGAGTAAGACAAGTTAGTAATAGTATAGAAACTTGGAATTTGCTGTATACCTATACTAGAAGCCAAGGCCTCTTATTTTTCCACCCCTCCACTACCCCCACTCCATTATTAAAGGGGTTGATAAAATGTAATTCAGATATTCGCTTGAAATATAGTACACTTAATGTATTATAACGACATCTGGAACTAGATTATACTTTGAGATGATTCCGTTGAAGGGGTGGGGGTAAGTAGAGGTAAACAGATCAAAATGAGTAAAGCGAGCTTATAAGAGTGCAGAAACTTGAAATTTGGTGTATACTAGAAGCCAAGGTCTCAGATTTCTTTATAATATTTTGCAACCCCCCTCCGCCACCAACTGCACTCCATTATTATAGGGGTTGATAAAATAAAACTTTAATATTCACTTGAAATATAGTGCACATATGTACTGTAGTGACATCTGATTGAGATGATTCCGCTAAAGGGGAGGAGTGTTTCAAATTGGGGAAAATATGTAGAGCAAGCTAATAAGAGGCCACAAACTTCATTTTTGGCGTATATGCTATAAACCAATGCAAAGCCTCACTCTTTTTGACATCTGTCTCAAGTATTATTAAAATTTAATGACCAGTTATTTCCACACACTAGAGTGCAAATAAAGTCAAGATGTTTTCCTTTAAGAGACTTCGCTGGGGAATCTGGATGTGGAAGTAGTGATTTAGGCAGCGATTTCTTTAATTCAAATGATTGTTTATCTTAAAAACTGTCATTTTTGGCTTTTGTTTAGCTTTTCTGTTTTTAATTGGTTTTTTTTTGCCATGTGCACATATTACTCTAATACAAGTTTATACACCTACTGGATGTATAATTTTGTTTATATTTTGATGTTTTTGTGTTTTAATTGATTTGTGATTGTATATTTTTTCTCTCTTTATCCTACAATTTGGCCTTGTGTCTGTTGGATGTTGTAGTAAATAAATAAAATTAAGTGTGTAATTAACCTTAAGTTATTGATATCTATTGTGTGATTGTTATCAAAGACATGTTGAACAATAATAAACGTCTTAGTTCTCTCTTGTACTGGGCAATGTCTCTTAAATCTTGTCGTAAATAGACGTCTTACTTGCCCAATATACTTCATATTACAGTCCTGACAACCGATAATTTGGCCAATAAACTAATGTTACACATATTGCACTTAGCACATATTTGAAGGGACTTTACGCTTTTAGTTTTATCAATGATTATTATAATGTTTTTGTCGTATCAACTAGTTTTCTCCTTAAAGTTGTTTAAAACTCACTAACTCCGTATATTTTCTCACTTCATATTTGTCGAATTTGTAATCATTGCTCTATTGAAAATGCATTAAAACTGTATTTTACTCCTTGTGTAATTCTTTAAGGTCAAAGGTTCAGTCCAATTATATTAGCTGTCGATTATTCCTTATCGATTACTGACTAATTAATACTGCAGGCTTAACTGCCCTTTAACTCCCATTATACGAATTAAAGCATCTCAATTTATCAATTCCTAACCTTATGTTATTGTCGGGTTAGATTTCTTGACAGCTTTGCGGTTTGATAATCTAGGGCATGGATTACAGCCTGATAGTTCGAATGTCACACTGGAATAATACGGTGTTCCTTGATGCAAAGCAAACGTTAATATGTATGAATGCAACAAAAATGTATATCACGTAAATCTGCAATCGAGTCTCAAGTTTGTCTTTGCACTACCGGCATTTGCGATTGATTTATAGAAATATTCCTCCTATTGCTGGGATGGCTACATAAGATCAAAGGTTAGAGGTTAGTCGTATTTACGACTATTCCAACGTGTTCACAGACCGTGTAAAATGTTATTCAGTGCTGATGCAGTTCTCGTGTACTACTTCTGCATTTTTTGTATACTAAAATATAGGTTATTCTCGTTGATTTATAGTCGTAAACATTGGGATGTTTGATGTATACAGGGTGTTCCAGGTTCCTGTAAATAATTCAGGAAAGTGTAAATATAGCGAAAAATAGCCCTTAGGTGGTTTACATAGTAAATAAAAGGCTCTTGACTGTATTTCGCACGATATTTTGTTAAACAAGTTATACTCTTATGAGATTAGGGGTTTATTTCAAACATTTTTTAGATCATATTTGTCGAATAGAAAACAGACCGTATGTATAAACAATAATTTCCCGATTATGGATCAGTTATACTCGGAGTACCCCAAGGTTCAGTTTTGGAACCCCTGTTGTTAATTATGTATGTCAATGGCTATTCCATAACATGTTCTCCAACACCTGTGCTGCATTTGCTGATGATACAACCATAATAAATTCAAGTCCAGACATGAATGATCTCATGCGAAAAAGTATATCTCAAGCCAAACAATGGTTTACATCTAACAATTTGAAATTCAATGAAGAAAAGACAAAAAACTCAAAATCTAGTCTTTTTTACCAGTCATAATATAACTAAAGGAAATAACGCAAAACTGCCCAGTGTCACTATTGACGACAGACTAAATTAGTCTCCTCACGTTGCACAACTTAGTCAGAAACTATCGAGATCGGTATTTGTCTTACGTAATCTAACAAGAACGTTATCATCGGAGACTCTGAAAATGAGCTATTTTGCGCTATTCATTCACATATTAGTTATAGTACATTGCTGTGTGGTAACTCTTCATATGTAGATAAAGTTTTCGGACTATAAATACATGCTGTCAGAATAGCGGTCAGTGCTGCAACCCTATTTTTAAAAATCTCAAAATAATGCGTTTTTCGTCTTTATATTTATGTCACTTTATTAGTTTATAAAGAGTCAATTTACTACAAATACTGAAGTTCATAACTATGGTACTAGAAATAGAGATGATCTTCGAACACCACGCTTTCGACTTTCGAAAACAACAAACAATTCTTTAGATCTAACTATCTTAAATCCTTGTCGAATCCTAATTTTGAGGGCATAATTGAACAGCATTTGCTTATGCATTGTTTTTATTCAGTCGAGGAAAAAACTTTTTTGAACTCCGGAATCGGTTGCAGCATCCTCGAAAACGGTGGGGGAACCAGATTGCCGATTGCAGATGTTTGTCATTTTTGTGCAAAATCCCGACTCCTTACCTCCACTGCAATATCGATATACGATAATAAGGTTCAGTTAGCAGGAGTTTCAAAGTGTCCTAAAATCATAAAAATGCTAATATTTACGATTTCGTCATAAAAAGTTCATATAAATAAGATTAAGTGCCATAAAATGTCATAAAATAACCAGTGCTACATATTTCCGCCTTTTTTAAAACCATATTCCCAAATTTTAGTGATTTTATTCCTAAGTTCGTGAGTGTTGTTGGCACTTGGCAGTAATGCAAACTGGCTACCCGGCAATAAATACTAATCAAGCATCCGTCAACAATAGAGAGGGAAGATGCGGTTTTAAAGTGCGTTAAAAGGAGAGGCAAATCGAACTCATATATTAGATGAAAGCCTGGAGAATTCTTGCGATCTGTTTGGTTTGGTAAACATAATCTTATCTTCGGGATCTTGGCGGCTTTTTTATCAGGTAGAAAATTCGTGTTTACTTTTTGTGCAAATTGGTTTTTATGATTTTAAGTATTATAAGTCACGGTAATGCTCGAGAAAAGTTTTAGTCTTAATAAGTTTTATTAGATGACAGGATCAGCCTTTCAGAGGACGTTCTTATTTCTCTGGGATTTATAAAATATCAACTTAAATGCTCAGAGGACATCATAGAGTTCAAAGTTACATCCAGACTAATGGAGTTGGTGAAAAATTCCAGTAGAAAATATAAGCAATATTTTGAAGAAAGAAAACGCCAGGAACTAGAAAGTAAAAAACCAAAGAGCTTCATACAGAACAAAAAGAGAAAAGGCTGATGCATGAAGAAAAGATCACAGAGTTAAAAAATAAAATAGTCCTAAAAGAGGCAGAACTAAAAGTAGCCGCAGCTGTTACCAAAGAAGTTAATGAAAATCGTTCACAGACATTGAATAATAAATGTAAATCCTTGAATAGAAATGGGATCATGGAAGCATATTCTATGGTTAGCATTGGTTTAGAAAAAGCAGAAAATGTAAAAAGGGAGCTTGAAGAGCTTATGAAGCTCATGCAACAACACGAACGCGATACAAAAAGATTTAAAACGAAGTGAGGAAGTGATTTATGAATTATTATTAGAAGTCTTTATTTCGTTACTTAGCTTTAAGTTTCCAATGTAAAATGCACAAACAGCAAAACATTTTTTTATTATTACAGAGACATATAATAAAAAATAAAAGCAGGGGGTGCTCATGGTAACATTTCTCTTTCATGCGCGTTCCTCGGTTGAGGGCCAAAAGTTTGTCAGCACTCCACACGCCTTTTACTGTACTGTTTTGACACTATCTACAAGCTCTTGAATTATTAACACAGAGGCAACGGCAGCTGTCTGGACTATACTCGTACAAAGTGTTTAGCAACATAAGTCGTGATACGTATTTGCAAGGGCGACACATAAAGAGAAACACAGCGTCCTTGCCCTACCTTATAACGGATTACATACCAACTTAAACGCAGAAGGTATGCAATCATAGTCGAGAATTGCGCAGCATATAGACCATTATTTGGAGATGTAGAGCAGTCGAGCCGTTGTCTCCCAGAGGTTAAGGAAGTAAGAGTTACATTGATGTCACATTTTGCCTATTATTCCCAGATTGTCTAATAAATCAAAATGTACCTAGAGTAGACAACTAATTGAAACATATTCTTTATAGGATTTTGCAAACAGCAGAAAAAATAACTATAACTAAAGGAAAAACTTCGTGTAAAAATATTAATGAAATCTTTGCATTCTTTCGATAACCTGAATTCTGGTTCTGCTAGCAAATTAAAATCCTAAAATGAATTTGTCTAATTTCTTATTTGACAATTCTCATTCTAACACTAGCATCCACACAGTCCCCTATGGCCATGCAGATTAAACTAGTATCTACGTAACCCCCTACGATCATGAAGATTCAGTTAAAAATGAGAACAAAGGCCTAAAATGAATGTATTTATCTACCTTGTCTTAAAAAAATATTCATTCTAATGGATTACATTTTCATGAAATGTATCATTCTGTTTCTTGGAAATGCTTAGCCTTTGAATCGTTTTTCCGCCCGTATTCTGGAGCTCATCAGAAAGACATAAAACCACTTATAAAGATGTTTCATGCAAAACCAAGACCATTTCTATGAATTAGTATGAAATAATTATATTTGACATTAACTGATAAAAGCAACCTCACCTATCTATTAGCTAACTAATATTGGAGCCTATATACTCTATGCATGTTTAAAAATGAATTATTATTTGTTTGCTTATAATTGTATTGAAACATATTCTTTATATATAATTATTTCATACTTATTCATAGAAATTGTTTAAGGTATAATATCACTCTTTTATTTTGCTTTTAAACTCTATGACAATATCTTAAACGTGTGTTCCGCATTTTTGAGTCTCTCCAGGAAGAATCAAAGCCATACAGTTTATTAAAATGCCTTAATATTATAAGGAATAATTTTATACGTAATATTCAAACTGTTTTCTGTTAATATTCGTATATAAATAATTCCAAGCATACGCTTAAAGAAAACGAAAGTGAGGATATGATTCATTATATTTTTAAGGGTCACTTAACCGAGCTATGTTTCCCACATTACCGTATGCAAGACCATGAATAGAATATACATACCAATAGTAATTCATGGTAGAATGGAAATTATGTTATTTTTTATTTTATATTACCGCAACAGTGATTATTTGAAGAACACATTTTACGGGGGATCGTATACGAGGAGTGATAATCTTATGCAATCCAACCAAATATAATTTATAATTATTAGAATGTGATAGTAAGTCTTAAAAACACTCATTGAAAATATGTTCTCGGTTCTCATGATATTGTTCTTTAGACTACACTGTATTATTATTATATAATATAGCGTAAGCATTCACTACTGATTGTAATATATTTAGCCGTTGCTTTAAGTACAACAATCTTAAAAACAGAGAAGCGGATTTTTGTTTAAATATGTATTGTGAACTACTCACTAAAATTTGAATAACATCGGTTTAAACCTCAAAAAGATTTCTACCACAAAATGTACCTATTTTTAGCGAAACTCATCACATTGAATTTTAAATGGTGGAAAAATCAAGGCTTCTTTTATTATTTTATACTCAATAAACTAGAAGAAACTTTGTACTCTTCAGCGATTTATTGTAATTTTCATATAATTGTTGCATATACTTTTCGCAATTTTTTGTAAATAATGTCAGTTTTAGTTATTTTTAATTCGATACGAGATCTGGAACTAGATTATATTTTGCGCTAATTTCGCTGAAGAGTTGGGGGTTTAATATGAAAACGAAGGTCTCATATTTTTTATAATATTTTTCAGCCACTAAAGCTACTAAAAAGGTTAATATAATAAAATTGAAATATTCACTTGAAATTTGGTACACGTATGTATTGTTATGAATTACACCCCCCTTGGAATTGGAGATAGTACGCCTATGCCTACTGATGGTGACTGGAAAGGCTCTAGAAAGAGCCAAGGACTTTTCTAGATTATGGTTGGAGAAGATTCTGGATTAATCTAGAGCTAATTTCGGAGTATATAAGGCGCGATTACAAGCGCGGAGGAGGAAGTTTTATGAAGAAAGCAGTTTATAAAAGTGAACAAGTAGAAAAGTGGAAAGTGAGGTTAGATAAATAGTAAATAAAGTGAATTTGAAGTATTGTAGTCAGTAAATAGTTAAATAAAGTGTTAGTAGTGTTTATCTCTTGTTAAAATTATTTAGAACCCACGGATTCATACAGGGTGTTTCCCAAAAAGGTGGAAATCCGTAACAGTATTATAACAACATCTGGAATTAGATTATATTTTGAATGATTCCGTTGAAGGATTGGGGGTTGAATAGGGGTAAATAGGGGAAAATAAGTTAAGCAAGTTGGTAAGATTACAGAAACTTGAAATTAGGTGTATATGCTAGAAGCCAAGGCCTCAGATTTCTTTATTATATTTTTCTACCCCCCACCACCTCCACTCCATTATTAAAGAGGTTGACAAAATAAAATTAAAATATTCACTTGAAATTTGGTACACGTATGTATTGTACTGACATTATTTGATTGAGATGATTCCGTTGAGGGGAGGGGGATAGAGGAAAATAAGTAATGCAAGCTATTAAGAATCCAGAAACTTCCATTTTTGGCGTATATGCGAGAAGCCAACACCTCCATTTTTTCATGATATCTGCTTCAAATATATTATTAAAATTCTGTCACCAAATATTTCCACATACTAGAGTGCAAATATAATAATAATAATAATAATAAACTGCATTTTTAATCGACATAGCTTGCCCTAACACCCACAATCTGCAAAACACAATCGACGAGAAGATGCAGAAATACACGGAGCTAAAATTTGAAATTAAGCGAATCTGGAAGTTAGACAAGGTACAAATTCTGCCAATAGTAATCTCGACCACCGGAATCATACCGTCAGGCCTACGAAATAACATCAAAACCCTAGGACTGGACTCCAATCTGTTCAAAGTAATGCAGAAAGCCGTCATTCTGAACACCACACGCATCACCCGCAAATTCTTAGAGGATTGAAGATGTTTTGGCTCAGGCCCGCACTTCTTTCCAATACCAGCATAAAAACGCTGAGATAATTGAAATAAATAATAATAATAATACCCCTCGTGTGTACCTCCCACGAAATCGGGGGGGCAGAGGGCTCTTGGGGTTGGAGTGTATGCATGGCAGAGTGGCACTGAGCATGGCATGTAATGTCCTTAGGAGCTCAGACCCGCTCCTGAAATTAGTGAGAGATCACGAAAACGCAGGGGTGGGTGCAGGATTGTTTAAGGCAGCAAAAAGAGCCGCAGATGAACTCGTCTGAAGGCCCAAATAAAAGCTGGCGAACAGGAACTTCTGTTTAGGCAGCACGTCGATAAACCCATGCACGGTGTATACTATAAGAACGTAGAAACACTGGGTTTATCGACCAGGCTGACATTTGCCTTTTTAAGGTCAGCCGGGCTAAAGTCGGAGACCGAGGAATTCATTGTGGCCTGCCAAGATGGTGTTATTAACACGTTGGTCTACCGAAGCCGCGTAATGGGTGTAGAGGTTCCTGATATAAACTGTAGGACCTGCCATCAGGCGCCGGAGTCGCTCATGCATTTACTTTCTGCATGTCCGATATATGCGATTTCGGACTACATCCAACGCCATAACGCGGCGTTACGGGTACTGTATTATCATCTACGGCACTCGTACGGGATAGACCAAACACCAGTGCTGCCTTACGTCCCCGGAGATATTGAGTCCGTGGTCGAAAACGAGAGGTGCCGAATTTATTGGAACTACTCGTTTCCGACAGTCAGGCTAATTCAGGCCAACAAGCCTGACATAGTCCTCCTCGGCCATCAAAACAAGGTGATGTTTGTTATCGAGTTCTCGACACCCGCTGAGCCAGACATCGCTTTGAAAGAGGAGGAAAAACGGACCAAATACCGTGGTCTCCGGTACGAGCTCCAAGTGCTGTACCCAGGCTACTCGGTCAAGATGGTCGTCCTCATAATCGGTGTACTAGGAGGTATGAAGCCTACGCTGCTGTCAGGATTGAAGATCATACCGGCCTGTCAGAAGTCTGCTGATTGGTTGGCAGGCAAAATGCAGAAGGCAGTCATCTTGGGGTCCCTTCGCCTGCTTAGAGCACATGATTCTGGAATCTACAGTCACTAACCCTGCGGGATGTGGGGAGTGGCTGTGGATATATTGCTGGCGCTCTTTCCGTGTGACATCGGAGGCCACGGAAGACTGTCCAGTGTCGGGAACCCGCAAAAAAAAAAAAATAATACATTTATTTACCAGTACAAAATACATAGTAAAGAGGTACAAATTCGGCACATACAGCCGTTGTTCCATTTGCCCTGCACACGTACACACGCACACCCACACACTCACACACACACACACAAAATAAATACTATATTATTTAAAAAATTACAAAATATTTGAAGTTCCTATACAAATTTTTAAGAAAATAAAGAAAAACATATACGTAGGTGTACCTTTGTTCAAGTTCTGGTGGTGTCTCCCGCAGTATATACCCATCGAAGCATACAGGTGAGGCAGTCAATAGCGAGGTTGTTCATTTTGTTTAAGTAACAGCATATTTTTTATAGTATTTGTGAACTTATTATAAGAAAAATGTTTGACGTCATTATCAAGTTCATTCCATAAATGAGGTGCAATAAAACTAGATGATTTTTGAAAAATTGCGGTTTTATGTTGTTTTACCAAAAAATTCTCTATATATCTAGTATTATGGTGATGAACTTGGGTAACCAATTTTGTACGTAAATAGTTTGGTTCACCTGTACTTAATATTCTCCAGATGAAAGTATATATATGTAACAATCTACGATATTCCATATTTAATATTTTAAATTCACGTAAATAAGGTGATATATGGTTTCTGTATGGAATACTATAAATAAAGCGCATACAAGAGTTCTGTACTTTTTGAACAGTATTTCTCATTAGAGGAGACATAGTGTTTCCATATACGATATCGCCGTAGTCAAATAGAGTTAAAATTAACGTATTGCAAAATTTATGTTTAGTATCTAAAGTTAAAATGTTTTTTAAATTATACAATTTCTTTAGTCGAAAATTTGAGAGCTTCACTTTATTAACATGTTTTTCGAATTTTAAAGCCGAATCTATATATATTCCCAAATTTTTTGCATTATCAACAATAGGGATGCTTTGATTATTTATCAGAAAATTAAAGTCAATTGCAGTGAAATATTTTCTCGTTGAAGGAGTACCTATTAAAATTGATTTTGATTTTGAGCTATTTAATTTCAGATTATGATTGCATGCATATGTATAAATGTTCTTTAAATCCAGATTTATTTGGATTTCGGCTGTTTGAAATTCTGATACATTAAAAGAATAATAAATCTGTGAATCATCTGCGTATTGATGTAACGAGCAATATTTTAAACTATTGGACATATCGGTGACATATAGAAAATAGTAATGGTCCTAAAATTGACCCCTGAGGGGCACCACTGTTTAGGGTTTTAGATTGCGAATAATTTTTATTAATATTAACACATTGTTTCCTTTCGCTGAGGTACCTGGACATAAGCTCTATTGCATATAAATATAGTCAAGATGTTTTCCTTTGAAGATGGTTGAATCGTTAATCTGGATGTGGAAGTAGTGATTCCTTAGGCAGCGGTTTCTTTTTGTTATTCCACATCCACGTAGCGGACTAGTAATCACAAAAATAAATTCAATTTTTGTTGTTGTTGAAATAGGTTTAGAATGCCATGAAACGTGTGGATTTTAAAGAGCAAAAAGGAATTATGTCGGTCTGTCTATCAGTCTGTCGGTCTATCTGTAACTTTTTTGTGCGCACGTTTTCTTGGGTTTAAGATGTTGACTTGAAATTTAGTACATATATGTATTATAATGAGATCTGGAACTGTATTATATTTTAAGCTTATTCTGGTGAGGGGTTGGGGATAAACAGGGGTAAATAGGGATAAATAAATAAAGCAAGCTAGAAAGACTCGAGAAACTCGGGATCTGGTGTATTTACTAGGAGCTGAGATCTCAATTTTTTATGACATCTGCCACCCACTCTATTTTTAAAGGGGTTAAAAAATTGAAATTAAAATATTGACATGAAATTTGGTACACGTATGTCTCGAAGTATGTTTTATAACGAGATCTGGAACTCTTAATCCGTTAAGGGTTTGGTGGTAATTAAAGCAAGCTAGTCCATAAACTTGAGAACTGGTGTATGTACTTGAAGTCAAGTTCTCAATTTTTTTTGTGGCATCTGCCATCCCCACCAACATCCCCACTCCATTATTGAAGGGATTAACGAAATTAAGATATAATTTAGTTTTACTTCCACATCCACGTAGTGGATTGGAAGTATAGTAATCGCAAAAAAATTTTCAAAAATTTTTATTCGTGAAATAGGTTTAGAATGTCATGAAACGTCGAGATTTTAAATTTGAGCGAAGAAAAATTTTCTGTCTGTCTGTCGGTCTGTCGGTCTGTCTGTAACTTTTTTTGTCCGCACGCTTTCTCCGGAACGGTTTAAGATATTGACCTGAAATTTTGTACACGTATATATTATAACGAGATCTGGAACTGGATTGTTTTTTGAGGAAATCCGGTGAAGGGTTGGGGGTTAAATAGGGGTAAATAGGGGGAAATAAGTAAAGCAAGCTTGTAAGAGTACAGAAACTTGAAATTCGGTGTATGTACTAGAAGTTAAGGCCTCAGATTTTTTTATTATATTTTTCAACCCCCCACCACCCCTACCCCATTAAAGGGGTTGAAAAAATAAAGTTGAGATATTCATTTGAAATTTCGTACACGTATGTATTATAACGATGTCTAGAATTAGATTATATTTTGGGATGATTCCGTTGAAGGGTTGGGGGTTAATTTGGGGTAAATAGAGGAATATAAGTAAAACAAGTTGGTAAGAGTACAGAAACTTGAAATTCGGTGTATGTACTAGAAGCCAAAGCGTCAGATTTTTTAATAATATTTTTCAACCCCCACCACCCCTACTCCAATTTGAAAAGGGTTGATAAAATAAAATTGAGATATTCATTTGAAATTTTCTACACGTATGTATCTGGAACTAGATTATATTTTGAGATAATTCCGTTGAAGGGTTGGGGGTTAAATAGGGGTAAATAGGGGAAAATAAATAAAGCAAGCTGGTAAGACTACAGAAACTTGAAATTCGGTGTATGTACTAGAAGCCAAGGTCTCAGATTATTTATAATATTTTTCAACCCCCACCACCCCTATTTCATTATTAAAAGGGTTGATAAAATAAAATCGAGATATTCATTTGAAATTTGGTACACGTATGAATTATAACGACATCTGGAACTAGATTATACTTTGAGATGATTCCGTTGAAGGGTTGGGGGTTATTTAGGGGTCAATAGGGGGAAATAAGTAAAGCAAGCTGGTATGAGTACAGAAACTTGAAATTCGGTGTATGTACAAGAAGTTAAGGCCTCAGATTTTTTTATAATATTTTTCAACCCCCCCCCACCACCCCTACCCCAAAAATAAAGTTGAGATATTCATTTGAAATTTCGTACACGTATGTATTATAACGACGTCTGGAATTAGTTTATATTTTGAGATGATTCCGTTGAAGGGTTGGGGGTTAATTTGGGGTAAATAGAGGAATATAAGTAAAAAGTTGGTAAGACAACAGAAACTTGAAATTCGGTGTATGTACTAGAAGCCACAGCGTCAGATTTTCTTATAATATTTTTCAACCCAACCACCCCTACTCCAATATGAAAAGGGTTGATAAAATAAAATTGAGATATTCATTTGAAATTTGGTACACGTATGTATTATAACGACGTCTGAAACTAGATCATAATTTGAGATGATGCCGTTGAAGGGTTGGGGGTTAAATAGGGGCAAATAGGGGAAAATCAGTAAAGCAAGCTGGTAAGACTACAGAAATTTGGGATTCGGTGTATATACTAGAAACCAAGGCCTCAGATTTCTTTCTAATATTTTTCAAACTCTACCACCTCCGCTTCATTATTAATGGAATTGATAACATCAAATTGAGATATTCACTTGAAAGTTAGTACACGTATGTATTGTAGTGACATCTGATTGAGATGACTCCATTGAGGTGGTAGGTTGTAAATAGTGGAAAATAAGTACGGTAAACTAGAAACTTCATTTTTAACGTATATGGTAGAAACCAACTCCTCAAACTTTTCTATGACATCTACCCCAAATATTATTAAAATTCTATGACCAATAATTTCCACATACTAGAGTGCAAATACAGTCAAGATGTTTCCTTTAAAGTGACTTGGACGAATAATCTGGATGTGGAAGTAGTGATTCCTTAGGCAGCGGTTTTTGTACGAAAGTTCTCAAAAAGAGACTTGAATGGGAAATCTGGATGATTCCTTAGGCAATGGTTTAAAAAACCATGGGTTATTTTTATATTTTTGTTTTAGAAATGATCGATTAATTCTGCATTGGAAACATTAAAATTATAAAATCGTTACAGAACTTTGTATGTTTCACAGTTAGATTATTAATTCCGACCACTAGTATGCTCACATTCTTGCATCAGTTTAAAAGTAGCATTATACTCTTACCTGGTTTATTGAAATTGAATAATGAATAGTCTTCGTGCGGCTTTTTGAGAATGAGTTCATTTTTTAGATGTAATTGCCATTCTTTAAACTTAATCGCTTAATCGTCTCCCGATGATGCCCGTTTCGTACGCGAAACGCTAGTCAGTTTCCTCTGCAGCATTTTTATTGCAAAATATTATCAAGGGTCGCAACCACTATACCGTACATTTTCTTAATTAAAATATTTAACATAACGTTTTAAACAATAGGATTTTTCTTCTAGGCAATACTAGTTACCGTCTATTCAATTCAGTTAAATGACTAAATTGGATTTATGAACGAATTCTTCCCTACCACTGCATGACGAATTCTAATTAACAAATATTTTTTGTGTGCGGTTCTTATGGTCTTAAGTATGGTATTTCCCCGGAAGTGTAACAAAAAGTACACACAAATACTTTGAAGTGGCTGTATGTATACTTAAAACACAAGAGGCAAAGGTGAAATTAATCTTTCAGTTTTTAATTTTTAGGAGCAATTTAAATAAACATACTTCCTCTTGTAAGTATAATTACTTCGGTAATTACAATATGGAATTTTCAGTGAAAGAAGTTACGTAATATACAATGAAAGTGCTTTATTTTCTCTTTCGCTGCTGGAACACATTCACTGGAACAAGAAATACATAGTTACGTTGTCTATTTCTATAACATGCCATTATGTTTAAGCTATTATAATGTTTTATTGTAATACGTGTTTGAATGTTAGTTTTTATGATTTGGATAAAATCATATTTCAACTTTTATTTACTTTTCATTTTAACGCAATTTAAAAACTAAATATTGAACTAGAAACAATTAATTTATCTTAATTAATTGAATTATGCATATTCTACTTAAGGTAGTAATGTCACCCTTCATCTAGAAAACAAACATATTTGTCGATTCGTAAAATATCCAGCAGGAAATCGAAAATAGTTACTTTAAATGGATGCCCAGGAATTATTTATATTAGAAAAAAGAAAAGTTATACTAACCTACTCATTTAAAATAAATGTCAACATATGTATTAGTGTCTTTTAATGAGTATGACATTAACATTAACAAGCTAACCAATATACTCTCGCCGATTTACTGCACTTTTTACTTCCCCAATCCCGTAGCGGATTGGAAGTATAGTAATCATAAAATACTTTAAATTGGTTTAAAATGTCATGATACGTCGAGATTTTAAATTTGAGCGAAAAAAATTTTTCTGACTGTCGGTTTGGCTGTCTGTCGGACTGTTTGTCCGCGCGTTTTCTCCGGAACGGTTGAAGAATTTTGTACACGTATATATTGTAACGAGATCTGGAACTGGATTGTTTTACAACGCGGAGTAATTGTAATAGGCTATACATTAATATTTCACAAAATAGAGAACATGAATCTAACTATCAAAATTGATCAAATACACAAGTTTTACCAAAACGATGTTAGGCGTCGGTCGGCGTCGAGACGTAAAAACGCAAGAATATGAATTTAGATATCAAAATTGGTCAAATGCACAAGTTTCACAAAATCGACGCTGGGCGTCGGTCGGCGTAGAAACGTAAAAATGCAAGAATATGAATCTAGGAATTAAAATTTATGTAATACACAAGTTTTACAAAAACGACGCTAGGCGTCGGTGGGCGTCGAGACGTAAAATGCCAGAACATAAATTTAGATTTCAAAATTTATCAAATACACAAGTTTTACGAAAACGACGCTAGGCGTCGGTCAGCGTCAAGACGTAAAAATGCCAGAATATGATTCTAGGTATGAAAATTTATTAAATTCAAAATCAAGTTTGAATCTTTCAAAAAGCAAGCGATCTAACAGCACCGAACGCTTTCGTTTCTAAAAAAACAGCCGAATTTCCAAGCGTTACACAAATCGCTACTGGATCCCCGTTTTATCGTTACATCTTCGATTGGTTAAACATTCTCAATGTTATACATTAAGGCATTGGTTTCTAGCACATACGCCAAAAATGAGGTTGGACACTTACTAGCTTACTCTACTGATTTTTCCCAATTACACCCCCCTCCACCCCTTCAACAAAAAATACAAACGTGTACCAAGTTTCAAGTGAATATCTCAAGTTTATTTCATCAACCCCTTTATTAATGTAATGGGGGGGGGGTGCTGGGGGGATGGAAAATATCATAAGAAATGGTGGGGGGGGGGGGTGAAAAATATTATAAAGATATCTGAAGGCTTGGCTTCTAGTATACGCACCAAACCTCAAGTTTTTGTACTCTACACAGCTTGCTTTACTCATTTTCCCCTATTTGCCTACAATTACAGCCCCATCCCTTCAACGGAATCATATCAAAATATAATCTCGTTCTTGTCGTTGTAATACATACGTTTGAAAAATATTATAAACAATCTGAGGCTTTGGCTTCTAGTACATACACCGAATATCAAATTTCTGTACTCTTATCAACTTGCTTTACTTAACTTTCCCTATTTAACCCCAACCCTTCAACGGAATAATCCAAAAATATAATCTAATTCCAGATGTCATTATAATATATGCGTACACCAAATTTCAAGTGAATATCTCAATTTTATTTTATCAACTTCTTTAATAACGGAGTGGGGGGTGCTGTGGGGGTGGAAAATATCATAAAAAAATTTGAGGTCTTGACTTCTGGTACATATACATCAAATTTCAAATTTCTGTACTCTTATCAATTTGTTTTACTTATTTCCCCCTATTTATCCCCCATCCCTTCACCGGATATGTTAAAAAAACAATCCAGTTCCAGATCTCGTTACAATATATACGTGTACAAAATTCTTCAACCGTTCCGGAGAAAACGCGCGTTTTGTAGGCAAATAGGGGAAAATGAGTAAAGCAAGCTGTGTAGAGTACAAAAACTTGAGGTTTGGTGCGTATACTAGAAGCTAATATTTTTTCACCCCCCCCCCCCACACACCACCATTTCTTATGATATTTTCCATCCCCCCAGCACCCCCCCACTACATTAATAAAGGGGTTGATGAAATAAACTTGAGATATTCACTTGAAACTTGGTACACGTTTGTATTTTTTGTTGAAGGGGTGGAGGGGGGTGTGTAATTGGGAAAAATCAGTAGAGTAAGCTAGTAAGTGTCCAAAAACCTCATTTTTGGCGTATGTGCTAGAAACCAATGCCTTAATGTATAACATTGAGAATGTTTAACCAATCGAACGCTTGGAAATTCGGCTGTTTTTTTAGAAACGAAAGCGTTCGGTGCTGTTAGATCGCTTGCTTTTTGAAAGATTCAAACTTGATTTTGAATTTAATAAATTTTGGTACCTAGAATCATATTCTGGCATTTTTACGTCTTGACGCTGACCGACGCCTAGCGTCGTTTTCGTAAAACTTGTGTATTTGATAAATTTTGAAATCTAAATTTATGTTCTGGCATTTTACGTCTCGACGCCCACCGACGCCTAGCGTCGTTTTTGTAAAACTTGTGTATTACATAAATTTAAATTCCTAGATTCATATTCTTGCGTTTTTACGTCTCGACGCCGACCGACGCCTAACATCGTTTTGGTAAAACTTGTGTATTTGATCAATTTTGATAGTTAGATTCATGTTCTCTATTTTGTGAAATATTAATGTATAGCCTATTACAATTACTCCGCGTTGTAACTTTTTAAATTTTTTATCCGCACCTTAATAAAAGTTTGAAAGTTTCTAAAACTTTCCTTTATTTCTATCCCCTGTACATATACAGATTTTGTAAATATCATGCCGGGCTTGAAAGTTAGCCAAGTTCTTTTTCAATGTCTTAACGAAGCTTACTAAATTGCAACTCCTGTAAATTTTTTTATGACATCTGTCCCAAATATTATTAAAATTGTATGACCAATTATTTCCGCATACTAAAGTGCAAATATAGTCAAGAAGTTTACCTTTAAAGATACTTGGAAGGAAAATCTGGATGTGGAAGTTGTGATTCCTTAGGCAGCGGTTTTATATAATTGTTGCACATTTTATAAAATATTCCTCATTTTGATTTTTTTTAAAAATGTGTTTGCGAAGACCATAGTAATGTTGGTTTGTATTAGCGAATGACGGCCTCATCTAACTGCGGGATGAATGAAAGCCGCCAATGCTTGGTACATAATCTTATCGCGTTTGTGACAAATTTATTGCTGTTAAGTTGATGAACAGTAGGGACTATTGCCTAATTCGCCGGTTTCGCAATATAATATTATATAATATAAATATATTTTAAATAATTAATAATTGTTCTGTTTATTGATCGATTTTGTTAAAAACAATAAGGTTATTCCTCTAACTAACAATAACTTACTGTCCAAATTTCACTACAATCCGACTTTTCGTTTTTAAGTTATTGTGCTTACAAGAAACGTGACGGACTTACAGATGGACAGTCAGACAGGCAGGCAGTCGGACGGACATTTTGAAAGTTGTTCAGAATTTGATTATCAACACAGTGATATGAAAATTTTTCCCTACAAGCGATATTACCGGTTTTAGAAATATACCAATCGAATGCGAACAGTATAATAATAATAATCCAATTTAACGCCGGATTATGGACATAAGTAAAATTGATAAAATATTATGTTGGCGTCACTAGGGCCAAGGTGATCTTTGAGATGCTTGATGCTGAGGCATACAGATTTCGGCAACTCAGCTCACACTGGGCCAGAATCCAAAATTTCTGGCCAAAATTCTGAAACTCTGCAAACTCTTATTGTGCATAGGTCATTAAGGGAAAAAGAGTAAAAAAATGACCCTCTCTTGGGGGTGAGATATAGAGGTTGAAAATATAAAACAGTCTTCGATATTTTTGAAACTCAGTTTACGTACTTTTGGTACCTAAATTTCTAAGGCAAAAATAAGGGAAAAAATATCAACCTCGAGGGTGAGCTATAAGGGTTAAACATATAAATAATGCACGATTTTTTCAAACCTGGCGTACGTGTTGATTGCACTTAGGTATTTATGATTAAATATTTTTAAAATACCTTTTCGTCCTGCTTCTTCCGATGTGTATGAGATGGGGTTATGCTTTTTTTGATGAATCCACTCTTCCCTGATTCTGAAATATATTTCACGAGAAATTGAGACATCTATAATTTCCCTTCCACTAGTCAATAGTGTACACCAGGTATATACATTTCCCCCTTAGTTGGGACTGACTATTGCATCGGGAATGAATACCTACTGTGACATATGCACAATAAGAATTGCTCTATTGGACGCGCCTTTCTATTTTTGCATATTTCACTGAAATAAGCAGTTTCTAGCAGCTAACTTTTATAAACTTCTTATTCCACAAACATATCCCGCAATTAAATTGTGAATTAGAGTTAAATCCCTGTACATACAAACTATTTTCATACTTTTATTTTGCTACCTTAACATGCGCATTTGTATTACAAGCATAATACGAAATAAAAGAAATTGAAGTTCAATGCTCAGATAATATTTTGCTTACCTCCAGGAGTAGTCTCCATTTTTTAATCAAAAACACACCCTGTGATAACAAAAATTCACAACACACGAACGTCAGGATCGATTCTTGTATCGTTACGCACCCAAGTTCCAACTGAGATAGAACGGCAGGTATAAAACCTAGGTAGCTTTCGTTTCAGTCTTACACGGGAACCCTGCTATGTAAATTAAAACAGAATATAACGAACTTGGTTTTTGGATTTTTGGTCAGGATTTTGAGAGCCACTGGCCGGCGAGGAAAAGAGAAAAGTAGTGAACTAACGCATTGACAAACATCCACACATGTGGCTTAGTTTAACTTGACGTTACAAATAGCCCATTTTAAAAGATATAAATATTCTTGGGTTTTAATTTAGTAGTCTTAGGGGTGGGTGGTTCACCTTCATCTTTTGACACCACCTTCCCCCACGTTGCCACTCCACTGTCTTCTCTCACCTCCCTACCTTTTTTAGCCTCCACTAGCTAGAACTGACGATATTGTATGTTTATGCTCTTGTGTGTTTTTCTATCCTCGGGCCGAGACCCTCGGATAGAAATTCGTCACCCGCGGGAATAAACATCTCTATATCACCCTTGGTACATAAATAACTATTTCGTAAAGTGACACCAACTATCTAAACTTATATTTTAATAAAGTAATATTTTTTACAAGTGTTAACTATCTTCAACCATAAAATTTTATGAAAGTTGCAACAGAAATTTTTGAAAAACAGTCATAACCGATTTATAAAATGTGAAAACTTACACATCGATTGCAGTTTTTACTACACTGTGTGTCTTTCACATTTTTATATTTGTTTAAGGTGTGTAATCCAATATTCTTTTAAGCATAAATTGCGAATTTTCATTGTTATTAGGTATGAATTTTGTGAATAAAAGTTTACGACCAATGGCCCATTGTTCAGATATTGCATGATAGGTATGGAGTTTTCTGTCATCTTGTTTAGTGGATAACAGGAATACGATCTGGCTTGGAATACTGTTCTCGTGCTCGTATAATACAGTTCGTCGCAACGTTCACGCATATTTGTAGAAATTTATTCATGAGGTCAAGAGGTTTTATAAAGTTTTTCAATAATCCACACGTATCTTGCACGTATAGACAAAGTCACAAACACTGAAATTCTGAGGAATATATTCACTCACCTAATTTCATCAGATTTATTAGTTTACCAATTTCTGTGTGGACCATGTTTTTGAATCTTTGTAGAGGTCAGAGTTTATATTACAATGGATTTAATAAATAGACATGGCCTAAAGGTAGTTCCAAAAATGTTAGACGAATGTAAAAACTATGAAACATGTTAAGAATAAAAACGCACATGAAGGGTATTGTAATAACCTTTGGTAAATTTTCTTACTTTTTATTGGGTATTTTGCCACTGAAAAATATTTTAAAAATTGTAATGAAAAAACCTCTGCGCCAAACGGATCAGACAGAGGTTGGTTCTTTAGTACTTAACTGTTTCAAAAAGTCTCACACCTAAAAATATATAAACTAGAACAATGTTATAAACTAAAAACTCAAAATCAAAGCTATGGGTAGTTAACGTTTCGGAAGAGAATCTACTTCCGTTCTCAAAACTTTTTTGGCCGTCAACCATGACAGTTCTTTGTTTATGTATTTCCATAGTCACGTGAGACATTGAATTATATTTATCTTATTTTTACTTACTTCGTCTCTAAGGATGGGCAACCAACTAGTACAAAAATCTATTGAATAATTAGAAACGCATCTATCCTCGTTTAATAAAATAATCGCGGATTCTTTAAGTTTTCTTTTAGTTCCGTTGCTCTCTTTTTTTTCAAACGGGCTCCACGCTAAGATCGGTTTTATCAAGAACCAAACCTCCAAATATTGTTCAAAATTCAAAAAATTGTATTTATAGTGTTCCGTGTGAGTGCGGAAAACATTACGTGGGTGAATCATCTAGACCTTTCAACGTAAGGCTTGGTGAACATAGAAATTACGCTAGAAGGGGAGAATTTGAAAAATCAAAAATTTGTGAACACGCGTGGGATAATAATCATAGAATTAAATGGGACTCAGCGAAGATTTTGGAAAAAGAGAGCAACGGAACTAAAAGAAAACTTAAAGAATCCGCGATTATTTTATTAAACGAGGATAGATGCGTTTCTAATTATTCAATAGATTTTTGTACTAGTTGGTTGCCCATCCTTAGAGACGAAGTAAGTAAAAATAAGATAAATATAATTTAATGTCTCACGTGACTATGGAAATACATAAACAAAGAACTGTCATGGTTGACGGCCAAAAAAGTTTTGAGAACGGAAGTAGATTCTCTTCCGAAACGTTAACTACCCATAGCTTTGATTTTGAGTTTTTAGTTTATAACATTGTTCTAGTTTATATATTTTTAGGTGTGAGACTTTTTGAAACAGTTAAGTACTAAAGAACCAACCTCTGTCTGATCCGTTTGGCGCAGAGGTTTTTTCATTAAAATTTTTTAAATATTTTTCAGTGGCAAAATACCCAATAAAAAGTAAGAAAATCTGAATATGCCACAAATAAACAATTACAGACAATATCTGGATCACAGGTATGGGCCTAATATCAATAGATTTTTTAGAGATTTGGAAATTTTACATAAAAAATTAGCTCACACCGAAAATAGTATTACCTTTTTATGCAAGTGTCGTCAACATGATATTATTCCAAAAGGGTTGCGTTTAAGAGCATCTTATACCAGCGATAGATGCAATAATATCTTAAGAAGAGCCAGTGCTGCAATGGTTCGGGAAAGAATACAGTTCCATAGGCAAAATAAAGCACACATTGTAAGAGACATTGAAATTATCTTAGAAAATTTATGTCACTGCGTCGAAGAGGATGATTACAACCAAATGTTTAACAGTGTCTTACGTACGTACAATATAGTTTTTGATTCACAAAAGAGTAGACATTTAAATAAATTTAGAAATTTATATAGTGAAAGACAACATATTGAATTACAAAACTTTCAAAATAATCCTTTAATTGACAAAACTGTCATCAACCTGTCAAACCGCGAACTAAATATATCCGAGAAACTAGTATTAACTAAAGGCTTGAATTATGCATTAACACCAAAGGCTATTCCTAAATTTGATATAATAACTGCAATTGAACAGGCTGCACAGAAGCTTCCATTAGATGATGCTAATGAATACAGAATTCGTTCTAAAATTGAATTAGAGAAACAATATAAGACTAAAGATAATTTAACATCCGATGAAAAACGTTCCATTTCATCTCTAAAAAATGATCATAGCATTAAAATTTTACCAGCTGATAAAGGCAATGCCACGGTAATCTTAGATACAGCTATATATGATACAAAAATTACGAACTTGATAAATGATGGAAATTATTCCAAATTAAACAAAGATCCTACAAATTCTTTAGAAAACAAAATATATAGAGTCTTATTTAAACACAAAAACGAATTTACAGATATTGAACGAAAGATGTTAACTCCACATCACAGCAAGCCTCCTCATTTCTATGGTTTGCCAAAAATTCATAAACCTGACATCCCCTTAAGACCAATTGTGAGTTCAATTAATTCTCCATGTAGTAAACTCTCAAAATATTTATTAAAAATCCTAAATCCTTTATCAGGTTCCTCCGAGTCTTATATTAAAAATAGCAAACATTTTTTGGAAAAGCTGTCAGAAAATCATTTTAACAATAATCATCTAATGGTCAGTTTTGATGTAGTAAGTCTATTTACAAATGTTCCTGTAGATAAAACATTAATAATAATTAAAAACAAATTGCAACAAGATGGGAATTTAGCGAATAGAACTAAGTTAAGCATTGAAACTATAATGGAATTACTTACACTTTGCATTAAAACAACATACTTTCAATTAAATAATGACTTCTATCAACAAGACTTTGGGATGGCCATGGGTTCTTCATTATCTCCAATATTAAGTAACATTTTCATGGAAAATTTCGAGGAGAGTAATATTAATAATCTAGCTTATAAACCCATTGTATGGTGGAGATATGTAGATGACATTTTTGCTATATGGCCTTATAGTAAAGAATGTTTAAGTAATTTTTTGAATCAGATTAACGAAAAAGAACCTTCAATTAAATTTACAATAGAAATAGAGAATAATAATGAATTACCTTTCTTAGATATTTTAATTAAAAAATTAGATAACACATACCAAACCAGTGTGTATAGAAAACAAACACATACAAACAGATACTTAAATTTCAATTCAAATCAACATATTAGTGTTAAGAAAGGTGTTGTTAAGTGTTTGTATGACAGGGCCAAAATTATTTCTTCAAATGATGTAATATTAAGGAACGAAAGACAATTTATAAAAACTGTCTTATTAAATAATCAATATCCTGAGAGTTTTGTTGATAGTCAGTTATTGAACATTGGTAGTAAAGAGAATATACTATCACAACCTGGGGTATTTAGGTCAATGGCAGTAATTCCATATATACATGGTTTATCGGATAAATTACGAAAAATTGGGAATAGGTTTTCCGTACGAACGGTTTTTCAAACGGGCTCCACGCTAAGATCGGTTTTATCAAGAACCAAACCTCCAAATATTGTTCAAAATTCAAAAAATTGTATTTATAGTGTTCCGTGTGAGTGCGGAAAACATTACGTGGGTGAATCATCTAGACCTTTCAACGTAAGGCTTGGTGAACATAGAAATTACGCTAGAAGGGGAGAATTTGAAAAATCAAAAATTTGTGAACACGCGTGGGATAATAATCATAGAATTAAATGGGACTCAGCGAAGATTTTGGAAAAAGAGAGCAACGGAACTAAAAGAAAACTTAAAGAATCCGCGATTATTTTATTAAACGAGGATAGATGCGTTTCTAATTATTCAATAGATTTTTGTACTAGTTGGTTGCCCATCCTTAGAGACGAAGTAAGTAAGTAAAAATAAGATAAATATAATTTAATGTCTCACGTGACTATGGAAATACATAAACAAAGAACTGTCATGGTTGACGGCCAAAAAAGTTTTGAGAACGGAAGTAGATTCTCTTCCGAAACGTTAACTACCCATAGCTTTGATTTTGAGTTTTTAGTTTATAACATTGTTCTAGTTTATATATTTTTAGGTGTGAGACTTTTTGAAACAGTTAAGTACTAAAGAACCAACCTCTGTCTGATCCGTTTGGCGCAGAGGTTTTTTCATTAAAATTTTTTAAATATTTTTCAGTGGCAAAATACCCAATAAAAAGTAAGAAAATCTGAATATGCCACAAATAAACAATTACAGACAAAACCTTTGGTAAAATTCTACAAACACAAAAATATTGCCAAATATACTAGCAATCGTTTCATCAATCAAGGTGGCATCGACCGGCGGGAGATGATAAAAATTACAAATGTGCAATTATTCCTACAAAATTTACTTATTTGCGAAAAACTATGAAGAGTATATTAGGTATGGAATATTCAACAATTATATAAAAAAATCAATAATCCGACGAAGAGTGTAAGGTTTACACTTAATTTTCAACGCTACTGTAATGAAGAAAAAACAGGAGTAAGCACAGCTAAGGGAATATTAAGGAAACTGTTCCACAAAAGACGATGTCGCAAACTGACGCTGATGTCAATTAGGTTAGTGGAATATTTATCTAATGGTGGATCGAAAGCTACGCATTTTCAGTTTGAATTCTTCTGTTATAAAGACAAAGGCGTTCTCGCGCTTCAACCCCCGCAAGAAAATATGTTATTTTAAGTTTGATTTTAAAGCTTACTTAAAAAGTTTGTGTAAAGTGTAAATGTATGAGGGAAGTGTAATACTATCTTAATCTTTAGGTACTTTAAAAATGCATTTATTTTTATTGTTTACTGGTATTTAAGGCTTAAATAGATCGCAAAAAGGACTTCTATTCATTTAAAATAACATGTGAAGGTTCCAAATGAATGATGTTTAAGTTAAATGAAACATTGTGTGGTGTATTCAGTCAATAGAAATAGCTATCGCTATACGTATTTATTATACCATTATCAGTACTGTATGTTGTCTTAATTGCATGAATACAAAGAATTTATATGAATAGAAGCAGATACACATTTATAAGTGTGTTGTCAACATCTCGTACTCAAGTTCAGACATTACATTTTATAACTATCTCTTTCTTTATGATAAAAATTACTATAGCCCCATCTTTGTTGCAGTACTACTGTTTTTAACATGACAAATAAATGTAAGACAACAGGCTATTCTTATCCTCAACTAGACCACAAACAACACATTTCTTCACTATTTTTACGATTCAACGAGAATAATTGTTTAAATTTACAAAACACGAAAATAATTTTGAGGTTAGAGTAGTTAAAACAGACACAGTTCTTAAATTACTAAATTCCACATATGTCTTTGCTACACTCATACCACGGTCTTGGAGTGATTGCAACATAGATAGCGTTATAGGCAATATTGTATCTTAGAAGGAAATGGTGAGAAAAAGGTATGTTGGACATGATGGCAACAGTATCGTATAACTTTTACACTTTATCTCGGCTTCTATTTATATAAATTCTCTGCATGAATACAGGCTTTTTTAATACCTAAGTTTCATTTAACCTAATTACCATTCATTTCGAATCTTCGTATCTAATAACAGTAAACAATTAGAATAAATGCATTTTTAGGGTACCCAAAGATGCAGTTATCTCATTTCTCCGGTCGCCATAGAAAGAAATGAAGATTATGTGGAGATTTTTCATATGGTATACATTTGGTTTGTATACATAGTCAAGCTAGTGTTCATACAAAAATAACCATTATTTGTCCAAGAATGTAGCTAAATTTTTCTTTGTTCTTCATTAAGTTTCAAGTTTTTGACTTATTGTGCCAATTTGTGCAGCGCCTTACTTATATTAGTGTATTTTCCAAGATTAATCCAGAACTCATCACTGGAGATGGCTGTATTTAAAGTTAGAACCCACACATCGGAAGGCCAGATAGCCGCGTGTTATACAGGGTTGGGCAAATGTGTGGAAACACTTGATTTCTGGCTAAACTATAAGTGCGATTGAAAAATACCCTTAACAAAAGTTTTTGTAGTATTTTTATTCTATTCAGTGATGTACTTTGATTTTCAACAGCTATCCTATTTTTCGAGATGTGACGTCATCGACAGTTTTTTTAAATGAATAACCCTGTATATTTTTACATTTTCAGATAGACAATGTTTCATCAATTATAGTGATATAGGGTTTGGTGGGTGTGTGGCTTGTGGTTTTTTAAATATTAAATAAAATAATAAAATAAAGTGTAATAAATATTTATTAGTTAATGATAATTAAATTTCTTATTACAAAATATTGAGCACTTTAATATTGAGAAACGAAGAAAATATTCATAATAAATGTTCAAATTGGAAACCTTCAGCAGCCTGACAATATCCTATTCGATCAACGAAAGCTCTTAAAGAGTTTTGAATAGCATGCTGTGATATTTCTTGAACAGCCATCCTAATTCGATCTTCCAACTCTTCTAACGACTGAGGCTTGGTTCTATAGACAACGGATTTTAAATGACCCCAAAGAAAATAGTCTAAAGGACTTAAATCTGGCGATCGCGGTGGCCATTCAATATGTCCTCTTCGACCTACCCATCTCTGTGGAAATATTTCATTAAGGTATTGACGCACGTCAACTCCATAATGAGGCGGAGCTCCATCTTGCTGATACCAAATTTGATCTGAGAGTCGTTCAGGATTTGCGTGGTTTGGAAATAAACGATTTAATACTGGAATAATTTGCTCGCGTAAAAGTTGTAAATAAAGATTGGAGTTTAAATTTTCTCTAAGAAATAATGGTCCGATGATGTGTCCTCTGATTATCCCCGCCCATACATTTAATTTTTGAGGGTATTGGGTGTGACTTTCTTCCATCCAATGAGGATTCTGATCAGCCCAGTAGCGACAGTTATGTCGATTTACAAAACCACTCAGGCAAAATGTCGCTTCATCGGAAAAGACTATATTATTGAAAACGTTACCATTAATTTCAATTGTATCCATCATTTCCTGACAAAACTGCATCCTTCTATCAGGATCATCTTCATTTAATTCTTGTACTAAATGTACTTTATACGGATGAAATTTATTTTTTGACAATATCCTTCTTACTGATCTCTCGCTAATATTGTGATGTAAGGCTAGTTTTGGTACTGAAGTTTTTGGTTCTTTTTGTAGGCTAAGAAGAACATCAAGTGAAATATCTTCATTTGTAGCCGATTTACTTCGACCGGATTTTTAACACTTCCCGTTTCGTGAAACTTTTGCACAACCTTTGAAACTGTTGATTTTGTAATATGAGAATTTCTATCAGGGAATGTTACATTAAAAATATCGCATGCATCTTGTAGAGATCTCTGCTTGTCTCCAAAACCAACCATCATTAACAACGTAATTCTGTCACGTTCAGTTAGTTCAGCCATAATTAAAAAACAATGTTAATATTTCACACCGAAACTCTCTAACAGTATTGACTGCAATTGACAGTAATACGAATGATTTGAGTTTGGTTAAAGAAAGTTTGCAAAAAGCATGGCAAGAAAAAAACGAATATTCTTTTATCAGATAGTCCTGTTGACAATAATTAAAATGTAAACAGCAATGTCTTTGCTTTACTATTTTATTTAATATTTAAAAAACAACAAGCCGCACACCCACCAAACCCTATATCACTATAATTGATGAAAAAATGTCTATCTGAAAATGTAAAAATATACAGGGTTATCCATTTAAAAAAACTGTCGATGACGTCACATCTAGAAAAATAGGATAGCTGTTGAAAATCAAAGTACATCACTGAATAGAATAAAAATACTACAAAAACTTTTGTTAAATGTATTTTTTAATCGCACTTATAGTTTAGCCAGAAATTAGGTGTTTCCACACATTTGCCCAACCCTGTATGAATGTAAATACATTCATATTACATGCCACAGATAATACAACCCGCTTTATTCCTACAGACCTGAAGTAGCCTTGGGCGGGAGAAGGCTATACATTTTGAGAGAAGGAACATACACCCAGTATGTACTCGAATGAGTACACACCAGAATTAATTTCTTTTTCCGATGTAATTCCAGTGACTCGATGAAGAATCGAACCCTGAACTGTAGGGTGAATTCCAAGTGCGCTTGCCGCTCGACCATTCATTGATCAAGGCCTTAAGTCTTCAGTGCTCCACTGGTTTTACCGCAGTCCTGTTTTGACTGAAATTTAGGCATCAGTAATTCGGTTATGAAACCAAATCTAGCTGCTTCTTCTGTTACTGATGAAGCCAGCTACTCTGACTATTTTTCACATAGCTGAACGCTTTCATTATGGTATGAGGTATGAGGATATATCGCTTGCATCAATCGCTTTAATAACAGCATGTAAATCTTCAGTTCAGACCAGTTTAGGTCAGTGGTGGTTGGGTTGTTTCACACGTTGCCTAGTGAATAAGATAATAATTTGTGGATTCGAATTTTAGTTTTTGTATTTCGATGTATATTATACATTTTACAGAATTTTTTTCCTCACTTTGACTATTTAGTACAGGCAATGAAGGCAAAATTTTGTAAAAACCTCGCAAAAATTACTAAAAGGATGATCTCCGGGATCTAAACAGGTAATAACCTGTAGAATGAAATGATGCATTCTTTGCACGTCCAAGTTCCGGGGAAATTCCAAAAAATTAGGAAAAACGTTTTGATTTTTGTTTTTTTTTTTTGCTCTAGCGGCTAAAATGATGAAAATTTAACCAATATAATTTTTAATAAAATTTATAGCTCGTCTCTTTCTCTACAAAAAAGGTCTTTACACATGTTTTGCCTTACTTAAGTCGTTTAGGAGATAAATCCAGTATTCCACTAATAGTTTTGAGCCGCTCCGAAATGCGCGGAAAATGAGAATTCTCTGGGAGTTTCGTACGACTAGACACATAGATCGATAATTCTTACTATTGAGATCCGCTAAAAAAGTGAAAACAACATAAAATGTAGAGAAAAGTCTCAGCTTTAATGTAATCACAAAATTCATTAAAATTTTTATCATAGAGAAGAAAGTGTTAGAAGATGGCTTAGTAAACTTTGTCAGTTGATTTATTTATATCTTTGAGTTTTGTGCATCCTGCCTATTTCTCCCGTAACAATGGGTGCTTTTTCACTACAGGAATTCGATTCCACGCACCTTAATCTATATTTTGTGAAAATTTCATTGAAGAATGTTAGAAAACAAATAAGTTGTATATGTTTTACTGTATAATTGTGCATTTCCTGAACGTGTATGAATAATGTAAAAAAACTCGAAACAATATGTTTTATTGTACTTATAATCCGAAAATTAAGACTGCTATTATTATTAATTAAGATATAGCGAATTGAACTCCAAAATCTGGAGGTGATTGATTGATGAGGAATATGCCCTCTACTTTGATCCCAAGGCATATTTTTCCAACAAAAGTAATTGCAATAAAATATTAATTGGATTAATATATCATTATATAGGAAGATATAACCAAAATTAATTATCATTCTAACAACTCCCGCCAAAGATATGAATAAATGTGTGGATCAACTGTACAAAGCCAACTTCTGACACTTCTTCTTTATGATAATTTTTTTTATGAATTTTGTGATTAGTTCCACATTAAAGCTGAGACTTTTCCCTACATTTTATGTACTATTTTTTTAGGGGCTCTGAATAGTAAGAATTATCGATCGATAAGCCCGGTCGTTCGAAACTCCCCAAGAATTCTCATTTTTCGCGGATTTCGAAGTGGCTTAAAACTATGAGTGGAAAACTCGATTTATCTTCTAAACGGCTTAAGTAGGACACAAATGTGTAAAGACCTTTTTTGTAGAGAAGGCGACGGGCTGTTGTTAACTTTTTTCTCTATTTCCATTATTTTGACAGCTAGAGCAAAAAAACACGAAAATCAGAGAGTTTTTCCAAATTTTTTTGAATTTTCCCGGAACTTGGAAGTGCAAAGAATGCATCATGTCATTCTCCAGGTTATTACCTACGTGAATCCCAGAAATGATCCTTTTATTCATTTTTGTTACCCTCTATGGCTAATTTGCGTGTACTAATTCTTCATGTGCGTAGTTCTTTAACATATCGTCGCTCATTTTGTTCTCATTTACTTCCTCGACGCTTCGTTGTCAGTTTGTTCGTTCCCAATTTTGTACCCAACAGAAACGTTTTCTAAGTTTTATCTGTGATAATTACGTTATCATTTTATTTTGTACTTTCTTTTATTTTAGTGTATGTTTTGTTGTCAGGCAGTAAATCGCAAGAACTATATTTTTGTTCACATCGCAATTACAATATCTACAACAATAATGAGTATTGTAATCACATGAGAATACAAATTGCACAAAGAAGTAAAACTCATTTATTTATAATTGATGACAAAAACACTGACATTTCTAATGTATAGTGAAAAGATATATCCATCATCAAAGGTATTTGTATTTTTTAGGCCTTACTAACGAGCCGCATAAACCCATCAATTTATACCAGCATCGTATACGCCGTTACAAATTGAAGGAAATGGTTGTTTTGTCATGTCTATCGAACCGCAATAGCGAACAAAATTCAATTTATAATCATGTTTGTACATGATAGTTGATACTGTAGAATTATCAGTATTTGACAAATTGCTATGTCTGCCTTGAAATAAAGCCATGTTATTATAATAATTGGGCATTGGTGTTGGAAAAGTAAGTAAATATTCTTTGGAATTATTTATTGACCAATTTCACTCGTACGTCGAAGTTCATTTCACACTTAATTTTATTTGTATAGTTGTAATAAAACTCTTAAGAGTGGTTTTAATAGAGAACTGAAATGGATGAAAATAGTAGTAATAAATATCACTTGTCAAGTAGTCGTTTCCTCTCACTATATTTAATAAACTAAATATAGATGCAATAACATTCCTACTTCTTACAGATCTAAAATTTGCATCATATAGAGGAGCGAATTCGAGACTCTATCGTGCCGTTTTTTTTTCTGGCGTAGAACCAGGTCAAACATGGTAGGTTTTGTTAAACATGTCACTGGGCATATGAAATTGCCTCGGAAATTGCATTTCACGACATTTTTTCGTGGTCTGGACCTTTTTAAATTAAAAAAAAAGGGAAAATATTGTATTTTAAATAAAATGTGTTTTTTTTGTTTCCACCGTCATATCTTCAAAACTAATGTTGCTATCGACGTTGTTTTTTTTTTCAATTAAAGTACACACAATGGCGCTTTTAACTGTACTAATGGTTTTTACACAGTTCGCATTTTCATTTCCTTAAAAATTAGGAAAACTAGATATTTGAATTTTACGTATTACAATTTTCACCAATCGATAAACTTTTTTATTTTTGAAAATTTTTATACACATACAGTGAAGCAAATGTAGACCATACATTAGAAAAGTTTTTGATATAATTATTTTTTTCCCAATGTGAATCGTTTGGCAACAGCGATTTTTTTTTAAAGCGCGCTAAATTTGTCATATGTATTATTGCGGCTCACAATCTAGGTACGTACACCGCCTATGGAAGGTAGGATAAGATGCGTCTAACTAATATACTATTCACCTTAGCCGCGAATATCTCAAAAACGGAGGAACGGTAAAAATTGAAAAAATTATGTGTCTATTGTAAATCATTCACTGAAATTTGAATAATGTACATTGGACAGTTTTGAAGTGCTGCTAAGTTATATTGAAAAATGTCCTACTTTTTAAGGAAATTTTGCCAATACCAGTTTTAAATCCATTATATATTTGAAAATATGCCTACTATATAAATAATATTTTAGATGCCGATATGGCATGGTATTTTTTGTACGAGGAAATTTTTTCAAAATTTTTTATTCTAAAATTTTGCAGTTATTTTAAAAAACGTGACATCATGTTTATTCGGTTATTTATCAAGGTATTTACAACATTTTTGATAAAATACTTAATTATATAAAATGTAAGCATTTCCAGAAAAAAGAATTGATATACCTATATCAAATATTAATTTAGTTATCAAGTGCAATAGATAATATTATTGCCCGCGTTCTGCAATATTATCTACTGCACTTGATAACTAAATTAATATTTGATATATACCAATTCTTTTTTCTGAAAATCCTTACATTTTATATGATTAACTATTTTATTAAAAATCTTTTAAATACCTTGATAAATAGCCGAATAAACATGAGGTCACGTTTTTGACAATAACTGCCAAATTTTAGAATAAAAAATTATGAAAGAATTTCTTCGTAAAAAAAATGCCGTGCTTTATCGGTATCTAAAATATTATTCATATAGTAATTTAAAAATGGTATGGTCAAAATTTCCTTAAAAAGTAGGGCATTTTTCAATATAACTTAGCAGAACCTCAAAACTGTCCAATGTACATTATTCAAACTTCAGTGAATAATTTACAATAGACACATAATGAACACATATTGTTTTCAAATTTTCTCTGGTCCGCCATTTTTGGGATATTCACGGTTAAAATGAGGGGTCAATAGATTTCAATCGTATATTAGTAGTTTGCGGGATTTAGAGTATACGTATAAATACTTTTAAATAAATGCGATGCTGTAGAATATTCGCAATTTGGTTTTCTAAAATAATGGAGTGCATTATTTGTAAGAAAATTGCGCGGGATGATGACAAATCTGTGGCATCAAGACCTAGGATACAAGGTTTGTTGTCACTAATATCTAGTGCTGAAAAAAGACGACATCGCGGAAATATTGTGTCAGAAAAGATAATATTTTAAATGACGAAATTTAATTAAAATATCATATAGACTGTCGTATAGGTAAAGTTTTGAAAACATGAACGTTTTTTGCAATCATACAGTGCCGCCGCGCCGCGCCGATTTGCAACAGACGCTGCACAGTACTTAATCGAATACGAAATATTAATAAATATTAATAATAGATGGAGGATTTAAATTAACAGAAAAAGTAGTTTCACTACATAAACGTCATTTAGAAATGACCAAAAATCTATTTAGCAAACAGGAAGATACCAGGATGGTTTTGCATGCAATGTACGAAACTAAATTTAGCAAACAAATATTGGTGAAGTCAGTTGACATAGATGTATTACTTTTACTTACTCTCCTTTTTTCGGACTCTGACTTAAATGGAACTAATTTATTTATGCAACTTGGACACGGCATTAGCAGACAATTTTTGTCAATATAGAAGGTAGTGCAAAGTTAATGAACTACAGTTTGTTCTTGTCTTCATTGTTTTACTGGTTGCGACACCACTAATGTTTTTTTTAAAATATTTAAAAAATCTGCATTTGATGTTCTCAAAGAATATTGTTTTTCAAAAATTATCGGAACTGCCATTGTTGTCTAAAGACGAAGCTTTAAAAATCTTTACAAAATTGATTCTAGTACTGTTCAAAAATAAAAATAATCAAATTCATATATTAAGCGACCTAAGGATAAAATTAGCAACAACAACAAACGGAGCTTCCTTCAACTGAAGGCATCTTTTACCACCCCTTCTTAAGGTAAACATATATATTTAAATAATAGATTTCCTATCTAATACAGTCAGTTAACTATTGCAAGTTTATGTATCAACTTAGAATATCGTAAAGAAGCAATATGCCAACTACACTTATAAATGCATATGGTTCAGGACGGAATTTAAGTGACGATGTTTGGACAATATTTTCATTAAGTATTTATTGTTCAGATAAAAATTGTGAAAATCGAAAATATGATTGTGTTAAAGAAGGCCTAAAATGTTGTAACGAGTGTAAATGTCCTACTTGAAATACTGTTATTTAAAGGTTTCGATGAATGTACAGACGCACTAGAATACTTTTAAAGCAAGGCCTACGTAAGTAAATACTCATGTCAATAGAAAAATAGTTGGAAAAAAATAAAGTTGTTTTATTCCTGCGTCTTGGTTTAATTCAATCCAAAATGTTTAATAACCTACTTATTAGGTAGATACTTACTTTATAACAATGATTTCTATTTACCTGCTTTTAAATATTTTTTACCTTAAAACAACAAAAGGTAGGTTTATACCTTAGGTTCGTACCTATTTTGGAGCTATTAATAAAAGCCCGATTAGTACACATGAACCCAACAACCGTAGTCCGCAGGCGGTAAGCAGTATAATGAGAGCCGGGCGAGCAAGAATATGTTTTAGCCCATTTTAAAAAAATCGCTGACTACATACTATAACCTGCACATCAAAAATTATGGCTCTAAAAACTTTTTTCATATATTGGCTTCAATTTGTTCACAGCATGTATATACATATTTTCATAAATAAAAATTTTTCTCGATTGCTGAAAAATACATTCACGAAAATAACAACCTTAAGTTTAAAAAATCAGTTCCATAGCACAATTATTTTTAAAGATATAACGGTGGGGACGTTAAAAAACATGTTTCATTGAAAAATCGTTTTTTTTACATTTTTTTCGAAATAAAAAAGTTTTCGACCACCAGAAAATGTCGTGAAAAGTGGTTTCATGTACACGATCACCTAATTAAAGAATCGCACCAAGTCTGGTTTGGTTCTACGCCAGTTTTTTTTTTCTCGGAAACTAAGCGGCTTTGCTTCCCAATTTTACTCGTCTAATAACAAAGAAGATGCCGAACATATATCGCCAACAGGTTAACAGATAGATGAACTGATAGACTTAAATGACTTCAATTTTCGCAATCTATATAGTCGGAACCGTGAAAATCCGAAGAAATCTCGGTAAGCAAAGGTAGTAATAAAGCAAAATTAGGGTAGCAAATTGATGCAAGAAGTTTTTTTTATAATATTTCTCAGGAATTTTCTAGAAATCTTTTCCCATTTGAGAAAAGCTTAGTTAAATTTAGAAAAACTTTTAATTTTCTAACTTAACATTTCAAATTAATAAAGCTAATTTTAAAGTAATTAAAAACTAGATATTGTCTGTAATTGTTTATTTGTGGCATATTCAGATTTTCTTACTTTTTATTGGGTATTTTGCCACTGAAAAATATTTAAAAATTTTAATGAAAAAACCTCTGCGCCAAACGGATCTGACAGAGGTTGGTTCTTGAGTACTTGACTGTTTCAAAAAGTCTCACACCTAAAAATATATAAACTAGAACAATGTTATAAACTAAAAACTCAAAATCAAAGCTATAGGAAGTTAACGTTTCGGAAGAGAATCTACTTCCGTTCTCAAAACTTTTTTGGTTGACGGCCAAAAAAGTTTTGAGAACGGAAGTAGATTCTCTTCCGAAACGTTAACTTCCTATAGCTTTGATTTTGAGTTTTTAGTCTATAACATTGTTCTAGTTTATATTTTTTAGGTGTGAGACTTTTTGAAACAGTCAAGTACTCAAGAACCAACCTCTGTCTGATCCGTTTGGCGCAAAGGTTTTTTCATTAAAATTTTTAAATATTTTTCAGTGGCAAAATATCCAATAAAAAGTAAAGATAATTAAAAACTGTTTCACGACCAAAATAGAGTGCAATATACCTTCAGCTGATTGATCCATTGAAAATAAATTAAAATAATCTTTCCATTAATTCTGAGGACATTAAAACGAAATTGGACGACTGATATTGAACTGACGATGTAAATTATATCGACACCGATATAACTTGTACTGGTTAAGACGTGTTAAAAATTGTTTGTTTTGTCCTTTCTATAGGTATATAAAAACCACTGCCTAAGTAATCACTACTTCCACATCCAGACTTCCCATCCAAGTATCTTTGCACTCTAGAATGCTAATAATATAACACCTGCCCTGAGGTGGAGGTAGAGGGTAGTTAATGCTTAAACATTCTTTGAGAACTTTTGTTCTCATACACACTAAAACGCAATATTATTTTGATAACTCCTTTAACAATGGAGTGGGTATGTTGGAGGTGGTAATATGAGCGGCAAACGTCATAAGGAAGATTAAGACCTCTGCTTCTAGTATATACACAAAATATCAAGTTTATGTGCTGTTATGAGCTTGCTTTACTTATTCTCCCCTATTTAACTCCAATCTTCCACCTGAATAAGCTCAAAAATAGTCTAGTTTCAGATTTCGTTATAGTACATAAGTAGTATAGCTCTGACAGTTCTGGGCCAAAATCCCATGTTATTTCTTATGGAGGTTCATTCTGCACATTTTGTCTGATTTTGACAAAATCTGTACATACCTGTTTAAAAACAGACTCTGTTTGAAAACTGTACAGACCTGTTTAAATTCATACAGACAACATGACCTAGGTATAGTTGCCTTCATTCGTTTTATTGCACATAAAAAACCTCAAAACTGTGCCGCCTATACTTAACTACAGCATTGAAGGGAGATCAGGGCATGTCGATTTTCGAGCTAACTCCTCTATAACATATTAAATATTAAATATATTATACTACTTAATACATAAAATATCATTATTCACATACAAAGTATGTTCTGGAATGAAAAAAAGGAACAAATTGACGAAAACACATCTGTTCCAATTATTTAATTAATTTATTTTGTTCATATTTACCAACTCACCCATACAGAAAATACTTTACGACCTGGCGGGGACGACAGAGTCGAACTTTTAATATTGTCAGTGTCACTGTATTTCAAAATAACCCCATTAGTTAAGAATATATTTGTATGTGCATTATAAAATAAACATAGTTGGTGTTTACATTATATTTAGATTGTGGGAGTTTTAACAGGTATATGATATTTTTCTTTGTGTTTTAGTGTATTTTATGCAATTGTGTTTTTATAAATATTTTGGCGGGTAGTGAATTACTCGGGTATTTTGTGTTTATAAGTGACTGTGGTAAAATAATATGGTGAAAATGTTTAGGCCTTGGGAAGGTTTTTTACCTAGCACTAGCAGAGAATGACAGGAAAGTATGGGGATTATTAACAGCTCGCAAATTGCAGAGAAAGTTTCTAGACAATATTTATGTGAACATACCCAAAAGGTAGTTTAAATGTTTATAAAAATATAAAAGAAAGTGAAGGAGAAACCGGAGCTGTGGAAAAAACCGCCTACTTAACAGAGATTCCAGAACAAACTATTTATAAATTAATTAAGGTAGGACCATATAATCGAAAAGCTAAATCGGACAAAGGAAAATCACGAGCATTAGATTCGTCTGTGGTGAAGTTGTTAAGAGATTTAAAGTATAAGGAAAATGAGATACCAACAGTACAATCAGTACATATGGAACTGAGACCAACAGGTGTAGTGTCATTTAGTGAACAAACACTTAGAGATAGGATTTAACTTTACAGTGATTCCTAAAAGAGCAAATATTATGGAAAGCTACAGAATTGTACTGTGACGTAATGAATGCATATTTGCAACGTATTAAAAAATTTCGAAGTTGCTCGAAGTTCTCTAGAATCGAAATTATTTATTTGATACTTATTTATTTGTTTTCTAGAAATGAATTATTTATTTAATAAGTGTTTGTTTGTTTTCTAGAATTATTTATTTAATCTGGGTCAGTTAGATCAAGTTAGGATTATTGATATAAATAGCAATAACCTTAACTCTGAACCCACATTTTTTGGCAAGGAATTGCTCGTATCTCCTCGTGGTCCTTGCTTCGCAACAATAATAATTCAATAGATTAAATTATTATTGCCGAAACTGAGCAATAAGAGAATATTTGATAATTCTAATTTAGACTCAAAATTCATCATTGCTCAACAGATTTAAATTGTTATCAGTGTGCACAAAAATTTTAAGTACGGCTCTGTGAGACATCAATTGTCTTAACGAGCCAAATTTATGGTCCGTTTTTTACAGCTTTTTTACCTGCACTAAACGAATGAAGGCAACTATATACAGGTACATGTATAGGTATGCAGGTGCAGGCATACTGAAACACCTTAGTTAGGGTAGGTACGATGGTCCGCGACCATTCTATTAGGTAAAAAGGTTCAGTTTACTATGAAGTGATTAAAGGGCGATATACTACAGTTTACAAAATGCTTCGTAGAGATCCAATCAGTAATCGAGAGCAATGAATGAACAAGCACTAAAATGCATATCAAATAGAAAAACTCCTACTTTTTAAAATTTTTGAAGCCGATTGAAAAATAAGCAATGTAGATGCTACCTAGAATACAATGACGCATGACGTTGAAGTCAGTTATACACGATCGCTATCTCATGTTGCAATTACTATAGAAAATTCTGTAAAAAATCGGTGTTTTAACAAATTTGCTCGAAAATAAGTGAATCGATTTAAACATTTAATACATAAAATACAAACTGTTTTACAGACCTGCAATATAATATTTCACAAGGATGCCGCTTAAGGTTTCAAACTTTTGGTTGCCGAGAGTGAAAGGATAAGTGTTAATGCGACAAGGATTACGCGGACTAATGCTCCCCTGTGAGTCCAGAAAGGTGACGTTGGATTAATTTTGCTGTCATTTGATGTTCATCAGATATTAGGGATGAACGGACTTTACACAGAAACTTTAACTTTATAGTTATTAGTTGAATTGTCAGTATCTGTCTTCTATCTTGAATTACAGTAATTAATATTATTTGTTGCTATTGTGTACATCTATATAATTAATTAGTAGATATTTTTATAGTAGCTGCTCGTGTACAATCTTACAGATGCATACGACATGCGCACAAAGTATATTTCAAATTAAATTAAACGAAGATGCCAAGTAGCACCGAAGCAGGAATTAGACGAGACCAACCAAGGACAGAAGTCTTCCAAGCATTAGTCACAGTTCGAAGGTTATACGCTGAGCCGCTTCCTCAAATCGAAAAAGAAGAGATTGCCAAAGTTGACGAAAATAGCCGACAGTGTGGTGGAGACTAAGGCTCCCACTGGTTAAAACAAGAGACAATAGATACATCTATTCAACTTAAAGGTGACGGATAATTCAGATCACAAACGTGTGAATGTGTGATGGAGAATAAGGCGTCCCTCATCACGTGCTGACTTATCCTGGCGACTTGATATCTTTCATACTATGCGACACCAGAGAAGATACCAATGCTGCTATCGATCATTGCTTATCTTTAAGGAAATAACTGGTCTAATAATAGAATAATGAGACTTTGCAGCCATGGCAGCTATGAAAATACGCTTATGCTTCAGTAAAGTAAGTCCCCAACACCGCAAACTGTAAGGAGAAGATTGACAATTAATTCCGTAGATGTAATAGTTACTTCAACGTATAATAAAGACAGTCAGCAAAGGATGGGAAAACTTATAAAGATAATTTTACTTATTTACATGGAATAATCCAATGAAATAACATTTTTAAGATCATCACACCGATCAAGTATCATTATTAGTAGTAAAATAAACTGGATTGGCTGTTGTCAGCACGAGCGTGCAGTTTTATCACTGTAAAACTGTATATAGCTTTATCTCTAAATCGTGTTGTATCTGCTGACATATGACATCCGCAAATACCACTGGTGCTTTTAAACTTTATCTATAAATTATTTCCCGAGACTGCCGCCCAAAGTTAACTCATGTAAATTGTAATGATGTATATAGTGGAGTAAAAAAGGATATTGATATGCTTATTTTGTAACAGCAAAATTATAATATTATACTTTCTGGGAGTACATATCTGAGTTTTGGACTTCGAAAGCCTATTGCATTTTTTTTTAAATAAACAATGTAGTTTTTTGAACAGCGTTTATTTAGATAAAAAGGTGAATGTCTCCGGTCCTAGAGGTCCGATCAGGATAAACAAAAACCAAAATTTTCGTAATTAAAGTTTCTACAAATCTGCGTTGATTTTGGATCATTTGAGTACGTACATAACATACAAAATTGAGTAAGCTGGCTAAAAAGCGTTTTCTTTTTATTTTAGCGCCCAGGGACGTTAAGAGTTCCGATCGGCTTCAAACTTTCAGAAAATATATATTGTTGAAAACAAAACACCCTGAAATTTTGGTGCCCAAATATGAGACCTTGTGGACACAAACGAATTTGTTATCTAAAATTTGAATTGCCCATCATTTTATACGATTAAGTCCAAAGTGGATCATTCTTTTTCAAAATGTAGATCTGGACGCCAGCTTTCCGATAACATTAATAAAAGTTTTTTTTAATGTGATTTTAGCCACTTTCTTTGCATTTTTTTATAAACCAAATAACAACAAAGTTATTTTTTTGGCCATTTTATTTATAAATAAATACAAGAAAAGTGGTCAAAATGACTTACAAAGAAACTTCTTTAATGTCATCGTAAAGCTGGCGTCCAGATCTATATTTTGAAAAAAAAAATCCATTTTGGACTTAATGGCATAAAATTCAAATTTTAGATAACAAATGCATTTGTGTCCACAAGGTTCAATATTTGCACATTCTATAGGATATTCTTCGCAGTTTTTTTGTAAATAAACCAAAATTTCAGGGTGTTTTGTTTTCAACAAAAGGTATATTTTCTGAAAGTTTGAGTCCGATCGGAACTTTTAACGTCCCTGTGCGTTAAAATGAAGAAAAACGCTACTTGGCCAGTTTATTCAATCTTGTGTGTTATGTACGTACTCAAATGACCCAAAACTCAGATTTGTTGGAAGTTTAATTACGAAAGGTTTGGTTTTTTGTTCGTCCTGATCGGACCTCTAGAAACGAACATATTCACCTTTTTACCTAAACAAACGTTGTTCAAAAACTAAATTGTTTATACAGTGTGACCCATTTGTTTTGGGGTCACCCTGTAAAATCTTTATTTAGTGTGCGATTTTCACAGTTTTTTTTTTAATTGTAGAGCTTGTTGAACTGCGTTTTGGAAAAAAGAGCGCCAGATTCTTACAAAATCCAAGACCTACTACGTCACATTTTAGGAGCAAAATTTTAGTAATTCATATTAGCAATTTATAAAAAAAATCTATGCAAAATGGGCCTGTACGAAATTTTGTCGAGAATTTTTAAATAATAATATTTTTATAGACATTATTAAAAAGGCACGATACGCATCATTTTCATAAATTTATTCTAAAATGAGAATTAAATTAAATTAAACTCTAGCAACATGATATTATTATTCTTATACCCAGTTTTAACAAATCAAAAAAAAAATAGAAACAACAAAACTGAAACAAAAAAAAAATAGAGAATTCCGTTATAAAAACTATTTACACACACAATTACAATTATTCGTAGTAGCACATATTCAGTCTTACAGAAAGTATTTTATGCTGAACTGCACAACCTTAACTTCAATTTAAACTTCTCAAATTAAAAATAAAAATGAAATGGGTAAGTATGTATTATTAAACGCTATAAGTACTGTCTGGATTATAACGGTAGCGCTTGATGGCGCTAGTAGAACCGTATTCCATTTCGACTACTAATATCGGGACATAGATGTCTATGGACGGGACACTGGTTAATGTAGTAGTGCTCTCTATGCATTTACTCGTCACATGATTGATCCATGGATGCGCAAGAATATCTTAGTTCCTGTAGCTGCATTTGTTAAATATTTATACGTACCTCGTTCTCTACTAGATGATTCGCTTGGGAAATATATCTATATGTGACATCATATCTGCCTAAGTGATGAAGTTGATAAAAAATGGGTTATTAAACATGAGGCTAAAAGGAATGTGAAAGATATGTTTTATGTATGTAGCTAATTTATTCATGAGGAGTTCTCCCAAAACACCACTTGTGCTTTTAAATATGATACCTGTAACTTGACAATTTATTGTCAAAGATTAAATCAGATTATAAACTGCCAATTTACACTCTTTATATTACCAGGAAATTACGCTTTCGAAAAAAAAATCCGATAAAATTGAATGCACTAATAACATCACATACGATAAACCTTGCGTTTACTATAAATTATGTTTGTGTTCTATAACTGAATAAAATTCGTAAAACAAAAGACCCGCTTATAAATCATCACTTCTTGCTCATCTGTTTCAACCGAAAGCAGTCGGGCTTTCAGATGATGCTGGAGAAATTCAATCGATGTTGTGAGTCATTTTATTAGACCTAAGGAATCTCGACTGCATTTTTTGATCAGTAAATAGTGACATTTTGTATTCGATGGAATATAAATAACTAGTCTTCAATTAATTGATTTAAGTACCTAAAAGGTCATTCACATACTACGTCATTGATTTTTGGTATTTCTTGAACTCCTTCTCACCCTATGTTATTTTCCACAAAATGATGATCTTTCGTCCCTACTGTGAGTCCACTAAGGTTTTAACTTTTCTTTTTAGATTTTTCCAATGTAAGTCTCACTTGATTCAGAGAATAAAAGATCAAACTTGTGGAAGTGGCAATAATTGCCTGCCTTATAGAAAATTTTATAGTATTATACTTAAGACTGAAGAGGACCACCACTAAACTGGATTAATTCATTTTTAACCAATCGTCCACAGTATGTGAGTATACATGTTAGTGAAAATATGGTATACAGAGCCAATTCGGAATGTTCGTTGTTCGTTTTCAAGTATGGGAGTTCCACAGGGATCAATATTGGGCCCTGTGTTATTCATATTATATATTAATGAGCTCGATTGGGTTTTATGTAATAATTTCTTTTTAATGTATGCTGATGATCATTCTATGATTATTTCAGATCCTATACCTAATGTGTTAGAAAGTAAATGTAATAATGTTGTAGAAAAGGTATCTACGTTTTTCAATCAACATCAGTTGTACTTCAATGCAGATAAAACTCAGTTAACTCTGACAGAAAAAATGCGAGTCTATTTGTTTTCAGGTCAATTAGTCGATTATAACGAGCACCCATGAGAGTATAAAATTTTTGGGTTTACATATCGATGAGTGCCTGACTTGGAAATCACATTGTGAACATCTAATTTCCAAGCTGGCATCAATTTCATTTTTTTTTAATAATATTAAAATCGTGCTTACCATGGAGCAATTAGTTAATTTATATTATGCCCAAGTGGAATCTAGATTAAGATATGGTGTCTGTTTCTGGGGGAACTCCACTCTATCACAGAATGTTTTCATTGCTCAAAAACGCGTAGTATAGCTCGTGTTTGTAGTACCCACTCTCGCAAAGAGATCTTTAGAGAATATAATATATTAACTTTATCATGCTTATACATTTTCGAAATGTGTGTTTATGCTTATCGAAACAAGAATATGTTTACTGAGAATAAGAATATTCATAATGCAAATACGCGTAGCAAGGAAGAGTTTCGAATACCATATGCAAGACTTAACCTACAATTCTCCAATTTATATGGCACCAAAATCGTTTAATAACTTACCCTCTGAATGTACTATAGCTAGAAACTTACGGAATTTTAAAACGAGGTTAAAGTTGTTTTTGCTGGCTAAATGTTTGTACACTGTATGCCATTTTTTACCTAGTTTTTAAGGTTGTAACTTGACTATTCCTATACAATTGTAATGTTGTCTTTATGGAAAATAAATTATTATTATTAAGAATAAGATCTCGTTCTGATCAAATGTATGTTTAGTTTTATTTTGCCGCTTTGGTGTGAAGATAATTCAATTTTAAGATTATGTGATTTTTTTTTCGGGGACAATTTAAACTGACAGATTCAGCTCCCGTTTCTTCATTTTATCAATAGCATTGATCAAGCCTATCATACCTGATACGTAAGTAAACTTGAAGTAATCTCTCACTTATAAATTTTAAGTTTTTGTGATAGCCACTGCCATTTAAATCGCAAACGCTCCAACTGAAATTATAATTAATTATTTAGCAACGAAGCTCATAGTTTTATCAACGCTAAGATAAATGACTAGATTGTGACTTATTAATGAGTTTATAAGTGTCATTAATAGATATAACTAATAGCGATGGGATGTCTTCCTAGGAAATATTCTCAGAAAATATTTATTTGACAAATTTTTGCTGATTGGAAAGGCCATCACAACTATATCTTGCAGAAATGAAATTTTCCTTAAAAATTGTTGGAATGTAACAATCTGACTGTGTAACAATCATTTTATTAAAAATGTTATTTGGGTAATCATTTTGTGATTTCTGTAGAATTAATAGAACGATTTTGTATATTATTCACCTATAACCGTGTAGGTAGCATTTAAATTTGGAGCTTTTATTTAGTTTACACTATAGTCTGTTTTTAAACCAGGAGGAGCGTTTTAAATTTAACTCGCTAAATCGTACATCTCTGATTGGATACGCTCTCGCCAGTTTTACACAAGGCAATAGTCGTAAATTTTGACATATTGTAAAAAAATTTATTTGATGTCATAAATTAGTTGGTTAGAAAATCTATTTTATCGTTTGAACATTATTTATAAGTTTCTAATCCCTCTTGTGTAAATCTGAAGGTAAAAGTGTCTAATTACTTGGTGCCATTACATTGCGTAAACGGTATGTACGCTCTATAAAATACCTAGAGGTCAAATAGGGGTCGAAGCATTATATAATGTAATAAAATACACACAAAAACATTGTAGTCGTGTATTGTTGGTTGCCCAAAATGCCAAAAAGTTTTTAGTGCGTTTTTTGGTTATTTTTATGATGTGAATGGAACTTCCGTGTTTACTCCTCCTGGGTTAAAAACAGACCATAGTCATTCTGTTGTTCTTGTTGCTGTGTGATCGATCGCTCACACAGTGAAGTAATATTTATAATTATTAATTAAAATTCAGGTGAATTGATGTGAATTTACTTATTCGTTTTGGGTAGAATAAATATTTCTTCTCAATTAGGTTAAGTTTCCACTTTATTGCAGTATATTTTCTTTATCATATTTGCAACTATGCAGGGTTGATGAAAATCGTATTTGAAATTAAAAAAAAATCACGATTATATTTTATAAAATCAACAAACTCAGGATTTTTTTGTTTTTATTGATTTTTTTATATAAACTTCCCAATAATTGACATTAACAATGTATATATTTCTTATATTAACAAAGATACTTTTTGTTTAACGAAGAAAAAAATAAATGTTATAGGCTTTATCGCGAAATTCAGTTTGTCTGTCATTAGATGGGTGGGATGGTCCAACGTGCACAATGAATCAATAATATGTACAACAGTAACTGCGGAAAATGAGCCTTTCTTTTTGGTGGACACGGTAGACACTGTGGAAATCCACATACATCTGTAAGTTTGATTGAACTTGCAATAAACTTAATTAAAACACTAAGGACTGACTATACCTGTACAATAAGCAATTTTGTGACTAATGCTGCTAATTGAATGCTATGAGAAACCAGATCAAGCAGTCAGCAAAACTAAATGTTATTACTTACGGTTGCATTTCGAAATTGCGATTGAGGTAAAAAGTTATGTCGTAAGGAATTTCCCCCCGCTCTTCGAAATTGCAATCAAATATTTTACAGTGAGGAACGCTATCTTCAAAATTATACCGAAGAGCTGGGAGTGGGGGGCCCGCATGTTACTACTCCCGGGCCCCGATTTCCTCTCGACGGCCCTGCCTCTGCGACAAGAGAAGAAAAAAAAACTTACTTTACCTAATGACGTAAGATAGAACTCAATTTCCAAATGCTTAGAGGGTTTCGTTAAATCATGGCCGAAACGCTTTCAAATTAGCGAGGAAAACAAAAATGAAATTAACAGTATAGTAATGCAGAAAATTTCAATCATTTATTTAAAAAGAACAACTGAAGATTACTTATCACTTCTAAAACCAATATCTTTTGCACTTGATAGGCTTCAAAGAAAGGATTTACAGTCGCATTTTGACGAAACTGAATTTGCTTTAAGGCAAATGAAAAAATTTAGATATCTGTACGATCAGTGCGCAAAGAATCGTGTTTTAAAAGCCGCTAATGAATTATATCCCGAAAGTGGTGTACTGCCACTGAGTATTTAAATTTGTAGCAACATCTCAGCCTTTTGTCGATATTATGTTTCACGAAGAAATTCTTAAAAGTACCAAAACCACTGGACTGGTGGAAATCCTAAAGAAGTATTGAAATTATTGACAAATTATTCCTGGTTATCAAACTATTATTTTCTACTAAGGCTTCTTTAGCCTCAGTTGAGAGAACTTCCCATTTTTTGCGAATTAAGAGTTGAATTCATATTTAAAGTTGTGTAGGAGCAAATGTTAATCATCTCAAAAAGTAGGTAATTGGTAAGTAAAAAATTGAATATACGAGATGTAAGAAGGTATAATGTTAATCGAACTAATTGTAAAACAAGAAACAATTACTAACGGAAGATTAATGAGGTTTAAAAATTATAACAAGTAATACATTATAAAAACATAACAGATTCACAAACAAATTAATTATTGACCAATACAAAACAATGTTTACAATTTTTTTATTATTCGACGTAGTTACCACCCACATCTACACACATTTCGATCCTTCGCCTGAAGTCCTTAAAACTGTTTCGAATATGATCTAAAGGTATGGAGTTTACGGCATTTGTAATTTTCTGCTTTAATACTGCTACATCGTTAGGAAGTGGTTCAGCGCAAACCGACTGCTTGAGGCGACCCCATAAAAAGAAATCCAATATTGATAGGTCTGGGGATCTCGCCGGCCACTTGATCTGTCCATTCCTGGCAATCCAATTTTCTCCAAAATTTAAATTCAACCACCGAATAACCATTTTTGTGGAGTGGCCAGGGCAACCATCGTGTTGAAAATGAACTAAAGGCATCTCTCTTAAAATATTTAAATGTTCTTCAGAAAATCTTTCAAGAAGCTGTAAATAAGTGCGCTGGTTTAACCGCCCCTCAATGAAATTAGGTCCAATAACTCCAACGTGATAAGAAACGGCACACCACACATTCACTTTTTTATAATATTGCCTTCTACAATGTATTCTCAAATTTGGATTTTCAGAAGCCCAAAACCGACAATTCTGAAATGAAACAACACCATTGGTTGTGAATGTGGATTCATCTGAGAAAATGATGAAATTATGAAAAAATCTCTCTTCCATGATTTTTTCACCAATGGTCAAACAAAAATCCAACCTACGGCCGTCATCTCCCTCTTCAAGCGTATGTTTATAATTTGCTTTATATGCCCTAATTTTCTTTGCCTTTTAAATTCTTTGGAGTTCAGACTTGCTAATATTAATAAGAGCTGACCTCTCTCTTAGTGACATCCTAGGATTCTCTATAAGAGAGGCATGAGCTATAATAGCCCCAATATTGTCTTCATCATATGCTTTTATTTTTATTTTCATGTTAAGAACACTACCAGTAGCCAAAAACTTTTTAATTATTCTCATAGCCTGAGTACGTGACAAAGCAGTGTTTGGAAATTTCAAATTAAATTGGCTTACCACTTCTCTTAGCGAGTTTTCACCGCAAATTCCGTAGGATTGCACAATATAATTTTTTTCACGCACTGTGAGTACCATTTTCACTTAATTTTTTATGCTTGGTTCGTTAATTTGAAACAGAAATTAAGGATAATATTGACTACGTTTGACAGATATGTCAATAATAAATGATAAATGTGTATCCACTGCTTTTCTCATTGCCTACTTTTAGCTTCTACATATCTTAAAATATTAATTCACAAAATGTAGTTTCTATGCAGTTTTAATTGAATGGTTCAAAATAAAATACTAATTTATTGAAAAAATAGGAAGTTTCGAAAAAATAATTTTATATTCCTGAAATTTGGTAGAGAGGTATAAAATTGCATTCTAACTAACTTTTCATATTTTGAAAAATAAAGGTACTTTATTAGTGGTGATTTTTACAACATTGCTTATAAAATACCCTGTAGAACACCAAATCAAGTCATTTTTGGTATACTTTAGTTTTACAACAAGCAGGACTCAATCCCCAAATACCATTCCAAAATTTTTGGTCCATTACACCTCTTGTTACATCTATCCTGGGACACACTGTATATATAACCTAACTGTTCTTTTCACTTGAAATTTTCTTGAGTATAATTTATATCTACCTTTTTAATTACCCGTACTTTTTATTTTAATTTTCTGAAGTTTGATTTACTTAGATTAGCGATTTTTACCCAACGTGATTTAAATCATGATTTAAATTTTGAAAATCAGTTGATTTAAATCATGATATAAATCAGTTGAATTAAATTGTCGCAGCCCTGCAAGTATGACAGCCTTATTGGATTAGCCATTTTGATGAAATTTTACTGTGTATAAGGTTGCGCGTACGCATAAGACATCCTTTGTGGCGTCGGCTTATAAACATAACCTTCATTGTTTGCTTATTAAAAAACCTTAGAGAATGGTATGTCCAAGCCCTATATCTTTGTTTTTTTTCCTGAGGCGCTTTAATGTATTGGGGCCTAGGGCGCAAACTATGCAAAATTCGGCCCTCACCACCACCTAGCCATACTCTAAAGTTTGCAAGGAATTTCCATAGAAAACGCTTTTAAGCTGTCCCAGAGTACAAACATAAAAAACATATATACGAATCGAATTTAGGAGGTTAAAGAATCATTTTTTATTGATATATTTTTCATATATTTTTCCAATTTTCCTCACATAAATTGTAAAAAATAAGTAAAATTGGAAATTATGCAGTTATGCGTTTGTTAGAACTTTACCTGCTATTTTAGCAGGTTTGAAATACAAACATTAAATACAACTTGGGTGGTCAAACAGTAAAACAGGCAATGCAGATTTACGGAACAATAGCTGTACCTAATGGCCTTTATTGTAGTAACAACAACCATAATACGTCTTTTATTCAATGTGCATAAACCGTATTATTGCAGTTTGAAATATTATACCTAAAACATAAACGTCTCATATCTGTTGTAAATATATCGATAATTTTTATGTTTTGAAATAAGTTGAGCTCATAGACATGCATATTGCATATGAATTCTATACAATTCTACATATTATGAGGCTCACCGTGCTGAAGTTTCTAAAAATAGGAATATGAAATGGATATTCTATAGGAACTAAATTGGAAAATGAATTTATTTCACTAAGACCACCAACATTATTTTTGTGAAGTAGATAACTTGCACTTAATGTAAAATTTAATCTGTTGCGAAAAATAGTATTGAGAACTGTTAGTCATGAATTAAATAAGAAAAATAACTTTTTGCAATACCTGTAGGCTAATAAGTTGATTATCATTAATAATTTTAGGTAAAAAATCTGTCGATAAATCAAATATTTTACAAATACACAAAAATAAACATTATTTTATTATCTTTGCTATTTATCAGAATGTGAATTTATGTTATTAACAGTCAAGATGGATGTTAAATTTCTTCGTATTTCTTTAGTATAATTCGACGATAAATAAAGAGCATTGACTGAAGCACACTATCATATTGTACGAGACATCATCAATAGACGTTTAAAAGGATGGATCGTCTTCTTTGTTGCTAATCTGGAAAGTCTTGTCAGCCTCTTGTACTTTGTTCGTTAAATTAACTTGCAACTACTGCTAATAATTTACGTAACTCATCTTTGCGACAGTCTCTCACAATTCCCATATCAACGATCTTCTTCATGAAATATAGTAGGTTCATGAAGAGCAAATGTAGAGCAAAAAATGAGCAACATTTTTATCAAAGGAAATAGCAGGTTTATTTCACAAAAACTATGCTGTTGGTGATACACAGAAAGAAGTATATTATACATTAAATTGTTATACCGCCTAGTAAAGAAGAGAAAATGTACTATTGGTTTTTCATTATTTCTTGCTTGGGATACAGGCAACATACTAAGGCTATAAAATGTAGTTGGCGTTCCGCCAGTACGAGAGATCTTACAGTGGTTTCGCTCGTAAAGAAAAAAGTGTGATCGAATTCTGAACAACATTCGAAATGTTCGTACGTCCGTCTGTCCATCCGTCAAGTTTCTTGTAAGCACGATTACTTAAGAATGAAAAGTCTGATTGTATTGAAATTACTACTAAATTAGTATTAGCTAGAGCAAGAACAAAATCGATCAGTAAACAAAAAATTTCTTAAAGTAACATTATTTACAAAGAAACTGCGAGGAGTATACCATAGAAAGTGCAACAATTATACAAAATATCCATTAAGTAAATCAGGAAATGTTGTAAAGAGGATAACGTTTACTCTAATTATCTTAAACAGTAATGGGTGTACTCTTTGGCTTTAAAATATAACTTTTGACCAAGCATCTTTAAAAATAACCCACTCACCGTCCGCTGTCTAGAAACATCAGGCCTGCTAACAGCTTTTTGATATTGTTTCATAAGTTTATATGTCAGTCAAATGCAATAACAACAGTTCTAGTTTATTTTTGTTAGCCAAAGAATAGCGCTATTGTGTCCTGCAACAGCATCTGTGCGATTGTCCGAGATGGATATACGCAATTTAAACTGAACTAAACTGAAACGACGCATATTCTTCACTCCTTTTATTAATTCTTAATATTTGCAGATTATTGAACCCGAAAAATTGAATTTTATGTTACAAGTAATTGTAACTGTACTTACCTATCTGTTTTTAAATGTATGAGCTATTAATATTATCTTTGGCTTATAATATTATGATTCCTTCTCAATATCTCGGCAATTAACGAAGCAGTAATAATAATAATAATAATAATAATAATAATAATAATAATAATAATAACAATAATAATGTTGGGGTCTGCACATATACTTCGGAGAATAATAACGTAGGAAGGGAGAAGCCTTAGGAATCGTGTTGATTCCCGGCAGCAAACCGACATGTAGTCGAGAAAACAATAATAATAATAATAATAATTTATTTTCCATTTTCCATGACAACGTTATAATAAGTGTATAGGAATAGTCAAATTACAATATATCGGGTAGACCATCAATCATAGTGCAAGGGTACATTCTTTGGGCTAAAATATGAGGATATACCCAAATATGCTTTTGTAAAATGTTGCTGTGGAAAAAGATACAGGGTGTCAAAAATCAAACTATTTTTTCGTTTTTTTGCAATAACTCAACAGGCTCTTGGCTGATCTTCGCCAAATTTGCTAAACGAACTTTTCTTATTCTAAGAAACAATAATTTATGTATTACATCACGTTAGATTATCGAGAACGCCGCAGGCCCTGTATCTGATTATGGATTTTTTTCATATTTTGTGGTGCTTCTAATAAGAAAATCTGATGAGGGCGTCATTTCCACGTATAAGAGGTACACTTGATAGAACTTGATAACTCCAACCGTTTTCGAGGTAATTGCCGTTGAACATTTTAATAATTTTTGTAAGACAAATTCCTCGAGATAATTTTTTTGACTTCTTTATTTGAAATGCCTCGACATAATAATTTTTCAAATAGGGAAATGAGGGATATGATATGTGTTTACGTGCAAAAAAATTTTAGCGGACGTGCTGCAGCGAGGAGATACTCACTTCAATATTCAAATAGAATACAGCCAGACTATAAGATTTTCAAAGATCTGTTTCGTCGTTTGGGAGAAACGGATTCATTTCGCCATAAAAGTGACGTAGGACGACCAAAACGAATTACTGCAGATCAAGAACTAGAATGTTTAGTTCGTGTGGATGAAGATCCTCAAGTCAGATCAAGTCATTTATCAGCGGCAACGGGTGAACCTGTTGAGTAAACAATCTGTTCTAAGAGTCTTACGCAAAGAAAGCTTCTACCCATATCACCTCACTCCTGTACAAAACTTACTTCGAAGGGATCTTCCACAAAGGCTACAATTTTGTCAATTTGTTCTAAATAAACACAACAGGGATCGAAATTTTGTTACGAACATTTTATTTATCGACGAAGCAACTTTTATTCGTCGAGGCGTTTTTAACTGGAGAAATACCCATTACTGGGAAGTAGAAAAACCTCATGCCGTTAAAGAAAGGCATTTTCAGCACGAATTTAAAATTAACGTCTGATGTGGTATTATTGGCGATCAGTTATTGGGACCATTTGTCATTCCTCCAAATTTAAATGGACAGTCTTATGTGTTTTCTCTTCAAAATACTCTTGCTGATATATTACATGCTTTCATACTAGACATACGGAACAGCATGTGGTTTATGCAAGATGGAGCTCCCCCTCATTTCTCCATTGAGTCAGGAATTGTCTTGATGAGGCTTTCTCCACGCACATGGATCTGTCTAGGAAGTGAGTTTTATTGGCCACCAAGGAGTCCTGATTATAATCCTCTGGATTATTATGTGTGGGGACATATGAAGTCCTTAGTCTATGCAAATACTATCAATTCAAGAGAAGAACTGTGGGACAAAATACAAAACGCAGCCAATTTTACTAGAGGACAGGAAAATGTATTTTTCAATGTAAGAAAATCTTTTATGAAAAAAATTAGAAATGGCATAGGAGTAGGTGGAGACCGTATCCAAAAGTTACTCTAAGTTGCAGTAATGGGGTTTTTAAAGTTTATACAATAAATACTAATGTCATTAAGTCAACTATTATGTTATTTTCGAGTCTTCTAATAAGATTGGATCTTCGATCCTTATTTTACACAATCTTTTGATTTATAATTTTATCTCAATACCATGAAAATACTCCATCAGTTCATAAGAAAGTGAGAAAGAGTTTACACTGTTATTACGATTTTGTTTTCCCTCACGTATTTTACTTTTTTCAATAAATGTACTTTGTTTCATTAAATTTGAATTTGTCTTTCAAAAAATTATTCAAATGTTTAACGGCAATTTTCTCGAAAACGGTTGAAGTTGTCAAGTTCTACCAAGTATACCTTTTATACGTGGAAATGACGCCCTCATCAGATTTTCTGGTCAAAGGTACCACAACGTTTCGTCAAAAAAATATTTAAAAAAAATCATCATCAGATACAGGTCCTGCGGCGCCCTCTATGATCTAACGTGATGTAATACATAAATTATTGTTTCTTGGGATAAAAGAAGTTCCTCTAGCAAATTTGGCGAAGACCATTCAAGAGGCTGTTGAGTTTTTGCAAAAAAACGAAAAATAATTTGAATATTGACACCCTATATCTTTTTCCAGAGCAACATTCTACCAAAGCATATTTGATTATATCCTCATTGGCTCAAAGAATCTACCCCTGCACTATGGCCTATTAATAATGGTCCACCCTGTATACCTTAAAAACTGGGCAAAGAATCATATACAGTTTATGTGGTACTGAAGAATAAGCAATTAATGATTTAACATCCCTTTGACGAATACAAATTAAAGAAACTAAAAATCCACCTAATATACTAATAACGGCGAAAACAATTTTAACTTAGTTTTAAAATCTAGTAAGTTTCTATCTATTTTACATTCTGGGTAAGGTATTAAACAATTTTGATCCCATGTATTTTGGAGTTAAATTAAGTCTTCCATATGGTATTCGGGACTCTTCCTTGCTACGCGTATTTACATTATGAATATTTTTATTTACAGTAAACGTATTCTTGATTCGATAAACACACATTTTGAAAATATATAAGCATGGAAAGGTTAAAATATTACACTATCTAAAGATCTCTTTGCAAGAATTGGTACTAGAGATAGGCGCGATCCAATGCATTATCCGTTTTTGAGCAATGAAAATGTTCTGTTTTCAGGTAGGTAGGGTACATTATTTATTTTACTACAGATATCATCATTATTCGAAAAAAAAATCACAAGTGCGTCGGAACCGCTGCTGTCTATAATATACATAGATATAAACTTATTTTTTACATAATATGTATTTGATTTTAAACATTATGTTACTTCTAGTAAGTATGAGAGTCGTTCATTTCGGCGGTCCCCGACACAATTATGATTTTTTTCGAATAAAGGTGATATCTGTAGTAAAACAAATAATAAACTATTAATCCGCGGTCAAACAATAAATTTACAGATAAAGAAGTAGCCGGTGCTTCAAGTCGGTGAATATAAATTATTTTCAAATTAATTTAAACCTATCAAGTTCAAGATATATTTTAAAACTGTTTATATGCATTTCAGATAAACATTTTACTTCCCTCGCATACCGAAGGGAAGTATTGTATTCGAGAAAAAAATCACCCTCCGAGATTTTTTCGGATTTTAACGTTTCAGATCACGTAGATTACGAAAATGTAGGTTTTTCAATTCCGTCAGTCTGTATGTCTGTCGGTCTGTCTGTTGGTGTATTAACTAAAAAAACTACTTGACGGAGAGCAGTCAAATTTGGTAGGTAGTTGACGCTATCGCTTAGCGAAGAAATGGTTAAACTTTCACTGGAAAATATACAGGGTGGACCGTCTAAAGGGAATAAATACTGAAAAAAAATTTTTTTTTGCTCAAATTTAAAATTTCCACGTTTCATGACACGCTAAACCTATTTCAGAAAAAAAAAATTGAGAATTTTTCTCCAAAATTTTTGAATATTTTTTTACCACTAAAGTAAAGGAAAGAATTTTTTTTCCTTGTTCAAATTTAAAATTTCCACGTTTCATGACATTCTAAACCTATAAAAAAATTATTTAAATTATTTTTACCAACATTTTTGAAAAAATTTTTACCACTAAATTAGATGGAAAATGTGTTTTTCTTTGTTCAAATTTAAAATTTCCACATTTCATAGCGTTCTAAACCTATTTAAAAAAAAATTTTAGACAATTTTTTTACCATTTTTGAAAAAATTTTACTGCTAAAGTAGATGGAAAAATTTTTTCTTTGTTCAAATTTAAAATTCCACGTCTCCATGGCATTCTAAACTTATTCAATCGAATTTAAACATTTTTTTGAAATATTGAAATTTTTAAAAATCTATTTATCACTACTTACCATAGAATAGATGAAACTTTTTTTTCTCAAATTTAAAATTTCCACGTTTCATGACATTCCAAACCTATTTCGAAAAAAGAATTTGCAACATTTTACCATTTTGGGGAAAAAAATGTATCACTAGAATAGACGGAAACAATTTTTTTTGCTCAAATTAAAATGTTCACGTTTCATGACATTCTAAAGCTATTTCAGAAAAAAAAATTTGAAAATATTTTTCACCATATTTGAAAAATTTTTTACCGCTAAAATAGATGGATGTTTTTTCTTTGCTCAAAAAAATTTTCTTTACCAACATTTTTGAAAAATTTCAAAAAAAATGTGACAGATGGCAATAATATTTGGCATAGGCATCTATTATACTTTTATTGAAAAATGTACAGGGTGGTCATCCGAAGAAATAATTCAGTCACGATGGACATTTGTAAAGGTATTTGCGCAAGCCTGTGGCACCTGTTATTGAACTTTGCTGTTGGATGAGCACTCTGTATATTTTGTTGACCAAAAGCTATCAGGTTTTCTTTGTAATAATAGTGATAATTAGATTCCGATTATTATTCTCAATGTCATTTCGTAATTAATAATTTTTTAGAGTGACCGCCATGCACAAATAACGAGGGAAGTTCTGTGTAAATACTTTTACCGATTTTTTTTAATATGTGAAATAACACCGGGTCCTTCACCATTTCTTGGAATACAACGTTCGTTACTCTTACGAGGGTTTATCAATTAAACCTGAAAATCTTGGAAACGACATACCCACCCATCCACCAAACATGGCTAAGAATCATTTCGGAAATACCAGCTTTTGAAATAAAACCCTAATGTATTTTTACTCTTCATGATTCATAATGACTAACTAGTTCATTTAAAATGGAACGCACTGATGCCATGACTTATTATTATGGTTTAGTGCTTCCGCTTTGTATCGATGACCGTCCAGATCTGTATTCATTGCATATTAATAAACAACTAATGCCTTGAAACTTATTTAGCTGTTTCCGTTATTGTCAATAGGATTCTCGTTATGAAATTCACATAATAACTTACATAATTCTGACTTCATGTAATAATCCTATTAGCACACTTCATCACGTTCTGCCTTAGAGCGACAGTAAGAAATGATTACAAAAACATTATTTCATATTAAGTCTAATCCTGTTTGGATATATCCAATTACTTTTATGCGTTGTTTTATCCGCAGTATATACAGGGTGTCCATTAAAGAATGGGCCATAGAGGAACAGTGGATTCCTGACATTAAAGTATTACGATTTAACCAAACGTCCAAAAGTTGATATTAACAGAGATACAGGGTGTTAAAGTCAATATTACATTATAATTTTCCTACAAAACTTTTGAAGTTTTCCAAATATTTATACGAAAATTGATGGATATGGGTTTTTTGATATGAGAAATTCAAATATTCTCCTATTTTGGGTGTAAATCCAAGAGGACGCCACATGAGCAATATTTACGGCGTAAATGTACGCCTAACTTTTTTATCGGTAATGTTATAGCCTTTTTTATTAATAAATCCTGAACTTACATCATTTTGACGGACAAAAAGTATACTTGTCATTAGCCTCAGGAATTGACCGTTTTCGAGACAATCGCGTTCTAACAGTTAGCCGCATAGTTCATTATAAGAAATATTGACGTAGTAGGCGCCGATGTCAACAATACTTTTGACAATTAAACACGGCTAAATCTGACAGTTACTGTGTTGTAATTTATTACGAAAACATTTTATTTTTTGCACAGTGCCAAGACATATTTTTTTTCAAATAGCGAAATGATTGATATGGTGGCTATTTATGCTCAAGAAAATTATAATGAATCTGCTGCAGCAAGAAAATATACGAATACTTATACAAATCGGAGGCAACCTGATTATCCTCAAGAATTTTGCAAGATAAAAGAAACGGATTCTTGTCGTCCTAGACGTCCCCATGGACGCCCTGTAAGTTCATAGTGTCCAACAAGAGGAAGCAGTATTAAATCTTATTGACGACGATCCTGAAAACAGTATTCGCCGAATCTCTGAAAATACTGGACTAACCCGTGGCACAGCATCAAACATTCTACATGAGCAACAATTACAACCATACCATTTCACACCAGTACAAAATTTGTTGCCAGGTGATTCTCCTCGTCGCATACAATTTTGCGAATGTATGTTAAGAAAGCAAAGAAGAGATTCAACTTTTTTAAATAACGTTCTTTTCACGTATGAGGCAACGTTTACTCGAATGGGGATATTTAACACAAAAAACAGTCATTTATGGACTGAGGAGAATCTAAGGGCCGCAAGAGTGAGACATTTTCAATATGAATTTAAAATTAATATTTGGTGTGGAATAATTGGAGATTATCTTGTGGGTCCTTTTGAACTTCCACCGCTAGTAAATGGAGAAAACTATCTAAGCTTCCTTCAAAATGATTTACAATATATGTTGGATGAAATGACTTTAGATATCCGAGAACAATGTGGTTTTTACTCGACGAAGCCCCTGTTCACTATCCTCTGATTGTAAGAAATCATTTAGATAACGTATTTCCTAGGCGTTTGGACGTGGAAGTGAACATCCATGGCCACCACGGAGTCCAGTCGTAACGGAAATGGACTTTTTCCTATGGGTACCATGAAAAACCTTGTATACTCTCAAACAAGTAACACAAGACAAGAACTGTGGCAGAAAATAGTGGCAGCTGCAAACCATATTCGTGATTTGCTTCCATCCTTCTTTTGTATCAGGCAAAATTTTCTTAAAAGATGCCGAATGTGTTAAATGGAAGACAATTTGAAAATGAATTGTAGCAATTATTTTAATTATTATTTTGTTGTTACTGTTACAAAGCGACTATCTTGAAAACGGTTAATTTCTGAGGATAATGACAAATATACTTTTTCTCCGTCAAAATAATGTAGGTTCATGATTTTTTAATAAAAAAGGCTATAACATTACGGGTGAAAAAGTTAGGAGTACATTTACACCCTAAATATTACTTATGTGGTGTTCTCTAGGATTTACACCAAAAATAGTAGAAGATTTGAATGTCTAATATCAAAAAACCCATATCCACCAATTTTCGTACAAATATTTGAAAAGTTTCTAAAGTTATGTAGGAAAATTATAATATAATATTGACTTTAACACCCTGTGTCTCTGGTAATATCAACTTTTGGACTAAGGTAAGTTTGGTTAAATCGTAATATTCTAATGTCAGGAATCCACTGTTCCTCGATGACCCATTCTTTAATGGACACCCAGTATATAGTGTTTTCGAAATGGAAGTAATAATATCTAGAGCATATCTCTCATGTAAATCTGTAAAAGTTGTACAATTATGGCAGCCTTATTGGATTCAACATTTTGACTTTTTAACCATTGACATCAGATTCAGATTCATCACCTACTCCCAAAATACCCATCAATTTTAATGCTATTTCGACGAAACTGTTTTAAGTTATCACATTTGCCAAATCCTCGAATAAAAAAACTTGTTCTCATTTTTTGCTCGCCTTATACTAGAATAGCTTGATGGAAATAATATGGGGCCACACTCTTTAGTTTGCAAAAGATTCCATAAGAATCGCTTGAATAAAGGTGTCGAATTGAGAACTCTCTTATTTAAAAATTAGTAGTCGGTTACAAAATATTCTGTACAAGTTTAGTACAAAAATCATGCACAGAGCTTAAAAGTTTTGAAGTCCTACTTAAGTATACTAAACGTAGAAAAAAATGAAATCCAGTGGCATGTATACCGGGCGTGATAGCATTCATTTTATTGTAGAAAGTATTCCTGCAAAATTTCTATAGATTCGTTTTTTGAGAAAAGTGCATTATAGGTAATACCCAAATGGTACAAGTGTAACGTCAATTTCCAAATGTTAAATGGCGAAGGAAGATAAGCCGGATCTCCAAAAGTGAAGCCTGCACAATTTACCATGCCCTGAAAATTGCCACTATTAGCAGCGAATTCGTATAATGTATCCATTTCCATTTTAATATATTTTGTTTTATTTAACTATTGGTTTACAATACGTAACTTAACCTATAATAATTCATTTGACAATCTTATAATCACCATATTTCAAACATACGGGGTGTGTACAAATAAAGCGACCGCCGATGGTATGGCTGATATACAGGAATAATACACGTTACTTAATAAGTTTAAATAGATGGAATCGCACACTTCAATGTTTGATATGCATTTACTTGCGGTGTTTTTCCCAAGAAAATTATGTTCATCCGATCCGATGCATTTTTGTGGCTTTCTGTCGTCAGAGGGATGGGTGTGGATATACTGCTACAGTCTATGCTAACTCCAACACGCACTTCTCCTTCATCTGTTATTCATGCATACATTTAAGTAGCTCGTGAATAGCGTGAATACTCCCTACTAATTTATTTTTGCACCAATCACCTGAGGGAAGGAAGGTGATTTGACATGTTTGAGTAGTTTGGACGTTGTCAAACTATTATGTTATTATTTATTGTTATAACCATAGATAAACTTGCTATAATGGTAATAACACATTTGATGATTTACAGCACTCGCCTACGACTCGCGCTGCAAATTTCATGTGCGTGAGTTATTACTTTATTACTTCCATTATCGCTCCTTAAATAATATATTGTTATTTAACTTGCTTTGTAAATATGTTAGTTTGTTAACGTGTATGTTTAGGAGAAATTTTGCACATGTGCCTGTATAAGTCCGGTAACAATATCTAATATCGTTCTAAGCGGACGTCCCAAGATGGCGGATGGCCCATTTCTTCACAACCCCCTTGAGTAAAATACGATAGACTATGTAACGTCATTCTAAAGTCAATATAGCGGACGCCCTAGGCGCCAATATTCTTGACTAAAGATGACTGTCTCAGATGATTAGGGGCCGAGCTTGAGCACTTTGCTCCAATCATTGCTGTAGCCCTGGACCGGCCTCGTAATGGGTGGGCCGGCTTTTTCACCTACCCCTCTCCCAAATGCGGACGGTATTGGCAATGTTAGCAAACCTCCCCTGGTCCTGGCTGTTGGACCCTGCCAGCTGGCTCGTTTCTTCTGGCGCTCTTCCGTCTTGGTTTTCTTTCTTCGCTGGCATGTATAGGCCAACGGGAGCGTCTCTCGTCTGTCCTGAGAGAGAACGACTGTTACCGAGCCCTCTCGGAGTTTGAAAGGGATTCCCAAATCCCCCCGACTAGTCAACACTCCCAAGTGTTGACTAGTCGGAAGCCCAGGGTGCCAATTGGCATCATGTGCTCTGATTTCGTCGGAGGGAAGTGTGAACTGTGTAGCTAAGGATTGTGTTCGGCCAGAGATGCTTTCTTAGTGTCAGAGGCCGGCACGGGCTAGGGTAAGGGAACCGAGCTGGTTGTTTGCTTGGTACCCCCGGAATCGGGTAATTGGACGCTTCTGGTCATTGTCTCCTTACAGATAGGGCTAATACAGATAAGGGATTAGTTATACTTACCCAATACCCAGGATCTGGAGCTTCGGCCTCTTGTGCCTCGGAGCGTCGTTGGGGTCATAGTCAGTCGCCTGTCTGACCAGCAGATTTCCATGCTCTGCTGCATGGGCGTATAGGTTCTTCGCTCTGTCCCGGATGACTTCAGTTACTGGGGTGTATTCCAGGTCTCTGAAGATGTCGGCGTTTCGGACAAACCATGGTACATCCACGACGCACCGAAGTGCGACGTTTTCCACGGCTTGTGTCCTCTTCAGATGGGTGGCTGCTTTGTATCCCCAGGCAACGGAGGCGTAGGTCAGAATAGGTGCACTGAGAGTCCTGATAAGCATGAGCTTGTTCCTCAGGTTGAGTTGACTCTGTCTACCTATCATAGGGTAAAGTTGAGTTCTCCTCGTCTTCGCTTTCTGTATTATCGCTTCCGTGTTCTGTCTCCACGTCAGGCTTCGATCCATGATAACGCCAAGGTAGATTGACGGTATCGTGCCATTGAATGTTCTCGCCGTTCAAGGAGACGTGTCCTGTGGGAGTTTGCTTCCTGACTCCCTCGAAGAGGATGGCTTTGCTCTTCTCCGCGTTGATTTTGACTTTCCACTTGTTGCACCACTCTTCCAGAAGGCATTCTGCTTCCTGGAGTTTGCGAGTGGCAAGTTGCCTCCAATGAAGGTAGGATCTCACAAGCTTGACTATGCTGACAGGGTATCCCATCGACAACATCTTTGCCAGGAAACCTTCATGCCACACCCTGTCGAGGGCCTTGGCTACATATAAGAAGATCGCTCCTGTGACTTGAAGGCGGTTGAAACCCTCTGTGGTGTACTCCATTAGACGAAGTACTTAGAGCTCGGTGAAATGTTTTGTTCGGTAGGCGAACTGCTCATCTGGGATGATCTGGACGTCATTGGTCAGGTTTTTAAGTCTCTTCAGGATAATCCTCTCTGCTACTTTACGGACGCCCTAAGATGGCGGGTTTTGTCTGGCTATTTGCCTGTACAGAAAGTGAACTAACAAGTAAAACTTAAAATTATGTAAGATGAACATTTAAAAAAAGATTTTATTTAAAAAGGTGTACTAAAAAGTAAAAAATAATTATTAAAATTTATACATCTGGAAACAAGAACATAATTTGAAGCTGTAAGCCAATGGATATAGTAAATACTTCAAAAATTGTTTAGAAAATGTGCAAAGGCATTGCGATAGGATTTAATAAGGTACAGAAAATCATTTCGATAAAAATCTATAATCATTTTTAGGTGATAATTTTGAGTTGTAAATCTCCTGGTATTATTGTTTGGAAATGAGCATATGAAAAGTTATTCATCCATTTCCGCCTTAATAATTTTTTTTTCTTTACCTCTGTATGTACTAACACTTTAAAAGCATTTTATTCTATAACTTTGTCTACTGAACTTTTTGTGGTCGCTCTTGAACTAGTAGTTCTTTTAAATGCTACATAAATTAATCCAGTGAACTTCGTATGATAAGTTGATACATAAAGGGAAAATCTACTTACAAGGCAAGAAAATCAACTGCATTATTAAATATCTTGAACCTAAATATTTTCCTTAGGTTTGGGTTCAGCTTAAACATTAAGAATTTAACATTTTTCACTTTTACTTTAAGAGATATATAGAATAATGTTTCGATTTTCAAAGTGAAACTTTAACAACTGTATTGCGTTGGAGCATATACAGGGTGTAATCAGTTTCATGTCATTAAAAAAAACTGGTAATGGGGACCGACTAGACAAACAAAAAAACTTTATTACTTTTCCTTCTAGGGGCACTTTGAAAAACACTGATCTAGGTTAACATATTTAATATTATGGTAGACAACTATTGAGAACCACTGCTTTTCTTGGTCGATGGACTTGTACTTCCCAATATGCAACTTTTAAATTGTCATAAAAAAGTGCTGGCCGGCACACGCGGTGTCAAAGGATGATCAACCGCCGTTGATGTACCGCCTCAACTGAACTGAGGCAAGTATAAAGAGGTAAATAATTCGTTGTCTCTTCGTGCACAATTGCAACAAAATAATGTCCATAGAGGATTAAACAGAGCATTTCTTTACATGTGTGTTTTTTAATTCGAAACAAAATATTGGATTGTTTATAATTTAGAAAATTTAAATGTGGTTTATTAACATTTGTAACATAAATGAGTGTCCTAGGTTAAAAGCTTACTACCTACCTAAATGATTCAAAATCTCTGCATCTGTATCAATACACAGTTCGGTACGTCGAATTAAGTACATACACATTTCGTTCAACAGTAAATACTAAACTATCAACTAACGTTGTCAATAAAGAAAAATAAAATAAAAACTTGGTACAAAAGCCAAAAAGGAATACAAAAAGAACGAACAAGTAAGTTGTGTCTGTACGTAATCAAGAATTTGACAACTGTAAATACACGATGACGCGAAATTAAAAAATAACAAAAACAACGACGTGTGTACATAACGAAGCGCCGACAGTAACTAAAATATTGCACAATGGAGAGTTAGAGTATAGTTTTCTTCAGATCAGATCTAGATCTAAACCTACCTCAATATTCCAGCAGTTCTCAAAAATTTTTATTGAAAATTTGCAATTTTTTTTTTCTCCAAAACTATGAGCTTTAGACCTCATGTTATATAAGGTTTTTTTGTTTGTCTTGTCGTTCCCTACCACAAGTTTTTTTAATAACATGAAACTAATTACACCCTGTATTTAGAGATTTTGTCGTCAAGATAATTGAAGAGAACATGCTTCATCTATTTCTAAAACATCCTGTATATTAAATTAATAAAATTAAATTCTGTTTTCGGTAAAATTCTCCTATTTAAATTGCTTTTGAATTTAAATTTCTAATTATGTTATTAGGCACTTCTAGGGCCGTAGAATCGCTACGTTATTAAGTTTGGGGTAATTTTGAAGTTTTACCAGTTGAGAAATAAGACGCAATAAACTGCAACAGAAGGCAAAGTTTAATTAAAACTAGGACTGAAAATGTATCGAAAGTTGAGATGTTTTAATTATCACAGCAACGCAGTTCAGTTTATAGTTCCTATAACAGAAACATACATTTACTTGCATCTACACTTATTATCAAACCAATTAATCTGACAGGGCATTTGACTGCATCAATCATAGTCTAGTCTGTTAGGTGTAACAGTAAATAGAACGAACCTATAGGTTTAATTTGTCTCTTTATTCTTGTATTACTGGAAAATTTTATATTGTACTGGACATTCTATTTTTTCTTTTCGGTGTTTTTGTCTTATATACCTGTGTGATATACTATATTTTACAAATGTTATAATGGTAAGAGAGCTGACGGACACTATGGTGAACGATAGTGATCAAAATATTCACTCCTGGGAATCAATTCTTTGGTCTTTGGGTATGTCAAAACTGATCGTCTGCCGTCTCAAAATGGTAGCATTAAGCTGTGGGGTGTATTAGAAAAGGGGTAGTTTTAGGTTTTGGTGAGCCATAGTGATCAAGAAAAATAATGTGTACCACCAACTTCTGCCCCCAGCAGGTTAGGAAGTTGAGGTTGCCCGGTTCTCGTTTAGATAGTGGAGACTGGGTCGTGGTTCGGAAATTATTCAAGAAAAACTTTTATTTTTTTGTTAGGCGCCAGTAGTCATATTAAAAAAAGCATCTATAACGTACTTGTCTAATTGTACGACTGTGACTACTCAGAGATAACTAATGTTATAGATACTCATGAAATTATCAACACTCAGTTAAAAATAGCTGGTTTATTGACTCTATTATAAAACTTGAAATGGTTAATTTTGATAAGTTGAAATGTTACACCTTATGGTTGGATGTAGCTACTTCCTTACAGAAAGTTATATATTTAATTAATAAGTTTAACTAGGTTGAAGACCAAAAAATTTACAAAATATGACTAATTATTGCTAAACGGTGATTAAGTAATTAAATTGAAGAAAATTAATAATTAGCTGAAGGCAATATATAACATAAAACAATTTAGAAATGTATAAAAGTTTGTCGAAGGTTGAATAATGTCGTTGAAAGTTGAACGTTGAAAAGAAATGTTGATACATTTACCACCGGCTGGGTTCTGCAGTAACCAACCCTGGTCCTCGTCTTACTGAATCCTCGTGTTGCCACCACTCGATTATTGACTCTGTAGAGATCCCAAGAATTTAGACGCCGGAACTGTTACCAAACCAAACAACTTGGTGCTCTCATCCAGCGAGGACCATTTCATACCAGGCCACTCCAACCTTGGATTCAAAACTCCTTGGCAAATAGTCTGGTTCTCCTGGATTATAGCAGCTACCCAATTTTCCTGGCACACCGTTAAGCGAAATGTATGGTAAAATTCCCAATTTAAGGATTAACTTCAAATCTGAAGGGTCAACTTAAACAATTTGAAGGGTCAGCTTAAACACCTCATTCCACACTAGATGAGGTGCTAATCGGACAGCGCGTCTGTATCGCTACGAAATCGACCGGAAAATGACCATCACGACCTGTTCGGTTACCTTGTTTGATCTCTAACAACTAGTTACACTTCTATACGCGAGATGTCGCTGGTAGTGGGAACATAAATCATTCTTTAAATATAATACAAATCTACACAATTACTGTACTGCATCATTCTCATGCATTCATGAGTTCCAATTTAATCAGAATTATCGATTTATAATTTTGTTTATTGATTTTTGGGATTTATTCACTTATAACAGATTTCTTCTTTTAAATATTTGTTGTTCCAGATGACTTGTAGGTGTTTATCAAGAGAAGTAACAGATGGCGCTTGTATGCTAATTTATAATTTAAAGTTGGATTGACGAACACAATTCCAGATTCCAGATTCAGTAAGACTAGGGCTTTGGGATTGGACTGAAAAATTAAATAATAAGTTTACAGAATTGTGGTTTAAGACTACAAAAATTCATTGCTATTAGAATAAAAATTAACAAGTGGCATTCAGGTAATTTTGAATGTCACACTGTCTACCACCCTGTCAAAAAAATATGTGTACATAGTTACATGTATTTTTTTATTTATAAATTGAGACTTCAATTTCCAAAGTTAAACAGATATTACTAAAACCTATTGCTAAACTAAATTACAAACTAAAGCAAAAAGAAGGTAATTCTGGTACCCACTCTCTAACTTTTTAATAATTATTCTATATGTAAATATCAGTATTTACTACTATACACTGCTAAAAGGAAAGATTTAATACTCAATAGTAGCTTCGCGTACTACACGCCTAATAATTAGGGACAAAATCGGTAAGGACACTATCGGGAAAGTCAAAATCGGTAAGTCATCGGAGTACTAATCCAACCCAAATAGCATATAAACTAAACATACTTAACCTAACTTAACCTACGGAAGAAGCAAGAGAAACTAAACTAACTGTTCATACAAGAACCCACATGAAAATCATTTTATCACTGGACAGCACTCGGAAACTCCTGGAGAGCTCCACTCAGAAAGGATAATGCTTCCTCCAGTGTAAAATAGAAATAAAAGAGTGATAGAAAAGAAAAGATGAAATGTTTTAGGAGAGGACCTCGAAGAATCAGTCTCCACAGACACTGTGGTGGAATGCCTGAGCAGCGCTGTAGTGGTTGCCAGTACTAAAATTGGTATTAGGCATAAGCACACCTAAACCATGATACAGAAGGATAACCAACTGCCTATCCTTAACAGTGGGAACAAGTATCCAGACTGTTAATAAATCAAAAAAATTGTTTGGATATAGCTCCAAGGGGCTGAAATTAGACGTACGTATCAACTAAAAATTCTTTGGATATAGCTCCAAGGGGCTGAACTAGAAGTACGTGACGACTAAACAACAAAAAGGACCATTGTTCTGGAAAGCTCCTGCTTCAGGTGCGATGAACAGTGTTTCGATCGAGCGATAGGCCAAGGGCTGAGGTGAAGCGGGGAGGAAGATATGTCTCTCGAAGAACGTTCAGACGACCTAGGTCACTCCTGACTGACAAGCTCCCTTACCTATGTTTACGCTCGACCCTCCTTAACCACCTGTCATTCAAGACAGCCGACCGGAACTAGTCCATCCCCATCCCGGAACAAGTTCCTTTAATGGCCGTTAAATATCCTACGAACTAGGATAATGATAAAATGTTTACTTACATACAGTAACCATTAAGAAAAGACAATACGAAAAGTAACTAATTATACAATAACACAAGTACGAACGATATTCGGTACTGTGACTACTAAACGGTAACTAAAGTTTTCAAAAAGAACTACAACTAGCTCTGATAGCCTAGATCAGTTAGTTAGAACACTCAAACAAAATTAAGATACTAGAGGATTACAAGTAGGATGTTATCCAGAAACGACAGAAATACAAAAAATTATAGAAGTGAAAAATAGAAAGTATAGATGAAAATAAGGACAACACAAAGAAGAATGACGTTGTTATGTCAATTATTGATATTTTCCAAGCGCATAAACCTCACCAAAATGTCGTATAATCACAAAAGGCTAAACCGTTACTACATCGGATTCTATATCCCTGAGACAAATCTTGCTGAGTTTCACTTGCTTGGTTCACATCAACTGCGTGGCGTGCAGACGCTGAAGACGCTACACCCACTAAACGTGGCCCACCCTTCAACCCTTGGATAAAAGATATCCAGCCGGAAAAATATTTCCGAAGTTTACTGTCAACATACCACACTACTAGAAAATTACTACAAATGCGAGACATGAACCCTCCAGGTATCTTAACTAAAATTTGTGCTCCCATCTAAACTTATGGAGTTATTAAAATTGTTTACCCGACTGAAACGTCGGAATTTGATCCGTAATAAGTTTTTAAATCTGAAACGTGCCAATGGCCTGCGTCGGACCCATCTGCATAATCTAACGCGTAAACCAATTTTGAAATTTTCTGGCGAACTGTGCAAAGTACAAATTTGGGTGCTAACTTGGCTGAAAAATGTTTTGCAGCATCTGATAAAACCTTATTTTTCTTCCAAACTTTATCGCCTACAGCATACTCAACTTCTCGTCTACGCAAGTTGTAGGTTTTCTGGTTTTTCTTGTATGCATCATTTAACCGCTGTACTACATCTTTATATGTATCCGAAAGATTAGATATATCATCACAATATTTATTCCTATCACCAGGTGCTAGTTGAATTCCCGAAGTTGACTGTACTTGCCCGTAAAAGTCTCCTGAAATGGGAACTTTACGACCAAAATTTAAAAACGTAGGAGGAAAACCTGTTACCTCATGAGTAGCCGTTCTGATTGCATGAGCAACTCTGAAAATTTCTACATCCCAATCCTGATGATTATCCTGAATATAACTGCGTATAGCTCTACCTACAGTAGCGTTTGATCGTTCTACTGGGTTAACTTGTGGGTGATATAATGCATTAAACCAAATTTTTTGTACTTTGTACCGTTCGGCCAGTTTTTTAAAAGCTGTAGAAGCAAACTGCTTCCCATTGTCTACCATAAAGAACTGTGGCACACCGTAAATCAAAAATACTTCATTCTCCATAAATTTAGTGATAGTCTGTGCAGTGGCATTTCGCATGGGGTGTACGAGTACATACTTAGTGAACCAATCCAAAACTACCAATAGAAATGAAAAGCCCCTTTTACTCCGTGTTACCGGACCAAAAATGTCTACGCTCACTACCTGCCATGGAAATTCTACTTTCTTTTCCTTCCCCATTAAACCGTAACGTGAAAATGAAACTTTTTGAGAACCGCAAATCTCGCATGACTTGACATACTTCAATACATCTCTTCGCAACTTAGGCCAATAATAGTCTTCGCAAATTCTCTTTAGTGTTTTAAAATACCCAAAGTGAGCTGACGTACTCTCATCGTGACATTGTTTTAGAATTTCATTTCTTTGTGCAATTGGTACCAAAAGTTTCCATTCAGTTAAATTAGTTCTTACTGGTAATTTATTAGCAGCATGTTTAAAAATTAAATTATTCTCCACTCTAAATAATGGATATAAATTTGGATTTGCTAAAATTTTTCTACGTAAGTTAATATACCATTCATCTAAACTTTCTTGATTAATTGACAACAAATCAACTGAGAAATTTTGCTCGTCATGATGCACTACTCTAGATAAAGCGTCAGGAACTACATTTAAATTACCCTTCCGGTGTACTAAGTTAAAGTCATATTGCTGTAACTTAACCATCCAGCGAGCCAATCTGCCCGTTGGTGATTTCAACTTATGCAACCAACTAACCGCTAAATTATCCGTAATAACTGTAAACTTTTGTCCTTCAACGAATGGACGAAATCTCTCCAAACTGAATAATAAAGCCATTATCTCTTGCTCGTAAACACTGTAATTTCTTTCTGCCTTATTTAGAGAGCGACTGGCAAAAGCAATCACCTTCTCTTCTCCTCCCTGAAGTTGTGTCAAACAACAACCTAGTCCTGTACTACTCGCATCACACTGTATAACAAAATTATTCAGTTTAAAATCAGGGCTAGTTAAGATTGGAGTAGAGACAAGTGCTTGTTTAAGTGCCAGAAATGCTTGCTCTGCCTTTTCGTTCCAATTAATCGGTTGTCTTTTACCACGTCTCCCTTTAAGCAAATCATTTAGTGGAGCTACTAAAGTAGAAAAATGAGGTAAAAATCTTCGGTACCAAGAACACATGCCAATAAATCTTTTAATTTGAGTTGTATTTGTTGGACGAGGATAATTGATCATCGCTTCCACCTTTTCTGGGTTTGTACGTAATCCCCCTTCAGTATCGATTACATAACCTAAATATTTTAGAGACTTCCTAAAAAATTGACATTTTTCGAAATTTACTGTAAGGTGAGCATCTTTCAACCTATCAAACACTTCTCTTAAAATGTTTACATGTTCCTCAAAACTAGAAGCGGTGACAATTATATCGTCTAGATAAACAAAAACTTTGTTTTCTAGCCTTGGGGTTATAACAATGTCCATTAAACGTTGCATAGCCTGTGCGGCGTTTGCAAGACCAAACGGTAATACTTTAAAACAAAATAAGCCTCTCCCCGGTACTGCGAATGCGGTTTTGGGTTTAGAAGTTTCCGAAAGTGGAATTTGCCAAAAAGCACTTTTCAAATCTATTGAACTGATGTACTTTGCATCTCGTAACATACTCAAAATACCATCTACAAAAGGTAAAGGATAGGAATCCTTAACAGTTACTGAATTTAAAGACCTACCATCAAAACAAAATCTATAATCTCCATTATCCTTCTTAACCAGCAAGACCGGTGACCTCCATTCACTAAAAGTAGGCTCAACTACATCGTCTTCTAACATTTTGTCTAGCTCTTTATTTAATATAGTCATCATGTGTGGTGATAAAAGATATTGGCGTTGCCTGATAGGCTGTGCACTACCAGTGTCTATATTATACGTCATCTTATCGGTAAGACCTAACCTCCCACTACTTAAACCTTTAAATAACTGCTTGACTCCTTCAACTTGCTGAAGTTGACCTTCAGTTAAGTCAGCCAAACCTCCATCATTGGTGTCAGTTGTGTTCACTTGACAGAGAGCAGATACTTTAATGCTACCAACTTTATTTACCCACTTATTTGATTCAAAATCTAAATGAATGCCAAATAATCTGCAAAAATCTATTCCAAAAATAAAAGAAATAGGCAAAGATGGAACTATATAGACCTTAAGTATTTGAACAATGTTGTTGATCTTGAGCGGTAGGTGAGCTATACCTATTACTGTCTGATGAGTACCGTCTGCTGTAGTTACATATCTTAACTCTGAAGTTACAATTTTACATTTAAATCGTTCTAAAATTTTCATACCATCCCTTCCAACTACTGAACGATTACAACCAGTATCTACTAAAGCTAATATTTTTTTATCGTATAAAAAGACTGAAATGTATGGTCTATCGTCACCATTTTTAGACAAAAATAGAGGTGTTACTCGTACCTTATCACTAACTCTACGATAAGTTTTGGTAAAATTCCCTACTTTACTTAACCAAAGATTCCAATCCGATTTGTTAGTCTTAACATTTCTAAACTTACTAGAACTACAAGGGGATGAACGACGACTAACATTACGTGTTCCCCTGGTTAGTTTTTTGAACATTTTTTACAATCGTTAAATGTGACATTCGATTCACCACATTTAAAACAAAACTTATTTCTTTTAGCCCTACATTGCCTAAAAACATGATTTTCTCCCTTACAGTTGAAACAAATTACTGGTGCTTTGGTCGTTTTTATTTCATTAACATTAGACTGTGCTGGTTTATCTTTACGAGTAGGCTTAAAATATGATTTTGAAGTTACTGGTTTATCTGACTTTTCATGCGACTCATTTATATTAACTGAAGAAACTCCTACATACAAAAGATCTTTTTCTACCAAATTACTCCTCATTGGAGGTGGAACATATTTTTTAGTACTCTCTTCGGCATATTCTACTTTTTTACAATAAGAAATTAATTCAGAAACTGAATTTATAGTAAGCAAAGCTAAAGGTTTAGCAAAATATGGCAACAAATTTTTCCTAATCTGCTTAATACGATCCTCTAAATTTGGTTTCGATTTAATTCTATTATATAAGGCTTCCATAATCCTAATATAAATGTGCACTGGTTCATCCATGTGCTGGGTTCGTTTTTCAATGTAATCCAACATACTCTTGTTGAAATCTTCATGCAAAAAATCATTTTTTAATTGTTCAATTAAAGTTTCCCAACTATTAACCTCATTACTACTTCGTACTGATCGGTACCATTGTAAAGCTGGACCAGAAAAAAGATCTAAACCTGATTGAAATAATTCTCCCCTTGTTACATTTCTAGCTACCGCTAACTCTTCGACTCTCTCTATAAATGAAATAACATTATTAGGTTGGCCATCAAATGTGACACCCCACTTATAAACAGGTACTATTTTAGCACTTGAACTTGGCATATTTACAGCTACTGGTAAATTAGGTTGGTCATCCGTTCCTAGTTTTTCAAAAAGGTCAGCCTCTAATAGATAAATTGTTGCCCTACTTTCATTTTGAAAAGTGCGTGACTCCTCAGGATTTCGTTCTGGGATAGGAATTCTATTTACTCTTACCATAATATGTACCAATTGTGACTTTAATTGTTTAACCGGTAAATCATTCTCAGATGGATGGTTCAAATTATTAATTATATTTCTAAGCGAGTCTAAAGTGTTGTTAACTTGAAGTTTTTCATTATTAAAATTAAAAAGTGGATCAGTAAGCGTTAGATCATTGCATGGTCTAATCTTTAAAGCTCTAGCCAGTACTCTGCACCGTGACTCTACTTCTCTAACTGTAACACAACCTCTTATACGTAGTTCGTAATCTACTTGGTCTGCCTGCAATAACTGTGGTATGAAAATTTCAGACATCTTGTATATCTTTTCTTAATACTCTTATCCTAAACTGTTCAAAATGCAAGGTAACACAAAAAATTAACCAAATGGTTCAGCAAATACTCTACTCTTATGCACTCTGACTAAAATTTTCCTTATTTTTCGAAGGTATTCTAAAATCCTACGATAAGTCGTTTTTTTCCTAACGATTACCCTAATCGAACAATACAGACTCTCAAAACTTTCCTTTCTGTCTACCGCTATGATTTAACCCTTCTTTTAACCCTTCTCTCACGACTAATTCTTATCAAAGCTTGAGGTCTCAATTATAAACACAATACATAGAAATCAATAATGCACACAAAATTATAAAACAGCATAAAATTCAACAAAGAAAGAATATTATATGTTTCAAATAGCAACACAGCTCAAATATTTTCAAAAAATGATTATTACTCAACTTTCGTTTACTATCTTGTACAAATTACAAGGATAGAGCCCCACGTTTTACAGCGACACTTGTGTACCACCAACTTCTGCCCCCAGCAGGTTAGGAAGTTGAGGTTGCCCGGTTCTCGTTTAGATAGTGGAGACTGGGTCGTGGTTCGGAAATTATTCAAGAAAAACTTTTATTTTTTTGTTAGGCGCCAGTAGTCATATTAAAAAAAGCATCTATAACGTACTTGTCTAATTGTACGACTGTGACTACTCAGAGATAACTAATGTTATAGATACTCATGAAATTATCAACACTCAGTTAAAAATAGCTGGTTTATTGACTCTATTATAAAACTTGAAATGGTTAATTTTGATAAGTTGAAATGTTACACCTTATGGTTGGATGTAGCTACTTCCTTACAGAAAGTTATATATTTAATTAATAAGTTTAACTAGGTTGAAGACCAAAAAATTTACAAAATATGACTAATTATTGCTAAACGGTGATTAAGTAATTAAATTGAAGAAAATTAATAATTAGCTGAAGGCAATATATAACATAAAACAATTTAGAAATGTATAAAAGTTTGTCGAAGGTTGAATAATGTCGTTGAAAGTTGAACGTTGAAAAGAAATGTTGAAAAGCAAATTCAGTTGATACATTTACCACCGGCTGGGTTCTGCAGTAACCAACCCTGGTCCTCGTCTTACTGAATCCTCGTGTTGCCACCACTCGATTATTGACTCTGTAGAGATCCCAAGAATTTAGACGCCGGAACTGTTACCAAACCAAACAACTTGGTGCTCTCATCCAGCGAGGACTATTTCATACCAGGCCACTCCAACCTTGGATTCAAAACTCCTTGGCAAATAGTCTGGTTCTCCTGGATTATAGCAGCTACCCAATTTTCCTGGCACACCGTTAAGCCAAATGTATGGTAAAATTCCCAATTTAAGGATTAACTTCAAATCTGAAGGGTCAACTTAAACAATTTGAAGGGTCAGCTTAAACACCTCATTCCACACTAGATGAGGTGCTAATCGGACAGCGCGTCTGTATCGCTACGAAATCGACCGGAAAATGACCATCACGACCTGTTCGGTTACCTTGTTTGATCTCTAACAACTAGTTACACTTCTATACGCGAGATGTCGCTGGTAGTGGGAACATAAATCATTCTTTAAATATAATACAAATCTACACAATTACTGTACTGCATCATTCTCATGCATTCATGAGTTCCAATTTAATCAGAATTATCGATTTATAATTTTGTTTATTGATTTTTGGGATTTATTCACTTATACAGATTTCTTCTTTTAAATATTTGTTGTTCCAGATGACTTAGGTGTTTATCAAGAGAAGTAACAGATGGCGCTTGTATGCTAATTTATAATTTAAAGTTGGATTGACGAACACAATTCCAGATTCCAGATTCAGTAAGACTAGGGCTTTGGGATTGGACTGAAAAATTAAATAATAAGTTTACAGAATTGTGGTTTAAGACTACAAAAATTCATTGCTATTAGAATAAAAATTAACAAGTGGCATTCAGGTAATTTTGAATGTCACAAATGCAAGGGTGACTAAATACAACTAGTTTAGATGGCTTTTCCACCTAGACAGACGATTTTTTCGGTAGCTTTGTATGTGGCAGACGCCCCTGAAAATGGCAAAAATCACGTTTCGGTGAACGACATTGATCAAAAATAATTTTGGCGCCAATCGATTCGGTTATTTATGCTGAAACAAAAAACACGTAGGCAGGCGAAAAAATCGATAGCAACTTCTGAGCAGACGCTGTCAAAGTGGCAGGTCGAGTTTTTATGAACGACATTTATCAAAGAAAATAATCTCATATATTATGTAATAAACAACTATTTTATATTACATTTTGACACTTTTGTCCAGATAAACAATTGTGGCAACTTTCGAGTAGAGGTTGTCAAAGATCTAGTGGTTATAAAATAAAAATCGGATTTTTAGTAGTTTTATTGCTTCTCTGCAAGTAAAGAACAATCCAAAACAAACTAACCGTTATACTCTTCGCCGATTTACTGCACTTTTTATATAATTGTTGCACATTCTATAGGATACTCTTCGCAGTTTTTTTTGTAAATAATATTAGTTTTAGACATTTTTAGTGTAATTACAAAACATAAAAAAAATATGTAAATTTATTATTACTTCCCTCGCATACCGAAGGGAAGTATTGTATTCGAGAAAAAATCACCCTCCGAGATTTTTTCGGATTCTGACGTTTCAGAACACGTAGATTCCGAAAATATAGGTTTTTCAATTCCGTCAGTCTGTCTGTCTGTCTGTCTGTCGGTCTGTCTGTCTGTCTGTCTGTCTGTCTGTCTGTCTGTTGGTGCATTTACTAAAAAACTACTTGACGGAGAGCAGTCAAATTTGGCAGGTAGTTGACGCTACTGTCAGCGCAGAAATGGTAGAAATTTCACTGGAAAATATACAGGGTGGACCGTCTAAACGGAATAAATAGTGAAAAAAATTTTTTTTCGCTCAAATTTAAAATTTCCACGTTTCATGACGCGCTAATCCTATTTCGGGAAAAAAAATTTTTGAAAATTTTTTTCACCAACATTGAAAAAAATTTTACCAAGATAAAAATTTTTTTTTTTGTTCAAATTTAAAATTTCCACGTTTCATGACACGCTAAACCTATTTCTGACAAAAAAAAAAAATTTTTACCAACATTTTTGAAAATTTTTTACCAAGATGAAAACATTTTTTTTTCTCAAATTTAAAATTTCTACGTTTCATGGCATTCTAAAACTATTAAAAAAAAATTAAATTTTTTTTGCCAACATTTTTGAAAAATTTTTTTCTACTAAAATGATTATTTTTCTTTCTCCAAATTTAAAATTTCCACGTTTCATGGCATTCTAAGCCTGATTCAGAAAAAAGCAATTTTGAAAATTTTTTGAAATTTTTTTTTACCAACATTTTTGAATTTTTACTTCCCTCGCATACCGAAGGGAAGTATTGTATTCGAGAAAAAATCACCCTCCGAGATTTTTTCGGATTCTGACGTTTCAGAACACGTAGATTCCGAAAATATAGGTTTTTCAATTCCGTCAGTCTGTCTGTCTGTCTGTCTGTCGGTCTGTCTGTCTGTCTGTCTGTCTGTCTGTCTGTTGGTGTATTTACTAAAAAACTACTTGACGGAGAGCAGTCAAATTTGGTAGGTAGTTAACCCTACTGTCAGCGAAGAACTGGTAGAATTTTCACTGAAAAATATACAGGGTGGACCGTCTAAACGGAATAAATAGTGAAAAAAAATTTTTTTTTGCTCAAATTTAAAATTTCCACGTTTCATGACGCGCTAAACCTATTTCAGGAAAAAAAATTTTTTGAAAATTTTTTTCAAACATTTTTGAAAAAATTTTTACCAAGATGAAAAAAATTTTTTTTTGCTCAAATTTAAAATTTCCACGTTTCATGACGCGCTAAACCTATTTCAGGAAAAAAAATTTTTTGAAAATTTTTTTCAAACATTTTTGAAAAAATTTGTACCAAGTTGAAAAAAATTTTCATTTCGTAATTATTATTTTTTTAGAGAGACTGCCATGGACGAGGGAAGTTCTGTGTAAATACCTTTACCGATTTTTTTCCACTAAAATAGATGGATTTTTTTTTATTTCTTCAAATTTAAAATTTCCACGTTTCGTAGCGTTCTAAATCTATTTAAAAGAAAAATTAGAAATTTTGTTTACTATTTTTAAAAAATTTTACCACTAAGATAGAATTTTTTTTCTTTGTTCAGATTTAAACTATCCACGTTTCCATGGCATTCTAAAACTATTCAAACAAATTTAAAAATGTTTTTGAAACATTTTTTTAAAAATTTGAAAACATTTTTAATCTATTTATCACTATATCACTATATAGACGAAAAATTTGGTTTGCTCAAATTTAAAATTTCCACGTTTCATGACATTCCAAACCAATTTCGGAAAAAAATTTTTGCAACATTTTGTTACCAGTTTGGAAAAAAATTAACACTAGAATAGATGGAAACTTTTTTTACCCAAATTTAAAAGTTTCACGTTTCATGACATTTTAAACCTATTTAAAAAAAATGTAATTTTTAAATCTTAAACTTCTTTTACCACTATTATAGAATAGACGGAAACTTTCCTTTTTGCTCAAATTTAAAATTTCTACGTTTGACATTTTAAACCTATTTCAGAAGAAAAAATTAAAAATTTTTTTTTTAACATTTTTGAAAAATTAAAATAAAAATGAAATTTTTTAACCACCACTACACTTCCACTCCATTACGCGAATGTTGGATTGATGTGACGGATGGCAATAATATCTGACATATACACCTATTATACTTGTATTGAAAAATGTACAGGGTGGTCATCTCAAGAAATAATTCAGTCATGGTGGATATTTGTAAAGGTATTTGCGTAAGCCTGCCATATGTGGCACCTGCTATTTAGTATTGAACTTTTGCTGTTGGATGAGCAATGTATATTTTTTTGACCAAAACTTATCAAGTTTTCTTTGTAATAATAGCAATAACTCTATTACGATTATTATTCTCAATGTCATTTCGTAATTATTATTTTTTTAGAGTGACTGCCGTGAACGAGGGAAGTTCTGTGTAAATACCTTTACCGATTTTTCTTCGTTTTGTATTTGCGAAGAGTATAATAACAAAAACATAGAAACATGTTATTTTCAAAAGTAAACTAATATGTGTAAATATAGCCAAAAAAACAGTCATGTGACTATAGTGCACGGAACATAAAAATGGCTCATTAATAAAAGGAACTCAAAAAACTAGAAACTGAAATGACACAGTGATATTATTATTGAACCCAGTAAAACGATCCCTTTGAAAAATATCCAATTTACTAAGGAATTAAATTCAGACAAAAAATCCCATGAAAAAGTGAGCTTTGAAATATTATCACTTTACAAAAACACCTTTGGCATCATCTTTCATCGAAAACTGCGTAAAAAATTATTTCACTAAAAATGACCAAAAAATTGACGACGGTCAATCGCCTTTGGGCTCCGTCGTTCGAATTTTCAAAAGGACTCAATAAATTTCAACATGCACGGGGCGGAAAACTGCTCCGCCTGGCAAATTTTTCGAAAGTTCCACGAATTTGGTTTTCCGAAATATTACTTATTTTAACAGTCGTGTAAATTCTGTAACAGGAGGAATGATACCCATGAACTTTGTCTGGCATACGGAACTATCCATATTTTTGGGATAATGTTTTACGTAGAGAAGAAAGTAGTTTGCACTTATCAAAAGTTTGTTGCGTAAATAATTTAAAAGTTTTGCTTTCATTCTTTGATAATTTTTCATTTATATGTATCACACATTGCTTTTCTTCTAAACTCAAAAAGGGTTCGGGTTGATTTTCATCCAACACGGGAAGATTTAAGCCATCTTCTTCAGAAAGAATCACGAATTGATTTTCGTCAAAAAAAAAAAACAAATCTTTGATGGTCCAGCTTCTTGATCATCCTATGGTAAAAAATATTGTATTTAAAATGCTTTTGATTGATTCTAATTAGCATTTCAGTAATTAGATCATATTGTAATTGGAGCCTCAATTAAAATTTTTTCCTCTAATTTGACGATAATGCAATGCGAATATTAAAAAATACTGCGTGAACCAATAAAAATTTTGAAAATACTAAATTTTATTTTTTATCTTGTTGGGAAACGTCAAATGATACCAACTAGATAAGTAAATATAAAAATTACTATTCGCAATTATTTAAAAAAAGAATACTAATATTTTTAAATTTTAATCATCCAGTTTAATGATGCCAGTTTTGATGGTGAAATGCTTGTCTGTGTGCAATGCAGTATTTCGGTAATTATAAAATGCTGTAAAAAGTGAAAACGCTGCAGGCCCATTTTTATAATTAAGATATTTAGTATTTATTTACTTATTGGTCGATATTCTTCAAAGACAATTGTAACTAAATTACATAATACATTTTTGAAACTTACCATTTTGGTTAGTACATACGTATCCAATTTTATAATACGGTTCCTAAATGCATATTTAAAAATTTATGTGGGAAGTAGAATTCATTTAAATTGTTATCTGAATATTTATATAAAATATTAGGAAGAAATGTATTATTCAAATTTGTGTTACCTACCACTTTGACAGCGCCTGCTCGGAAGATGGTACCGATTTTTTCGTCTGCCTACGTGTTCTTTGTTTCAGCATAAATAACCGAATCGATTGGCGCCAATATTATTTTTGATCAATGTCGTTCACCGAAACATGATTTTTGCCATTTTCAGCGGCGTCTGCCATATACAAAGCTACCGAAAAAATCGTCTGCCTAGGTGGAAAAACCATCTAAACTAGTTGTATTTAGTCACCCTTGCATTATTTTTCTTGATCACTATGGTTCATCAAAACCTAAAACTACCCATTTTCTAATACACCCCACAACTTAATGCTACCATTTTGAGACGGCAGATGATCAGTTTTGACATACCCAAAGACAAAATAATTGATTCCCACGAGTGAATATTTTGATCATTATCGTTCACCTTAGTGTCCATCTGCTCCCCTACTATAAGTTTTTATATTAGGTAACCGTTGTTTAAAACTGTGTTTAAATGTTTCAATGACCTATTTTGTATCGTCCAAATACATGATCAAAAAGCAACAATATTTGAATATGAATCTATTAAAGTTGGCATATGTAGGGAGGTAAGATTATTAAATATTATTCATTTTCGGCCATAAGCAGAGCCCTGTCGAAAGATCTTCATTCCTGAGACGGCTTTTATGCATGTATAATATTGCATTGTAAACACCTTATGACCTCGTAGAACGTTTCCAAACAATAGAAAAACTACGAAATAATGAAGTATAGAGTGTTGTGTGCTAGGGTGTATCTTTGCTATGTTACAGGTACCTACTAAAATATATTTTTTTAAATAAATTTAGAAACGTTAAAATATTAACGAAAACTGTAATGTGACTCAGTAATAATAGTTTGTGCAAAAAAATCGCAAATAATAATAATAATAATTCTCAGAAATACTCCAGACTCTATTTTTGCCTCCATATGCTCTTTTTGGGGTTCTATAAAAGGGTCTCATGATGGTATCATTTGAAAAGAAATTATTAGTTCCTAGTATCTGAACAGTTCTGAAAAAGGGACTTGTGTGCTGTCTTGACATTAATTCAAAAAGCAATAAATGTACAGAGGATCTAAGATAAAGATTGTTAATTTGACAATTATATTTCATGAATTATATATAGAATATTAGCAAGTTTAACAGGAGTATACATACTACGTAAAATAAGTTACAATAAAGTGGAAAATTTCGAGTAATTAAGTCTCTTGGGAAACAACTTGATCAATTATTATTTTCGAGTAAAATTAACAATATAACGATACGAATTATTCTGGTATGCTTGTGGGTATTACTGACCGCCATTAAAACATCTGATTTAAAAATAAAGTATATAATACAACAATAAGTATATATAATAACAATAACCCAAAGGTGCTGTTAGTACATTTAAATTATTCGTAAATGAGAAAACTTATAATAATGTGCCATTGTATTAAAACTATAAAGATAAAATATACAATAGAAAAGTACTATAAAAGAACATTGATAAAACCTTTAACTCCATGAATGTAATAGGGTCGTTTCCTTCAACAAAATTTATAAAATATTATTATACCATCAAAGAATATACTAAATATGTATTTCATATATCATATTAAAGAAAGTCCTAGTAATCACATGCAAGAATAAATTGGTTTTCAAAATAACCAAGCGGTAAATGATGACGTATGTAATGAGAATTCAATTCTAGGGAATTCTCATGTTTTTGTTTATCATGTTGGTGGTAGTGCTCGGTTGATTTGTTGTGTATTTGTTTACATTAGCTGCTTTCATTCGGCAGTGATTCATAATCATGTTTCATGTGTTGTCTCTGTCCCTACCATGCAATTTTGTATCATATGATTATTGTTCATTGTAATCCTGTTTATTTTGTACACTGCAAACGAAAGCAGCTATTGTGTTGATTTTCCGTTATAAATTATAACCTAAAAATTTTAAATTTTATTTTCTATTTTAAAACATGTCTTCAACAGTATATTATTAATATAAAATCATTTACATACTTACTTTAGCTTACAGTGTACTTTATATTTTAATCAAGTTCAATAATAACAATAATTTGAAGACAATTAATATGCAAATGACTCACGTCAATACTATAACCTATAACCACAGAGTAGATTAAATACGAACGACGCCCGTCGATTATTCCTCTATTTGTTAACTGCGCATGCTCTCACATCTGACGTCACCATAGGCGCCAATTCAAAATTTCGTAACTTAAATAATTAATTTCACTATTAAAATGAATTTGGAATGTCAAATAAAAAAAAAACGGGTCAAATAAAATTGTATAAATCACTTGAATATAAAATTTTTAAAAAATGGTCAACGACCCTATTCTCTTTAGTTCTTGTGTTTAGCCTTCCATAATTTAGTTTTGTTTTTACATTGTTATACGCATAACACCCGATTGGATAAAACAACGTTCCAGGCGTAGTTTTAATTTTAATTGTTTATACTTCGCATATCTCTGTAATGCACTGCATATTAGACCTTTTAGATTATTTTCTACTGGAAATGAATTTTTGAAATATTTATCAAGACTGTTTTAAAAGAATATAAGTGACATAAATTATGCCTGTCTTATCTGTTTGTACTTATTTATACCGGCTGTTTTCATTAGAAATTAATGGAGACATATTTTAACCGAGTTAGTTGGAGTTTGCCAAACCGCTACACTATCCTTTGTAGCGCGGTTTGAAATTGGAATAATATTTCGTTCTGTTAGCCATTTTCTCCGCAATCTATTTATGTTATTGTGGACAATCTCATGAACAAACACATGAGACACTCCAAAATAAAGTTATCTTGCTTAAGCTGAAGCAGCTGATATTTCTTATTGACTAATCAATTCGAGTGACTTTGTTACAAAAGGTTTCAGAGATTACCGTTGCAGAGACCAACGATTCTGTTATAATTTTCGGTTTCTATGGTGCCGAAGGGAATTGTTAGCATCAAAATATATTTAAAAAAATAAATCTAATGAGTTGCTTATGAAAAAATTGCACAATATTTTTGTTAAAAATTTAAGTGATCCCTATTGGGCGAAAAAAAATTCCCCGCCATTATGTACTGCATATGAGCACTGTAATGAGCTTAACCTTTTGTCACACAATTATGCCAAAGAAAAAGCTATTTTCGAAATTGAATATATTACTCTCTTGCTAAAACCAAATGTCCTTATACCAGTTTATCCAAAAGACGACGAGTTGTCTGACTATAACACTTACCATGAAAATCTCGCAAAATTCCCTAATAATGCTATTAAAATTTATACTGATGGCTCTAAAACAAGTGACAAACTAAGCGGAGCATTTTATGTCCCGTCCAAACAATATGAGTACCCTTTTAATTTAAATCCTAAACTTAGCATTTTTTTGGCAGAGGCCGCAGCTATTTTACATGCTATAAAATGGGCAATTTCTGAACAGTTCACCCAAGTTGTTATATGCTCAGATTCGCAATCAGTTTTAGAAAAATTGTGTAATTTTCCTGGTCTTAACTGTTTTTGTCCCAACTCGTTCATAGTAAAAATTATGGAACAATTATCCATTGCTTCCCTAGGGCATATAAACTTCCATTTTATTTGGGTAAAAACCCATGCTAATATACCTGGAAATAATAAAGTTGATACGATCGCAAGGAACACTAATATCGGTACTACTGAAATGGACTTTACTACAGTCACCGCCGATTTTTATCATGTTGTCAAAAAATACCTCTGGCACAAATGGAATCAATATTGGCAAGCATATGGTGTACAAACTAATACCTATTATTACAACATTCACCCAAATATTCCTACGTCACAATGGTATCATAATTGTCACCTTAGTAGAAAAACCATATCTACCATAAGTAGAATTAAACTTAATCATGGTAAATTTCCCGCTCACTTGTATAAAATTGGAGTACGTGAAGATCCACACTGCCCCTGTGGCGCAATCGGTGATATTAATCATATTATATTTAATTGTCCATTAACTTTTCTTAAATTCCTGCATGATAATGATTTTATTTCACCCATATGGTTACCATATTTTCTAAGTCTAAAAAATCCTGATTTAATGAAAAAACTTGTCTCTTTTTTTTTTGACGCCAACATTGACATTTAGGTATCTTACCCAAAACCCTTGTTTCATTCCCTTTGTTTATTAAGTCCTTCCAACCGTGGCCCACCTGTGTTTGTCTTATTAAATGCCCTGAAAGGCCCCTGGTCGAGAAGTGAGTCGTCCTTGTGTGAATTCTTTACAAACCTTCCTTATAAATGAGTAGCGCAAGAGTTTTTTATTGTTGTTATTTTTTTTATCTTATTATATTGTTGAATTTTTTTTTAACTTATAAAATTTGCTAGAGCTGTTATTTTAAGTAATTTTCTATTTTTAATAAATTTATAATACTATTTTTGTCTCGTAGGTAGTTATATGTTCGTGGCCAAAACACTTTGCTTGTAAGGCCAATAATCGAAAGAAAAAAAAATTTTTCGGTTATAGTAAAGGAATAGATATGATGGATAATATTTGTAAAGACGCGTCAGAGTATTTTAAAGTTGTAATGTAATGATAATTTTAAAAGTGAATCATTAATTATGTGCGTGCTTATAGTAATTAAACATATTCTTTATAGGATTTTGCAAACCTCGGAAAAAAACTATATATGAGAACTAAAAGAAAAACTATATGTAAAAATTATTAATGCTAGCAAATTAAAATTATAAAATAAATTTGTCCAATTTCTTATTTGACATTCTCATTATAACACTAGCACCCAACATAGTCCCCTACGACTAAGCAGATTAAACTAGTATCTACATGACCCCGTACGTTATGAAGATTCAGTTAAAATGGGAACAAAGGCCCAAAATAGATTTATTTACCTACCTTATCTTAAAAAAAATTACATTCTAATGGATTACATATTCATAAAATCTCTCCAGTTTATTGGAAATGCTTAGCATTTGAAACGTTTTTCGCCCTTATTCTGAGCTCATCTGATGAGGGAAATAAATCCATGTTTTAGGCCCTTGTTCTCATTTTAACCAAATCTTTATACCGTAGGGGGTCATGTAGATACTAGTTTAATCTGCTTAGCCGTAGGGGGCTATGTTGGATGCTAGTGTTATAACGAGAATGTCAAATAACAAATTGGACAAATTTATTTTAGAATTTTAAATTTGCTAGTATAACCAGAAGTCGGAAGAAGAATGCAAAGATTCCATTAATATTTTTTACATATAGTTTTTCCTTTAGTTCTCATATACCGTTTTTTCCGATGTTTGCAAAATGCTATAAAGAATATGTTTCATGTAACTAACATTAAACTTAATCATATAATTTAAGTCTAGCTCTGTACAAACGATTCGTGTTTTAATAATTTAAAAAAGGGTAAGGTGCATAATTAATATAGGCTATTTAGGTAAAACTAATAAAAGAGTGACGTAATTTAGTTGATTGCATTTTATTGTAAAATCTAAGCTGCCCTTATTTTTTTCTAAAAGGAGGAGGTTCTCAACTCGATCCATATATGGGTCGATCCATATATGTATAGTGCTTTTCTTAATGAAAAAAAGTATTTTCTATTGGCGAATACGTTGTGGATATAGTTGTGTTAAAGTTGGTAGTTAGATATTTTTGGAATAGCTTATACTGAATCTCATGTCGGAAGTTAGAAATTCACAATGGCGAATCCAATAGTGCAGCCATGATCATTGCAGATTTACATGAAATTTCTCGTCTTATAAGGTTGAAAAATAATGTAGCCGGTCTATAAAAATTATTAAATAAAATTTCACCATCGCGTTCTGTTAATTCTGCCCTAATTTATATATTTTTCAAATGCAAGTCAATTTAAAAAAAAAATAAATTCATTGGAGAAGAACTAGAATATACGGGCAAATACAATGGCATTGATTTATGCACTGGTACATTGACTTTCTAAACCTCTGCTAAAATTTAAACAAAATGATATGCAGTGTCATTTCATTTGTACTGAGAGCAAAATTATAAAAGCCGAGTCTGTTCCTGAAATTCTTCCACAGTATGCTTTTAATTGAAACAAATGAATATATATTTGTATCAAATTTTACTGAAATTTTAGTCAAATTTCATAAAAAACTTTATATGTCAAGGACTCTTAACATTCAAGGGTAAATTTGGGCGTATTTTGAACTCGGCCAAGTGAACTCTACCTCACATGCCATTATGTCACTTTAATTCTGGGACTTCTTGTATACTAAAAAAAAAAACACTTATCTGTAGCCTTATCTCTAATGGATTTGTGAGACAACACCATTATCTCTATCTTGAGCACTCAATATCCGACTTGCCTTTAAATTATCCTCTCTATATCTTATGTGTGGGCGCCCGACACTCCCTCTAGTTTCCCTGGATAGCCACTGCGTTATCGCTCTCATTCAGTTCTAGCGATGCTCTACATACTTTTGATCTAGGAGATTTGTACATATTATATGGGGCCTGGGATATAATACGCTGGCATTGCCTTTATGTTTTAGCAAATATTTTTCTGAGTATTTTATCTTATGTGAGCCAGACCTCCCCACCTGCTCGTTTTGGCGCTATCCGCCCTAGAGAATATTCCATTTTGGCAAAAAATCGGCCAAAACTGGTGCTTTTCAAAAGAGAACGTTGACAGCTTCTCAAACTTTGTAGTTTTTCTACCAACTGATGAATACCACAAATCAGGGATCATAATACTTAGAACATTTTATTCAAGGGATAATAAGCGATGATGTTACCTAGATTACATATTTTGCTTAACTTGTTAAAATGATCTAATTATTTGGTTCCCATGTTGTACAAATATGTTTAAACTTGACATGCAATAATAATGAAAATAAAATTATTTTTAAATATATTGTCTAGTTTTTTTATGTAAAATGTTCCGCTTCCATCTATAAATTATTATCGACTATATTCAAACCAAATTTAATATTCTACTGGTTTTTAAATTACTTAGAAGTATCTCAAATAATTATTGTTCCTAATTTAAACAATTATAAATAAATAAGTATTTAAAAACATAGAAATTGAAAAAGTTAAATCGTAGGGCATTACAGTCAATGTTATGGGTTTGGAACCTGTATAGTACTATATTCTTCACGGAAATATCCAGAATATATTTGCCAGGCACTTTTCTAAAATCATGCATATCACCCATAGAGAAAAATTATAGAAAAATACTGTATTTATCATCATAATCTGCATAGCTTTCAAAATGTTCGTACCTTCTAGTACGTTTCTTGTAAACATGTTATCTTCAGAAAGAAAAAATTAGTTGGTAAATATAAAAGTGATTGGAAATTTAATTTAAAAAAAAGTATATACAAAAGCTTCACCGATCAAGCTCATCCGGAGATGATTTTAAATTAAATTTAAAAAATTTTCAAAAGTTTGTGAAGAGTGTGTAGAACACACACATTGTGAACACCCAGTATGTGAAGAAATTATACTAATCGATGCTTGCTCGTTAAAGACATTATTACCAGGCGTGGATTGTAGAGAGAGCGTGAGATATGTACAGAGTAGAAGCCATGGGTGGCAACACAGTACAGTCTTTAAGGTGTGGACGAAAATCAAGTGGACATTTGCTTCCATGTTCATATTTGGTTATACCAATCTGTACATACCAAACAAACAAATCAGCAAAGAGTATTGCAGGTGTTCATGGTATTTCACTGGAAGCTAGTACATTTTTTAGATCACAGTCACAACTGGCGCTTTTCAAAAAACAATGTTGACACCTTCTCAAACTTTGCAGTTTTTGTACCAAAGAATAGCCTCTGCGAGTGCCAACGTTTTTTTCTCAATATAACACCTCAAACCACCCCCAAAATCCCCAAACATTCAAATACTAAATAAATAAATAATAAATTATTTTTCGGCCACTACTCGCTAAATCTGTCATTTTCATATCCTTTTTGGCATAATAATCGGCATTTGAATGTTCTGGGAGATTTGGGGGTTAGATTGACAAGATAATGTTGGCACTCACAGAGGCTATTCTTTGGAACAAAAATTCAAGTTTGGAAAGTTGCCAACATTTTTTTCTGAGAAGTACCAATTTCGCCCGTCTTTGGCCAAAAGTCGGACGTTCAATTCAATTTTTCTGTTGCATATTTATGTTTGTGCTTCACCCATTGTAACGCAAATTGAGAAAGAAACATATTATTTATAGGATTTTGCAAACAGCGGAAAGAAAAACTATTTATGAGAAATAAAAGAAAAACTATATGTAAAAATATTAATGAAATCTTTGAATTCTTTCGATAACCTGACTTCTGGTTATGCTAGCAAGTTAAAATTCTGAAATAAGTTTGTCCAATTTCTTAATTGACATTCTCATTATAACACTAGCATCCAACATAGTCCCCTACGGCCAAGCAGATTAAACTAGTATTTACATGACCTCCTATCCTCTCCTAAAAAGAATATGTTTCATTACTATAAGCAAACAAATAATAAATAATTCACTGTCAAGCAAATTGAGAATATTCTGAATTGCCGTATATTTGATAATGAAATGAATAATAATACTTTTTTTCAGTTAACGAATAAAATGGTTTTGGTTGGTTTTAATCAATCTTGGTATAAATACATGACTTTAGTGAGAAATAAATTAACGTTTAAATTTATGGTGTTGTTCATATAATGATAATTTGTAGTGCACCACACCTTCATAAAATTTATTTATTATGACAGATGGTCCCCACGGTTGCCATTATATAAATTAACTTCCATAGTTTACGCAATATTGCTTTTGTATCGTTAATTAATATATTATGTAGTGCTTTTGTGTGGTTAATTAATGTATTATGTCTTTTATTATAGCGGAACTATAAATTTATAATTAATGTATAACAAATCATAAAAATATCATTTACTTGCTTAGTGTTCCGGTATGTTGCAAGGGTGCATCCTTCTATAAAGCTTATTAAATCTCTTACATAATGGCACTTTACTTTTTAAATTCAAGCCGCTGCCACAGAGGGGCCAAATTACAATTTAGCTGGCCAAAAATATGTTTTCAGTTTATCTGCTAATTCCAGGAATAAATTAGCTCATACTTGATTTAAATACTTAAAAGATAAGTTACAAGTATTATACAGGGTGAATCATAAGAATTACCTACATATTTAATATTTCCATTTTCGGTGTTGTGCGAATGGATTTGCAGCCACAGCCATAGATTACGAGTATAGATAGATAGAATATTTCCATTATTTTTCATCCTCATTTATTCATTTGAATATTAAATGGTGGATGATAAATATAAGGAAATATTTATTTACAATTATGTTTATTTCTTTTAGAAAAACAAGCATTTTATATGGGTATATATTTATTACACTAATAAGCTTATTTAAAATCAGGTGATATTTGCAAAACACTACCAATTTTCATCTGAATCTTCGGTGTCAGACGTACTGTCACCTTCGGTGTCTGTTTCTCCTTCATCCTCTGGAACCGATTCTTGCGTTATATCAGGTTCTTCTAAAAGGTCTAAAACTGATGTGCTTAAGGCTGATCTCTTTTTGGTCAGTTTCCGTGATGATGTTATTAGTGGATCCGATGATACCAGTAGATGATTGAAAATGTCCTGCATTGTTTGTTGACGCGAAAATTTCCTTGAATGACCTTCCCTGTATTTTCGAATGTCCTTATTTCGTGCTTCCTGCGCTTCTTCGCTAAGCTGACCAATAGGAAGGATAGCTGACCTTATGACTTCAGAGCCATGTATTAATATTTTGTGCACTGTTGTGGGCATCGGATACCATGGATAAAGGTTAACATACAATTGTGCGGCTTCTCGGCAGTAGACTTGGAATTTGTCAACGTTAATTTTATAACCACTAGCAATTGCGTGTAAAATTACTTTAAACTTATTTATTAATTGCACATCAATGCCTGTTATACTTGATGATAGTTCAGGGTTTTTAAAAAAAAATCGAGCTGTGTTGCCATCATTGCTGCTGCCAAATCCTGGTTTTGGCTTGTCTACTATCAAACCCATTTTACTTTTAAATTCTGTTTGAATTTTATTTTTAGTTTCAAGAACCACATTTTTGTCTTGTTCGCTTCTACTTTGCCATTTTGTTATTGGTAACTTATATGCCAAATGCAATAAACACTCAAAAAAGCGGATCCAAACATGGAGTGTAGATAAGCCAAACTTGAAATTTGATTCGTCAACAGCTCTCGCATACATTTTTTTGAGATTGTTAAAGTCTTTGGATGTAGCTTTACATAGATAGCATCTCAAGGTCGATGTTGTTTCAGTAGCCGCATTACACACCTTGCCATCAGTCATTGTGAAATGTAATGAATGCTTAACTTCAAAACTGCTGCCATCCAGTTCATAAGGAGTGTTGACAAGAGTTGCAATTTGGCTTTCTATATAGCTCACTTCTGCTTTTGTTACTTCTGTCGTCTCGTGAATGAATTGTAGCCTTATAGGACGACAAAACTTACGTGAAGCCGGACGAGGATTTTGCCAAACGATCTTACCATTTTCAGTTAATAGCTGCAGGGGCACTAATGATGTTAAGAATACGTAGCTATCTGACTGCGATTCTTTTGCAAATTTTTGTTTATATTCGCTGTGGACTGCGCTACCATCGCATCCCCATTTCGAAATTAACGTCAATAGCTTAGTTTCTTGCTTAGTTAAACTTGACAGAACTTGCTCTTGTAAGGAGATTATCCTTTTCGCAGTATGATCTAGCAAAGCTTGCAACAAGACCTCCGCTTTCTCTTCTGTTACTGTGATGTTTTCTGGGTAACATCCTTGTTTCGCTTTTTGCAATGTTTTGTAAGGGGGATATCTGTCTCTTGCTAATTCCCTTATTAAATTATATTGATGCCTTGTCAATTTTGCTTCAATATATACTGATAAAACTTTAGCAGATGACACTTTTACATCTGCAGGCTGTTGAAATATTCTGTAAGCTTTTTTATATTTCGATGCTCGTGTCGGAGTTGTAGTTGCCACTTCTTTCACTACTGAAGCTGCATCTCTTTGACCTTTGGAACGAAGACTCATTCCAGCTGCAAATACTAATTCTTCTGTAGACACATTTGATCTTAAATTTTTTGTCTTTCGACGCTTTGATCGTTCACTGCTTTCAATAAATGTAAGTCCAGGTCGGCCACGTGGTGTTGGACGAATCTCTCTTACAGAGAAAGCTACGGATTTTTGCAGCCACTCTTGATTGTCCCCTTTGCAATCTGTCCTTTTTTCGTTGAGCTTTGTTCCATTTCCTAGTAAATTGATGCTTGAATGTACACAAAACAGCACTAACAGACTTCTTTTGTGTTTCCGAGAAATTTTGCGTTTTAAAAAAATGGTCCCTTAAACAGTCACATTTGTCAGAAATGCGTTTAGCATCAAACCCTAGTAATAAATTTACGAGGTCCATATTCGAAAATATAACGGATTGATCGCCAGACCCTGAAAAGAAAAAAATACCACATAAGCAAAACGAAGAAAAAGCTACATTTTATATTCTTACTATGCGTCTTGTTTCATCTCAGTCAAATATAATATATTTCTCTACGTTACGAAAACCATATCGACAATAATTTATATTTTGAGCTCAAGCCTCATGTGCCAAAATAAAAATAAAGGTGTATAATAAAATTGCATTTTAGGTTTTACTAGAAGCCAATTCAGTAGTTTTTATCAACAACTTGATGCGTAGATGCACATTTAAGTAGTCCATTTTTTGCTCAGTATTTTCTAATGTCTATAATATTGACTATTTGAACATCAATTTTTTTACGTAGGCCCTAAATTGAACACCATATATATTCCTGCATTTTCGTATATTACTAGTATAACTATCTTATCCAAAAACTCGTATGTAGGACGTTCCATTAAAAAAAATATAAGTTTCTATCATTCTACATAAATGTCGCGTATTTAAAAATATATTTTCTATGGCCTTATAATCTATATGAGACCAAGTCAATATCTAATTTAAATATTTAATATTATGGGCGCTAAAAATTATTACGTTCAGAGTAGGCCACCCTGTATAATAAATTTTGAGAACACACTGCCATAATCTTGGCAGAAAGTGCAATCTTCCAATTACATTCTTAATTAACTGAAGATTTGCAGTTCTCCCTCACTTTAATAAAAGTTTGAATTATTATTCACAAATTTAAATGCATTTTCAAAAATAAAATGGCTTCTCAAAAAAATGGCGCAAATAAGCGCAATTTTTTATCGTTTCGCCAGCAAGTCCTAGTCACATACAATATGTTAAAAAATATATGGCAATTTAATTTAGCTTAATACAGAACTAAAATTTAACACTAAAGTTTGTTTTTTCCTCGAAAGAATCCAAGTTTCAACAGAAATTTTTAACAAAAATACTGAATTATTCTAAAATGTAATAAGTGACTTAAAGAGTACTTACCACCAGGTATAGAATCCATGTTAAGTTCACTCGTAAATAACAAAAAATCGTTTGCATATGAATTATTTAAAACAAGTACAAAATTAAACACCTCTTGCACTTAAAACATCCAAGTTTAAACTGATGCTCTAGGAATAGGTTTTGCGTTTTAAACCTTAGGAAGGGTCATTCCAGGTAGGTAGGTACATCCTTTACAGATAAGCATAATAAAAATTATATTACAGGCAAGATCGTAAAATCATTTTTGGCCAGCTAAATTGTAATTTGGCCCCTCTGTGGCGCTGGTTGTCGAGTAACTGCGAATTAAAAAGAGTCAAAAGAATTGGATACTACTTGTTACTGCATATGTTCAAAATATCTACCATTCATCTCCTTACTGTAATAAATTGTATCCATGCAATAGTAAAGCCGGATGTTGTGAGAAATGTTTAATGTGATTTGGCGGCATACATTTTCGTCAGTCTTCCATAATAATAATAATAATAATAATAATTTATTAGTCCATTCGATTATAAAGTATGATATAGGATAAGTCAATAAGGAAAATTAATAAATAGGTATATAAACATAATAACAAAGAGAATAAAAAACAAGAAAATATGTAAGTAAGCATACAAGATTTTGAAAACACAAAGACAACAATAAATAAATAATAGCATATAAACACAAAATATATAGGCAGCCTCACAATATTAAATATAACATTAAATGACATTCAGCCAATTTAAAAATAAGAACAATCCTATTATACTTGGGATTAAAATAGGATCACAGTCAAGATTTCCTTAAAAAGTACAAGACATAGAATCAAAAAATATTACTACACACGGAATAATAAAGAACATTCATACAATACATAATGTACATATATCACAGAACATCATTTAAATATTCATTTAATGAATAATAATTTTTATTATACAACATATTTTTAACGTGTGTTTTGTATTTTGTTAAATCGAGTTCTTTGAATGAATTTGGTAATTTATTGTACACCTTTATTGCCAAATAGTGCGGACCTTTTTCAAACACAGATAATCTATGATTTGGAACCTCCAGTATTAATTCATTCCTAGTATTATATGAATGGTTATTCTTTAGAATAGGTATATTCTGTAATTGATTTTTAGCATAAATGAGCAACTGTAAAATAAATATACACGGCAAAGTTAATATATGTAATTCTTTAAAAATATCTCTACAGCACGTTCTTCTGTTTGCCCCTACTATAAAACGTACTGCTCTTTTTTGTAACTTGAAAACTCGGACACTTTCTGGTGATACACCCCAAGTCAATAAACCGTAAGAAATCACAGAGTGAAACTGCGCGTAGTAGTAAGTCAATAACACTGATCTACTTACTATCTCTCTCAGTTGATTAATACAATAACATATTGGGGCGATCTTTTTACTAACGGTATCAATATGAAAGGCCCATAAACAATTTTCTGATAAGTGCCAGCCGAGAAATTTTACATGTTTGTCTTGTTTAACAGTGCCATCCGTTGTTTTAATTAAGTAGCTATGATTAAAATTAGTGTTTGCAGGATTAAATCTTATAAAAGAGGATTTTTTATTATTCAAAATAAGCATGTTGTCGTTATACCATTCATGTACCCTTTGTAACATAAAATTCGCTTTCTGAACTGCATTGTCAGTTTTGATGTCAGAAATAAGTATGGATGTGTGGTCTGCGAATATTATGGACTGTGCAAAATGAAAGTCATTTACATACATAATATATAATAAGGACCCTAAAACTGATCCTTGAGGAACACCATGCGAACTGTCTAGAATATTAGATGAGCAATTGTTTATTTCAACATAGTGTTTTCTACCTTGTAGATAGGATCTGAACCAATCTAACGGTTTACCTCTAATTCCATACAGTTCAAGCTTATTTAATAGTCGTTCATGACATACTAGGTCAAAAGCTTTACTAATATCTAGAAATACACCAATACATTTTTTTTTATCATCTAAGTTGTTATAGAGATCATTCAGAAATTTAGTGACAGCACTAGTGGTAGATAGGCCTTTTCGAGAACCGAACTGATTATTGTTAAGTAATTTATATTTTTCTAGAAAAGCAATCAATCTTTTAGCGATAAATTTTTCAATTATTTTAGAAAAACTACTCAATATACATATGGGTCTATAGTTATCCATTTTGTTTTTGTTGCCTGATTTTAACAGAGGTTTGATTTTAGCTAATTTCAACTTTTCAGGAAATATTCCGCTACTTATCGATGTATTTAATATATCGGTTAGTGGTAAGGCTATTTAGTGCATACATTTCTTTAATAAATTAACATTAATGTTGTCACTTCCTGTCGATTTGGAATTTTTGAGATTTTTTATAATGTCAAGCACTTCAATATGAGTTGCAGGTTCAATAAAAAAAGAGTTTTCACTGATTTCTATATTTTGTATAGGTGCATTTTTAAAAACTGTATCTCCTAACAGTGACTTGGGAATGTTATTAAAAAATGAATTTAAATGATTACTCACTGTATTTTGGTCAGTTATTAATTCATTATTAATTAGAATCAGGCTTGTATAAATTTTACTTTTTAAATACCCTTATAGGAAAAATCCAAATGGGATAAGTCGGGAGATTTTGCCGGTCATTGAATAGAACCCCTTCTTTCAATCCTTCTTCTAGGAAATGTCTCATCCATAAATGGTCGCACATAGAATGCATAGATTGGGGGAGCATCGTCTTGTTGAAATATTACAATTTCCTGCAAATAGCGCTCGTAGTTCTCTATAATACTGGCAATCAAAGTGATAATCAGACTAAGTTTATTTTAAAATTTATGTGATAACCGTGCTCCCTTATCCAGCCGATCATTCCTGCTGTCGGAGCGCTACACGCCGTGACAATAGAAGGGCTGAACGGGAATCAGGCTGAAGTAGAATTAAAATAGTGTACAAACTTAACCTACTCTTATCTACACAGTAAGTTTTCTAGGTAAACGTGGTGAAAACAATGTACTAAAAATAAGTATTGCAAACTGGTTAGTCTCCAGAAACTTGGGATTTGGTGTATATACTAGAAACCAAGGCCTCAAATCCTCCACTACCAACCATGTGCCATTATTAAAAGAGTATTAAAAATTGATTCCCGTATGTATTATAATAACTGGAAATATTATATTTTGAGATTATTCCGTTGAAAGGTTGATGGGTAAATAGAGGATAATAAGTAAAGCAAGTTAGTAAGAGTCCAGGAGCTTGGAATTCGGTGTATACACTTAAAGTGTATTCATCAAATCCCAAGCTTCTGGGCTCTTACTAGCTTCCTTTACTTATTATGGAATTTGTTTGCAACCACAACTTTCTCAGCTGGCTGCTGAGGAAGCTATCAAAGAGTAGCAATCAGTTAGCTCAGGGCTGGTTGAGGGTCACTCTGTGGCGAGAAGAGTTATATATATTTTTTGAACATTTATTTGATTGTCCAATTAACCAAACAAAACTTTAGTAAACTACAAAGAATTTGGACGCCGGCGTATTCAGTACATAACACTCTTGCAAACTTTATTAGGATGAGAAAACAATCAAAATCAAATACAAAACCAATGGTATGTTAACATAAGTATATGAGTGACAATTTTACAACACTTTACAAATTATTAAAAATATTAATGGTGAAAAATTTGATTTAATTGGTTAACCAACAGACAAAAACAGGAATATTATTTAAACAAAGTAAATTTGAAGATTAAAAAAAAAAAATTACAATTTAAGAAACGATCAACTGGTTTACAATATTTTTTCCTGGCCAACAGAGAATTTTTACGGAGATTTAGGCTTACTCAACTTTGTGGATAGCGTAGAGTTCCAACTAGGCCGAACCCTGGAGAAGACCGCAGGTACCTGGAAATGAGGACTAAATAATGGTCGTGTCCTGGTCTACGAGGGTTTTCCAGGAAGACGCTGCGTGTGAAAAAAAATGTCCAGCCAATGAGTTCTCGCCTATCCAACTTCTTCTCTTGCGATGCTTTGGTTGGTCCAAGGTTTTACATAAAAAAAGACGGGTAGTGTAAGGAACCAGTTGACAATAGCAAAAAATTGTAAATTATGAGAAAAAGAAAACTTTAGATATTAATTCATGTCTAATAAAAAAATTAATTGGCAAGATATTTTACTTGAGATAAAAGAAATACAAGAAAAACTACAAAAAAGACTACGGTGATGAAGGTCACTGCAAGACTAAACTATTAGCAATTAAAAAAAAAACTGAGTATTGGTAAAATTTTACTTCTGAAAATATATGAATAAGATACTGATTAATATAATAATGAAGGAAATGAATAAATGAGAAAACTCTACTCTCATGAAATTTAGCCGTATACAAAATGGCTGACACTGGTTATGACAAAAAATTTGAATACCTACAGGTAACAAAATTTAATACAACCGAACTAGAGAGAAAATATCTGAATTACTATATGAAAAAAACTAATATTGTAACAATTATAGCAAAAAAATTATGGGCTTAATCTCCCAAAAGATAAACTAATCAAAAATTATCTCTTAACCTCCTGTACTAACACGAGGTTAATTAAATGCGACAAAATGACTTTAGGTTTCGACTCTTAATGAGATGAGACTGTCTGCACACGATTAAGAAACAAAGATTTTAATTTATCCCTTGATTAATTTCCGAGTTTAATCCTCGACGGCAATAATCTAAATAATGATAAAACACCACAGTATTGCGTCTCAAACGATCACAAAATACAAAATTGCCACGATAATTGAGCTAACCAAGATACATGTGTCCAGCGGACACCGAAATCGCACAAACACGTGCCTCAATAAAAAATAATTATTGCACGGAATATTCTTTAAAAATTCCCAAAAATAACTATACAGCAACGTTAACTCAATAATATGACCTCATTTAATAATCAAATATATTCAAAATACCAAAGGATTAAAGAAATAAATCGTGAAAATCCGTTAAAAGAATAAGCAAATAATCTCAACTCACGAGCGACGGAAGCGAAAGTGAAGTAGCATCGATATTAAAAATGGCCTCAGTGATGTTTCTACCAGCGTATGCGCACTTGTTGACTTCGCGTTGCCGTTTATCGCGGGTAATTCAAATTTATGTAGCATGGGTGCTTAAACGAAAAAAATAAATTTTCGTTACATACACTTAAAGGGTTTGCACCAAATTCCAAGCTTCTGGAGTCTTCCTAGCTTGCTTTACTTATTATCCCCTATTACCCATCAATAGATGGCCAAGGCCTCTTTCTTAACACGCCCCACCGCTACCCCCATTTTATTATTAATGGTGTTAATAAAATAAAATTAATATATTTACTTGAAATTTAGTACACGTGTGTATTATAGTGACATCTGGAACTAGATTTTGAGATAATCCGTTGAAGGGGTGTCCGGTAAATGGGGGGAAAGTAGAGCAAGCTAGTAAGGGTAGAGAAACATGCGATTTGTAGCATATACTATAGGCCAAAGTCTCAAGTTTTTTTATGAATGATGCCATCCTCACTACTTCCCCACTCCATTATTAAAGGGGTTAAGAAAATAAGAGACAGATGGAAAATCTGGATATGGAAGTAGTGTTTCCTTAGGCAGCGCAGCGGTTTGAAGTTTTGTAATAGAATAGATACGTCTAAAACTAACATTATTTAGAAAAAAACTGCAGAGGTAGGTATCCCATAGGATGTGCAACAATTATATAATATCACTGAAACATATGTTTTATAGGATTTTGCAAACAGCAGAAAACAATAACTATCTATAACTAATTGAAAAACTATGTGTAAAAATATTAATGAAATCTTTGCATTCTTTCGATAACCTGAATTCTTTTTATGCTAGCAAATGAAAATCCTAAAATGAATTTATCTAATTTTTATTTGACAATACTCATTCTAACACTAGCATCTGCACAATCCGCTACGGCCATGCAGATTAAACTAGTATCTACATAACCCCCTACGATCATGAAGATTCCGTTAAAAATGAGAACAAAGGCCTAAAATGAATTTATTTATCTACCTTGTCTTAAAAATTTTTCATTCTAATGGATTACATTTTCACGAAATCTGTCATTCTGTTTCCTGGAAATGCCTTTGAAACGTTTTTCGTCCTTATTCTGGAGCCCATCAGAAAGACATAAAGCCACTCATAAAGATGTTTCATTCAAAACCAAGATAGTTTCTATGAATAAGTGTGAAATAATTATATTTGACATTGACTGATAAAAACAACAGATGTTCACCTATCTATTAGCTAACTAGTATTGGAGCCTATATACTCTATGCATGTTTAAAAATGAATTATTATTTGTTTGTTTATAATTGTATTGCAAACAGCAGAAAAAATAACTATCTATAACTTAATGAAAAACTATGTGTAAAAATATTAATGAAATCTTTGTATTATTTCGATAACCTGAATTCTGGTTATGCTAGCAAATTGAAATCCTAAAATGAATTTGTCTAATTTTTTTATTTAACAATTCTCATTCTAACACTAGCATCCGCACAGTCCCCTACGGCCATATAATATGTTCAATATATCAGCGAAGAGTATGATATTTACTCTGGTTGTTCCTATGCCAAATTAATGCAATACTGTTTATTATCCATATTTGGAGATACCTATTTTAGACTTAGCAAACATGGTTTTTACATAATTTAATTTATTAAATAGCCCAGCATTGAAAATCTTTATAAATTTGAATTAACAATCTTTATATACAAAATCCTGATAACATTCATACCTCATTAACTTCGTAAAATTGCATTTAGTCATATACATTTATATTAGAAATCTGAGATTTATAGATAAATTAGGTTTATTGTAATTCACTTAACTATGTTTCGGCATTCATTTACATGCAATTTTACGACACTATAAAACATCTTCCTAATCAGTTAACAAATTTGCCTATAAATAATTTTGGCGAAAAGACATAATAATTACACTTTTTCTTGTCAATAAGGGTATTTTTCTTTTGTGCAAAAGTAGCGCGACTGTATAAATACGAAAACGAGGAGTATTGTATTAAAATTTGGATAGTGAATTAGTGTTAGATATTGAATGAACCGTATTATCTTTAAATAGTGAATGAACAAATCATTAATAGTTTAAGTTTTAAGGGATAGTTCTTATTAAATTTTAAGTTGTGTAATTGGAGAGAATTCTTGTGAAATGTTGCTTGTTATTGCTGTCTATTGATATATATTATACTAATATAATGCATTTCATAATAATATATTATCTGTAGAAATATGATTTTTACTCCACATGTTATGTAATGGAAAATGAAATGATTTAAAGCAATGGATGTTGGTCTATTGGTTAAAGCTCCAAATCCAAGGATCGTGGTTCGAGGTAACAGTAAGTTGAGCATAGATTTTTTTTGTTCGTTTTATATTGAGTCTTTCACCAATTAAACTGAAATTATAAATTTAAAAATGTCAAAAACTCACATAGAATATGCAACAATTATATAAAAAAATACGTTAAATCGACGAAGAGTATAATGTTTATCTAGGTACTTTAGACGTTAGATTTTTTCTATTTCTCTCTTTAACAATATGATATGAGCTATGACTCTTGCCCCTTTGCCTAATATATTATTAAGATTAACATGAGTTACCTAGCTAGGCTTTGCCTAATGTTGAAGTAGTTGTAGTTATTCTTTTTCTTATTAATAAAGACATTTAAGCAACTTATTATAGTTATTATAAAAAAAACTTTTACAACCTTTCTTTAATAACGAAATATTTAAAAAAATTCAAATATTGTTTGTACTTTAGATATGCCGGACCCTGTATAATGCTAGTCGCCTAAAATTTTATTTATATTGCTGTAAAATTATAGTTTTAGCATAATATGTACATAGTTTTGTATAGTCAAATTTAAATGAAGTTGATATATTTTCATTGTATATTTAATAACTTTTTGATGCAATTATGTAAATATGCAATTCTTCGCTGTTTAGTATTTATACTTTCTGAAAACTTTGAATAAATACATTGCAAAATGCATTATAAATTAAATTCATTTAAAGTGGAAGTTATTAAAACTCTGCAATGAAACCAGGCATTCCCGCTAGACTAAATTTTAAAAACTATTCTAAATTTAGTTGATTTCATACACCTCTTCTGTACAGTTTCTCGTTACAATTTTTATTATTAGTATGGGAGTTGGGTGGCTTTTTCGTCACGTCGTCATTTTATGCTCTATCAGACACTTGATTAGATATTTTCATCGTTCACAAAATCGAGTTCTGGCGGAGCACCTGTCATTAGGTATGTCACAAATTGTCAAAGTTGTAAAAAAAGATGGAGTTAAGCACGTGTGATCGTTACTTGCTTTAAAATTGAGAATATTTATTTAAATATTCTGTACTAAGAAAAATAAGATAGAAAGTCCTGTCAACTAATTATTCATAAGGAATAGAGTGTAGCAGGGTAAGCATGGACCAGATGCCTATCAGGAAATTGGGTTGAATTTTTTACCTTGACATCACATTACTAAGAGGAACTATTCTGCAAGATATTACACCCCTGCCCTCTCTGGTTTTCAAAATAAATTAATTAATCCAATCAGTTTTACACGGGTGACGGCGTTTAATATTGTTTCTCTTCCACGCAACCGCCTCATTTACCAATATGATAGAAATTAACGATTCTTACATCAATAGTATCCATTAAAGACAAATAATAATAATAATAATAATAATAATAAATGGATGTGCAGCAAATGAAAGAATCTCTCCGCTGCAAGTACAGATGCCTACTCCGAAAGATTTGGTCATCCGAACTTTCGGGAGAAAACAAGGTGTCTGCCACTAATATGCTTGCCGTTCCTGTTCTGCTCTACTCCTTCGGAGTAGTCAAATGGACTGTACATGAGCTGCGCCAGTTGGACAGAGGTGCCCGCAAGATGATATCCATAGGAGCATTCATCCTAGATCGTCCGTCCCTCGTGTGTACCTCCCACGAAATCAGAGGGACCGAGGGTTCTTGGGTCTGGAGTGTATGCATGGCAGAGTAGCACTGGGCATGGCATGTAATGTGCTGAGGAACACAGATCCGCTCCTGCAATTAGTGAGAGATCACGAAAATGGTTGGGTACAGGATTGTTTAAGTAGGCAAAATTGCCGCAGATGAACTTGGTCTCGTATTCGACGACAGGCGAGGAGGCCGGCGCGGTGTTGAACCAGAGTCAGTCACTTGGCCTGAAGGCCTAGATAAAAGCTGCGGAACAGAAACGTCTGTTTAGGCAGCATTTCGATAAAGCCATACACGGGGTGTTGTACAAGAACCTAGACACACTGGGTTTATCGACAAGGCTGACATTCGCCTTTTTAAAGTCAGCTGGGCTCAAGTCGGAGATAGAAGGATTCATTGTGGCCTGTCAAGACGGTGTAACTAACACGGTGGTTTACCGAAGCCGCGTAATGGGTGTAGAGGTTCCTGATATAAACTGCAGGACTTGCCGTCAGGCGTCGGAATCGCTCATGCATTTACTTTTCGCATGTCCGGTGTATGCGATTTCGGCCTACATCCATCACCATAACACGGCGTTACGGGTACTGTATTATCATCTTCGCCACTCGTATGGGATAGACCAGATACCAATGCTGCCTTGCGTTCCCGGAGACATCGAGTCCGTTGTCGAAAACGAGAGATGCCGAATTTATTGGAACTACTAGTTTCCGACAGTCAGGCCAATTCAAGCCAACAAGCCCGACATGGTTCTCCTCGACCATCAACGCAAGGTGATATTTGTGATCGAGTTCTCGGCACCTGCCGAGCCAAACATCACTTTGAATGTGGAGGAAAAACGGACCAAATACCGTGATCTTCGGTACAAGCTCCAAGTGCCTATACCCAGGCTACTTGGTCAATGTGATAGTCCTAATAATCGGTGTACTCGATGGTATGAAACCTACGCTACTCTCGGAACTGAAGACCATACCGGTCTGCCAGAAATCAGCCGAATGGCTGGCAGGCCAAATGCAGGAGGCGGTTGTCTTGAGGTCCCTTCGCCTACTGGGGGGCATACGATTCTGGTATTTATAGTCACTAACCCCTAAGGTCGTGGGAAGAGGCTGTAATTGTGGCCGGCGCCCTACCATGTGGTATCCGTCGGAATACCGGATAACCTGGAAAAAAAAAATATATAAGGAAATAACATGTATATGTACATTAAGGACTATTAAGTACAACATTAAATTTAAATTTCGAGAAGAGAAAATGTGGAATTTAACATGTTTTTTGATTATGACGACATTGACTTAATTAAAAGAGGCAGGTTGTTAAAAATCAATCGAACTGTACATGAAAGAATCTTTCGAATAGATCAGAGTTATGTTTGGAGACTCTCTAACCAATATTTAGGCATTTGACTTCTGGTAATCTTAAAAATGAGAATTTGAAGCAAAAATCATTAATTTAAATTTAACCATTTTGACTTCCTAATGTGGTCATTTCCTCTAAGGTTATAACTGAATTTAATTCATGATTATTGTATTTTCTGTAAATTGACTGGGTGCCTACCAAGAAGTAGTATAGTGATCGCAAAGAAAATGTAATTTTTTTGTTGAAATGGGGTTAAAATGTCACGAAACGTCGAGATTTTAAATTAGAGAGGAAGATGTGTTGCGCCTGCCTGTCTGTAACTTTTTTTGTGCGCATGTTTTCTCTGGAATTGTTTAAAATCTCGACTTGAAATTTGATACACGTGTATAGTATAACGACATCTGGAATTAGGTTACATTTTGAGCTTACTCAAAGGGTTCGGGGATAAATAAGGGTAAATAGGGGAAAACAAATAATGCAAGCTGATAAGAGTAAAGAAACTTGAAATGTAGTGTATGAATTAGAATCCAACGCATCAAATTTTTTGTAACATGTAACAAAACAAATAGTGGCCAATGAAGATATAAACAGTCTAGGATTTCATGTAAAACTTACCCATCTCCGCTATTTTCATTCTTGCCGGTTTCATCGGTTTTATGAACACAACTTTTTCTCATATTTGGCTTATATGGTCCGTTATTTATGGATTAGATCCCAAAGTATTATATTGTCATTGATGATACATATGTATGCAAAACTTCAAGGCAATATTTGGAACTGGTTAAAAATTGACTTGCAAGATTTGAACTAAACTTAATGATGACTGACTGACAAACATGTGAAGGTAGATAAATTCTTGTCAGGAGGTGTAATGGAATATGTGGTAGCATAAAAATTTTATAAATGAATAAATATAATGCGTGGTGACTCCTGGCACCCTAGTATTATGAAAGAACGATTAAAATCAGATCTTATTTAAGATCAGAGTTTAACTTAAAGAAGACAAAATATTTTATATCTGACTTAAGTGAAATCTGAGACACATCTCCATCTAAATTAATTTTCGAAGCTTATAACAGTTCTTGGTTATTTGATTCTATTTTTGGAATGAGTACAAATCAAATAAAATGCGATAAGAGCACTTAAAAGTTTCAAACTGGATAAAGAAATTTTTGTTTGTTACTTTGCTTTGAGGGCATTTGAGTTGGTAATAATTTTTACTAATAAGTAAAAAACAAGGTAACCATTATACTATTCGCCGATTTACTGCACTTTTTATGTAATTGTTGCACAATCTATAGGATACTCTTCGCAGTTTTTTTGTAAATAATAGTAGTTTTAGACAGTTTCAGTTTAATTACCAAACAATATGTATTTTTTTTTAATTTAAAAAAATTATAACTTCTTTATTTATTGATAAATTCTGTTCAACTATAGGGTTCTTCTGCTAGCTAACAGTATCTTACTGTACAAATTTCAATTTGATCGAACTTCTTGTTCTATAGTTATCGTGCATACAAGAAACGTGACGGACAGACAGACGGACGGACGGACATGGAAGTTGTTCAAAATTCGATCACCAACACGGTGATATGAAATTTTTTTTTCTACGAGCAATTTACCGGTTTTAGAAATGTGCCGATAGAATGCAATATACTCTTCGTTTAGTATTCGCGAAGAGTATAATAATAAGTAATCATGATTTTTTTTACTGTGAACAAACTGAATACTTTAGAGGGAAGATGCAATAGTAAAAAAAACCGCTGCCTAAGGAATCACTACCTCCACATCCAGAGTTTCCTCCAGGTCTCTTTAAAGGTAAACTTCTTGACTATATTTGCACTTTCGTATGCGGAAATAATTGGTCATGGAATTTTAATAATATTTGGGGCAGATGTCATAAAAAAAATTTTTAAGTTTAAGTTGCAATTTAGCAAGATTCGTTAAGACATTGAAAATAAACTTGGCTAACTTCCAAGCCCGGCATGATATTTACAAAATCTGCAAAATATACAGGGGATAGAAATAAAGCAAACTTTAGAAATTTTCAAACTTTTATTACACTTCGGATAAAAAATTTAAATGTTACACAACTTAGAGTAATTGTAATAGGCTTTACATTAATATTCCACAAAAATGGACTTCGTAAAATTGCGAGAACACGAATCTAGGTATCAAAATTGATCAAATACCCAAGTTTTACAAAAACAATGCTAGGCGTCGGTCAGCGTTGAGACGTAAAATGGAAGAACATGAATTTATATATTAAAGTTGATCAAATACATAAGTTTTACAAAAACGACGCAAGGCGTGGATCGGCGTAGAGACAGGTATCAAAATTGGTCAAATACACAAGTTTCACCAAATCGACGCTGGACGTCAGACTTTTACAAAAACGCCCTAGGCGTCGCGCGTCGGTCGGCGTTGAGACGTAAAAATGCAAGAATATGATTCTAGGTATCAAAATGTATCAAATTCAAAATTAAATTTGGATCTTTCAAAAACTATGCCATGTAACGGCATGGAACGCCCTCGTGTCCAAAAAAACAGCCGATTTTCGAAGCGTTACACAAATCGCTACTGGACTCCCGTATTACAGTTACATCTTCGATTTGTTAAACGTTTTCAATGTTAACAATTTAGGCACTGATTTCTAGCACATACGCCAAAAATGAAGTTTCTGGACTCTTACTAGCTTGCTCTACTGATATCTCTCAATTACACACCGTCTCCACCCCTTCAACAAAAAATACATACGTGTAATAAATTTCAAGTGAATATCTCAAGTTTATTTCATCAACCCCTTTATTAATGGAGTGGTGGTGGTGGGGGGGGAGGGGTTGAAAAATATAAAGAGACATGAGGGCTTGACTTCTAGTATACGCACCAAACCTCAAGTTTTTGTACTCTGCACAGCTTACTTTACTCATTTTCCCTTATTTACCTATACTAACATCCCCACCAAATTTCCAAAAATATAATCTAGTTCCAGATGTCATTATAATATAATATACGTATACCAAATTTCAAGTGAATATCTCAATTTTTTTTTATAAACTCGTTTAATAGTGAAGTGGTGGGGGAATGGAAAATATAAAAAAAATTGAGGCCTTGACTTCTAGTATATATACATCAAAGTTTCTGTACTCTTACCAGTTTGTTTTACTTATTTCCCTCTGTTTACCCCTATTTACCCCCAGCCCTTCATATGTTCATAAAACAATCCATTTCCAAATCTCGGTACAATATATACGTGTACAAAGTTTCAAGTCAATATCTTAAACCGTTCCGGAGAAAACGTGCGGACAAAAAAAAGTTACAGACCGACAGGCAGACAGAGAATTTAAAATCTCGACGTTTCATAACATTCTAAACCTATTTCAGTTAAAAAAAAATTTGATTTTTTTTTACGATTACTATAAGTACTTCCAATCCACTACGTAGATGTGGAAGTAATTCTAATTCTATTCCCAAACCTGGATGTGCTACGACGAATGACTTCACCCATTACGGGTATAAGCCAAGAAATTTTAGAACGCTTGAATTGATATTGAAAACTATTGGTAGCGGCTATACTATTAATATAGAAAGATTTGAAGCATATGCCATTCAAACTGCTGAAATATATTGTTACGTGTTTCCACACTTTTAGGAAGCACCTTGTATGAATCTGTGGGTTCTAAATAATTTTAACAAGGGGTAAACCACTAACACTTTATTTAATAATTTACTGACTGTACAATACTACAAAATAACCTTTACACTTTGTTTACTTGATATCTAACCTCACTTTTTCGCTGTTAATTTCACTTTGGTAAACTTCTCCTCCTGCGCCGGTAAATGCGCCTTATATACTCTGAAATTGTCTCTAAATCCATCCAGAATTTTCTCCCACCACACTCTAGAAAACTCTATCTCTTTCTACAAGTTTCCCGTCACTATTAGGCATAGGCGTATCAATCTCCAGTTCCAAGGGGGTGTAATACATAACAATATATTAGCTTGTACGATTGATATTATATGCCTGTAACTGTACATAAAATATTAATGCACGGTGCAACTATTATTAAATCAGCAATCCTGTCCATTGACATATTGTCAGAAGAAGACCAAGAGGCGAGAAATAAAGACATACGTAATTACAGAGAGCATCATGCAAGAAAATTTTCCAAACAGAAAAATCTAGAAGATACTTACCTACATCTACTTCTTATTTCTTCAGACCCAGTTATAAGTTCTTACAGAAGGTTACCAAAGAGAAGAAAAGGAACATTACCAAATGCAGTTTTAAATTTGCTTGAGAATCCAGAACTCTTATTTAAAACTTCTGATTTTAACGAAGGCAATGACGATGAACATGATAATGATGATGACGAATATTATGATGATCATGATATCTAATTGTCCCGGATGTATGTGTACTTTGATTATTAGATATATAAATTAAATGAATCTATTATTTGAACGCTGTTTTTATTTACGTCTTTATTGTCCCTGGCCCTTAATTTTAGTATTCGAATTTCATAAAATGTAATATTGATACACACTATAATACAAAATCAGTTATGAATACGAGCAAGTATGTTATTTGAATTTATTCATACTCCGATACTTTTGTCCAGCTAGATTTGTAATTGGGACCATTGTGCGCCGCGCCGGCCACTGAAATATCCCAGCTGTAGTTATTCATTGCCGACTGGAACACGCGATGTTACAATTCTTACTTCCTATGTTTAGCTTGCCATTACAAGCACTGTATAAGAATGTATTTGGGGTAGTGTGCTAAATCAACTTGAAATCTATGTGAGTTATGAACTCCCGAAGAGTTTCATATGGGTCGCCGCGCACAAAGTCATTGCAATAAATAGTAATTATAACTAATAATGATTCATTATATAATCGCAGTAACTTTGTGTGCACCAGTATTAGATCGTACGCCAATTAACAACGCGGACAGATCTCAAGTTGATAGAGATGATAAAGTGTAAACTCTATAATGGCATCCAAATGACCACCAATCAACCGTACTCAACTGATTTAAATAACACGAAGAGAAACTAAATCTAATTGGGCTCCTAGCCCTTTATATAGACATTTGGACGGAATAAACGAAGATTAATAATTAAATTATTCATGAAGTCTATCGAGGTTCGTAATGGAGTATAAATCGTACATGTAAATTGTCATTTGAAATATCTCTTAATCTTTCGTGTTTGTTTAAAAACGCCTTTAATATCGATATTTATTAAGTTAATTACAGATATGTTAAAGCTGTCTCTAGATGATATATTACAATTTTAGGTCACAAGTTTTGTTAAATTTAATTCAACTTTTTTTTAAGAATTCGTAAAATATAGACTGTAAAAGTTGTATGGAAAGAGAAAACATGTTTTTTAGCTTCAACACACTTCAAAAGTCAGCTTTTTATTGAAATGGTACAGGGTGTTTCGAAAAAAATAGGACACCATTTAGTTTTGAACTTTTGACGTCATGCCAAAACGATTTATACAAAGACTCCTCCGTGGTTACAAGAGTAGAGGACTCTCGTTACACTACTTTTCTCAGTTTAAACCACACATTTTTTGAGGTTGAGTTTTCGACATTGTGTTTTGTCATGTTTGCAATGTCATTTAATTACCTATAAAATAAAAATAAAAAACGCGTTGAAATGCGATGGTATAATGCGCCTGTTTCGAAAAATGCTCGATTGTTGATGTTGATGTTTAAAATATTGTACTAATATAAAATACCCCAATTGAGACATACAAGTAAATTGAAACCAAGTACAGAAACAATCGAAAGGCAGGAGAGGAATTTGTCAAAGGATCTAAATATTTGTAGATACTCCAAAAATATTATTAACTTTGTTACTGAATGTAATTGAACATGGTGATATAGATGATCCTGTAAGAATAGGTTTACAACAAATGCGATAAAAGATAATGCCCAGATGGGTGTTTCAACATAATGCTCCAGAGGGTTATCACACTCGCCAACAACTTGATATACTTGTAATAATTGGGGTGTTATTCCCCTAATTATAGAAATTAAATTACGATACGGAGTGTCCCAATTAATGATAATAATATGTCTTTATTTATTTAATTCTAGAGAATACATTACAAAATGCTTGACAAGGGTGGCAAGATCTAGCATAGCTACTCAGCTAACCACACAATATAAAACTAAAAGTTAACAATAACGCTATGAAATAACATATGCAAGGTTGAAAAAGTACACAGAATTATAAAATGTTAGAACAAATTATGAATTTTTTTTAGGTAATTTTTAAAGGTCGCATCGGTTGAACATGAGAATTGGAGGCCTTGGCGGGGTTGTAGCTAAGTGAACGGAGAAACAAGGCAGTGTTGTGCCTAGGAACATTGTACAGACTTTTGTGACTTTGTGACGTGTGCTTTCTTGGATGAATGTCGGATCCTTTGACGAGTTTATTAGAGATAATTCGGTTGCTTTGACTGTTTTATTTTATATACTAATATGCATAAGGGCATAAAAAAACGCTGCTCCAATTTAAACGACTCAGCTTCACGGTAATAGGATGAAACATGATCAAAGTGTCTAAGTGCATAGCAAAATCTAATACAATTACTCTCCTTATCTGTAGAGAGCGAAGCTGGCCAATAAACAACATCACAATATGCAGGCAATGACAAGATGAGGGAATCACACAATTTCAGTTTTACGTTCACAGAAAGAAATTTCTTGGATATATAAGAAGTACGTAGTTTCGCATAACTTCTTTGCAGAATGTTCGATACATGATATTCAAAGCGCAGATTATTGTCAAAAAAAAAATGTAATAATTTTTTTTTTTTAAATCGGTAAAGGTATTTACACAGAACTTCCCTTTTTATTTGTACATGGCGGTCACTCTAAAAAATTATTAACCACGAAATGACATTGAGAATAATAATCGGAATGTTACCACTATTATTACAAAGAAAACCTGATAACTTTTGGCCAAAGAAATATACAGAGTCCTCATTCAACAGCAAAAATTCAATTCTAAATGACCGGTGCCAAATATGGAAGGCTTGCGCAAATATCTTTACAAATGTCCACCATGGTTGAATTATTTCTTGGGATGACCACCCTGTACATTTTTCAAAAAAAGTATAATAGGTGCATATGCCAAATGTCATTGCCTTCTGTCACATTTTCAATTTCACATTCATGTAGTGGAGTGGAAGTATAGTAGTGGTTAAAAAATTTCATTTCTTTTTTTATTTTTCAAAAATGGTAAAAAAATTTTCAAAATTTATTTCTTCTAAAATAGGCTAGAATATCATGAAATGTGGAAATTTTAAATTTGAGCAAAAAGTATTTTATCAGCTATTCTATAGCAGTGATTAAAAAGATTTTTTTTTTTTCAAAAAAATTTTCTATTTTTTTTTTTAAATAGATTTAGAATGCCATGAAACGTGAAAATTTGAAACTTGAGCAAAAAAAAAAAATTCCATCTATTCCAGTGGTAAATATTTTTTCCAAAATGGTAAAAAAATTTCCAATTTTTTTTTCCGAAATATGTTTAGAATGTCATGAAACATGGACATTTTAAATTTGAGCAAAAAAAATTGTTTTCATCTATTCTAGTGGTAAAGAAATTTCCAAAATGGTAAAAAAATGTTCCAATTTTTTTTCAGAAATAGGTTTACAATGTCATGACACGTGGAAATTTTAAATTTGAGCAAAACAATTTTTTGTCCATCTATTCTAGTGGTAACATTTTTTTTCCAAAATAGTGAACAAATGTTCCAATTATTTTTCCGAAATATTTTCAGAATTTCATGAAACTTGGAAATTTTAAATTTAAGCGAAAAAACTTTTTTCTTCGATTCTATAGTAGTAGTAAAAAAAATCAAAACAATTTTTTTTTTAATTAATTTTAAATTTGAACGAAGACACATTTATTTCCATCTATTTTAGTGGTAAAAAAAATTAAAAAATGTGGTTAAAAAAATTTTCCAATTTTTTTTTTAATAGGTTTAGATTGTCATGAAACGTGGAAATTTTAAATTTGAGCAAAGTAAATTTTTTTTCATTATCTGTTCCCTTTAGACGGTCCACCCTGTATATTTTCCAGTGAAAGTTTAACCATGTTTTCGCTGACAGTAACGTCATCTACCTACCAAATTTGACTATTCTCCGTTAAGTAGTTTTTTAGTTAATGCACCAACAGACAGACAGACAGACTGACGGAATTGAAAAACCTATATTTTCGTAATATACATGATCTGAAACGTGAAAATCTCGAAATTCTCGAATACAATACTTCCTTTCGGTATGCGAGGGAAGTAAAATACGTTTGCAGACTCCGTCGATATTATAGTATATCAATCAAAATCGAAACTGTGCTTAACCTTTTTCTTTCTAGGTGGTTATATCATTTTCCATGTGCCTCCCAAATAGGTTACTTCACAACGGGACTTTACTGAATTTAAAATGAACTTATTTACGTATTAAGCAATAAAACACAGGATTTATCAAAACACTTAAACCACTATATTTACAGAAAACAATGAAAACAAACGAAACGAGAACCACAAATATTCAAACGATTAAAGAAGTTAACAAAGAATAATTACGTAATTCAAGGAAAATGAAAAGGTCCGCAATAATTTCAAATCCTTGGATGAATTGCGGGTTGAACTCACTCAGCGTTAATTTACGTATAACCGAAAAAATACTGAACAAATTTACATAAACTCTAAACTGAAAAGGATTCGTGATACGAAAATTTACTCTCGGCTATATGTAGATATTGACCGAATAGACGTTAATCCAAGAGTGTCTATTTGTATCTATCGAAATAATATGTCTCTAAAGTGTGTGCATCACTCTGGAACATCCGCCAATTAACACGTTCCCTGCGTTAAATCGTCCCCAATTAGAACTTGCCTAACGGAGCATGGGATTTACAAGATGTGACCTTATGGGCATCACATGATGCTATGCCGTAATCCCTAATAATTTATCATCCCAATTTACCCTATCTAACATTTATACCAGTAAGGCAGATGGAAAAAACCCTTTGTCAATACCCGGCTTTTGTATGGAGAAAAAACATCTACCTTGCCCTAGCTAGTCTTACTACTAAAATTATTACATCTGTTTTCTGGAATCTTCTCTGAATCAAATACCTTGCTCTTGAAAATTTTCCCCCAGGTGCGACGGTTCCTCGTATTCTAACATCAACCCGGGCTGTGTAAACATGTGTTTAACACTCTGGGCTCCTCGAAAATGAAGCAAGACTAATCTTGGACATAACATAATTTAGAGGGTTATTTATTTCTTCCCTGTAACTAACCCTCGACCCCCTAAGAGAAAACTAAAGTTAAAAAGTATGCTTCCGGGACTCTACGTAAATCAGTTTGCAACATAATTCAGATATTTATTAACGGCAGTAATTTACTGTACTGTATTAAAGTTTCGACTTTTTAAACATTAATGAGATCTGGAATAAAAACATATTATTCTGTACGCAACAGGGCCGTACTTGACTTTTGTTACATACTCATGCATAATCGGTCTTTTGATATCAAGGCCATACTTTTGCTAAGAAGTACGTCCGATAGCCTCACGCCATCTGTCATGGCTGCCTATTCGGCTCACTGCTTCAGCAAAGCTCTTCCAATCGACTCTTTGGTTCCAACGTTTTAGATCGTTCTCTTAGCCTCCTGTCATCTCATTTCTCTGGATTTAATAAGTTGGTTGATTCAACCATTCTGTATTGTCCTCTCTCTGGTTGATGTGGTCAAAATATAAAAGGATTCGGAGGAATACGATACTGAAGAGTCGCTTTGTGAAAAGTCTTTATCGAACTCGGTAACTTAAGACGCAGTTAAAAAAAAAAGCATCAATACGTGGTCTGTCTGCCTCCCTAACAGTTCACGTCTCAGAAATGTAAAATGAGATGGAGAAAATTGAAGCGTTACTTGTACCAGGTCTATCTTTGTGCACCTCGTAATATTCCGCTCATGCTGAATTTTGTTCAGCTAACAAGTTGCCGATCTTACCGTCTGTGTTAGAACTTAATTAAGAAAAACTACAGACCCACAAGTAATTTAAAATCTTTTTTTTTCTCGCAGTCGAATATAGACGACTACGAATGCCCATTTGATTAATATTTTTCGAGAATACGACACGTTTAGTTTCACTGAAATTAATTGCCAATATATTTTTAGATGGGTATTTGCTGTGGGCAGTCCCAGACTACAACTTCCATACTTTCTGTAATAGAGTTTAAAGAATTTAATAACATTTTAAATCAAAATTAATATATTACTTAATATGTTTAAGTTCATTCAAATCTTTGAGGCACACTGTGTATTACAGATATGGTAAGCAGTTACATATAAACAGTTTTCACGCCGCTGGCGACCACCATAGTACATAAAAATACATATTTTCTTTTTTTTTTTTTAGAAATGTTGACTTACCTACTTGTGCCATTACTGGTAATGAGAGAATACAATTATTTTCAAAATATCTTACATACAGCCATATTCACCATTCTCAACTTAACAGTTTGGTAACAAACAGAGAGATAAATATTAACAGCCTGACAAAGAAATACCCTATTCACCATCACATTTCAAACCACTGATAGTAAACAGGCAGTTAAACGAAAGTTACCAGAAATATGTTGGTAGTTTTGTTGTAGCTAATGTCACTACTATTATGTAACCTAAAAAAGCTGTCACAATTTTCTCTTCCCGCTCGTGGTGCTCGGAAATATTTGTCTAAGGGATTCAGATTTTATTCTCGTGCCTTATAAGTTTTTTTTATATTTAGTTTTTTATTTACATGAGCAGTTGCCGTCGACTCAAGCTCATTTACTACAAAATAATCAGTTTTTTGTTTTATAGATGCAAAAATGTTCTATTTACAAAAGAAAAGATGTACCTACATTTTATTAAATAAATATTTTATTGAAAAACTGATTCCTAACCGTACAATTTTCTTCTTTTACATTATTATAAACAATGCCCATATCATTTTTTAAGTGTTTAATTTCGTCCAATATATTTCTAATTCATCATTTTCATCTACACAAACATTATGTAAAACCGCAGTGGCTAACTTCATGCCCTGAGATAAATACGGAAAACGTCTTTTCCATACGCCAAATAATGGTTCTACTGGTTCTCCGACAAGCCAATAAGGTATAAATTCACCACTTTCAAATCGTGCCCTTACGTTCGAGTCATTGAATATGGTAGTATCATGGATGGGCCCAGGCAAACGAGAAACTATATCAGTAATTTTTAACTTTGAGTCACAGACAACTGGAAAGTTTATGCTAAAATTTTCTTTCCTAATTCTAAAGACTCCTGCCTGGAGACTGCATTTTTATGTGCGTGCAATCTACAGCATCTACTACCCCTGAGAAATTTGCAATTTCATAAAATCCTAAAACTGTTCGTCGTTTTTCTTGATCTGTTTCAGGCATTTTAATAAACTCGTGACGTAATATTGCTATTTGTCTGGTAACGTTTCGCATAATTCGGGATACCGTTGACCGGGATACATTGAAATGATCTCCAATATTAATTTGAAATGTCCCTGTTGCGTAGAACCGTAGGCAAATTAAAAATTGATTTAACTTCGATACCGGTATTTTTCTTGTCCAAAGGTTCAAGAACTCCATGTAACATGATAGAGATTCCTACTACAGTATCTTTGTACATCCTAAATCTTTTTTTAAAGTCCACGTAATCTAATTCGTTTACGAAATTATTATGTTGCTTTATAATTCTTGGTCGTCTGATTTGATCATCGCTGTCGTGTGAAGATGAATTTAAAAGGTTATTGAATTCAACTATATTAATTATTTCCATTTTTATTAAGGATTATTTGTTAGGGTTTAACAGCTCGAATTTCTCCTGTTAACTTATCAGAGGATTTAACTGACTGTTAAGCCCTAATCATCTGTGGTGAATACTGAATAGTAACTTTATCAGATTGTTGGAGACCTAACTCCCTGATGCTAATTTAACAGACAATGGTGAATATGGCCAATATTAAATTAAAAACTCTGCACTTTTAATAACTCTACATATTGAACACAATTCTTAAATTATTTGAAAATAAATTATTTTTTTGACGAATTTTTTTTAAAATGGCATGATCAATCCCTCGGAAATTTAATACCTAATGCCAAAGTATGAGATCTGTTCCGCGTGAAGTGGGTGCTGATGCTATCAATTAAAAAATAAATACTTATATGTCGTAGAATGTCTTGTATTGTTCTAATACATGTATGTTGAATATATCATATTGCAGCTAATATTCCTACATAGTACCTACTTCGTAGAGTAAATGTGCAAAATAATCATCTCCATTATGTATTATGAATTATAAAATAATCTCGTTAGAAGTTCAGAAATATTTACATATTTCCTTTCTTTTACAGACGTAAGCTCGGAGCAAATGCTGGTACAACGATTAGCGGAATTGCAAGTAAAATTGCAATATTTGGATTCCATGTACCGTGCCCGACAAGAAGACCTCCAACAGTTATCTCAGCACATCGACCTAATAGGCATTCCAAATGAGAACTCATCCAGTTTTACCCTCCTGCCTCACGAACTCCGACCCGAAATCAAACAATTAATTAAAAATATGTCGGGGATGCACGCGGCCACTGGAGTAAATCCCCCTGTCATGTTGCGACTTCCGTCGTCATACCACTTCCTTCCGCATTTGCTGGACGACCCATCTAGTTTAAGGTTGGCCTATTTAATGTCGAAAAATAGAAATGGGGTATCTGTTGTTATGGGTGTGCCGACTGTCAGGAGGGAGAAACAGAGTTATTTAATGGATACGTTACAGAACCTTATAGAGGGGATGAGCACAGAAGAAGCCAATGATTCACTTATCGTCGTGTTTGTAGCTGAGGTGAGTCATAAAATACATTAGATGTAAGAAATTATTTGGAAAGTTGTTTGATTAAACTTCGGAGTAGACTTATCAAATTAGTTTTACTCAGTTCTGTAAATGACAATAAAAACAGTTAAATCGATCGCATAAGTAGATTCTTTTTCATCATATTTCGGTTTTGTTATTTAGATATACTTCATAGATTGACTGAAATTTTTGTTGTCAAACATAATAAGAAATTAACAAAATATAGTGTCTATCATGAATATAGTGTATTTGGAGATGAAGAAGAGTAATGAAAGCTCATCATAAATTCAAATCACACAATATAATCACTGAAATAACAGTCACATAAATAACAAAGTAACATGAGTTATGATTGATCTAAACAGGTAAATATCAAATAATAATTTATTTTTGTTGAAAATGCAAACAATACCATATTATACTTTCTTGAGGAGCTAGTCCGCAACCTCTAGTCCCGCGATCTTGCACTTTATCTACAAAGTTTATACTTAGAATAATTATCCACGGGACTATCAAGGCTTTTGTTCTGTCCACCGGGGAGAGGGTTGCTCCCAGGGTACTCCAGATGTCATCTGTTTCACATGACCATATATGAAGATGCTACGCTCCATATTGCTCAACGCAATCGGTAGTTGCTGACAACGCTCTCTTTATTTCAGTGAATTATGTGCTCATAGGCACCTTCAAGAGTATCGTCTCCGACATATATTATATTGGTCAGCAGTACTTTTATGACTGACTATCTGTGAATTTATAATGAACTTTTATTGCTCTTCTTCATTTCCAAATAGAGTATACGTGTAAAAAGGTCATATATTTTCTAGATATTAATGAATAATTATAATATAAACATATTAATTGATATCGTTATTAATAATTTATTTTTAACCCACTTCCATATTGGTTCTACCAAGTTATGCTAGTATAAGGTGAGCACGAATCGGATCTTTTACATAGCGAATTTTTCGAATGCGCTAGTGATAACGAAATTTTCGTATACAGGGTGTTCCAACTCTATTTAGACGAGCATTATCAGGAAATTGGTAAGACAGAAAGAAATGTTAAATGGAAAAATTTGTATGTTTAAAAAGATGCATTTAACCATTTTATTTTCAAATGTACAAGGCACCTTAAAAAGACGGCAGATGTTACAACTTTACTTTTTGAAATGGAACACCTTGTATGTTTTTGTATTTTAGGATTCTCTTTTTATTTTCAAACAAATTATATTCACCATATCCCATACCTATCATTAACCATTATTGAGATATTAGCAATTACATTTTTGGGATAACGTTTTTTATTAACGTAATCATAAGGAATAATACAATTAAAAAAAAACAGTAACTGTTACACTAGCCGGCAGCTTACATGTATCGGGAGTAAAGATAGCAAATTTTTAGTAACTTCGTCATACTAAATAACAATATAAAAAGAAAAAGTTTAAGTTGGCTCTGGTTTTCCCAATACAGATAATAAAATGCAACGCAGGTATAAACCCTAGTTTATCACAAATAACAGGTAGAATTAGGATTCTACGAACAATAGACATACTATACTGACCGTGCTAACTACCTACCTCTTTATTTGTCAGTAAAAATAATATTCATACTTAGGTATTCGTATTTGTACGTTGTGCATGAAGCGTAAATAGTGCTATTTTGAAAATATGCCACGAGATTGTGAAAATACACCTAACAACTTTTGTTATATTTGTGGTGAAGTGACTTTTGCGCATCAAAAACATAATTTTACTCCCAAAATTAAGAAGGCGTACCAGTAGTATTTTGGTTGTACAATTGGAGATTTTTTTTTTTTTTTTCTTCCGATTATTGGTCTTACAAGCAAAGTGTTTTGGCCACGAACATATAACTACCTACTATGAGACAAAAATAAACCGGATTAGAGGATAGTAGATAAGCTACAGGGCTTCTGGGCCAAAATCCCATGTATTTTCTTATGGAGGTTCATTTTGCAGAATTTTGATTCGAGACAATGGCAACGATATCGATTCGGACTTTAGAGAATTTGAACTTTTGGGAAATCACTCAACTATTCTCAACCTAGACAACAGCATATGTGGACTTGTAAAATTACTGTATGCTAATATATAATTTAATGAATGAGATTGGAGATAGCGGGAAACGGTGTATAAATATTAATTATAGCGATGCTGACGCTCCCTACCCCAATGCATGATACTACGATACTGACACCCCAATGGATCGCTGTAGGCCCGGGCCGGTGCAAGAATGTATACGTGTACTTTAAGTGAGAGGACAATATGCAGCGTTATTCAACGGAGACGTTTGCCAGGTACCCACACCCAGGTATTGCAAACTAAAGAAATTTAGCGCCTCTGCCTCGATTGCGTTCGTGATATGAACGAGTGCCCAATAGTTACGTGATGTTATTAAAAAAGAGGGCTCTCGAAGGGTGGAGGCCAGTGGAGGGATGAATTGCTAACGCGGCCGTCCTGTGGCTGTTATCTGAGTGTCCAATTGTTATCTAGGTATCTGAAATGGTAAGAAATTAGGAAACAAAATTTCAAATAGATTATGGCTAATTGTTTGTCCTTATGCATTGCCTACATATATTTAGTCAGTTATAAGAGACTGAGATCTGAGTGGAAATAAAAACACTAATGTCCTGAAAATGTAATTGCATAGGTACCTACGTAAACAAAGTAACAATAGAGAGAAAATAATATGCAAAATTAGACTTTATAACAATATTACCTATAATTCTAATAATTGTTTTGATCTACTTACACACTTCGCAATTAATTGCAAGTGACACTGAATAATTTACTCATTCATCTTGTATACGCAAAGAAACCCTTTACAGACAAGAAATATGTGAAAACACAATAAAAACTATTACTTGTAAAATACCTTTTACCACTTCAAGATAAAATAAAAGATATGAGGACGGTAGGTAAGTATTTAGAAAATATAAAAGGTGATTGCCGCAAAAGCGACGTACTAGGTGGATATATGTATTGACAATGGAAAAATTTCCTTGTTTTTATCAAATAATTGAATGTGCTTATTCTAAATGAAGAACACTGCTTATATAAATAGATACAATTTATATTTTATGAGTTATGTGATATTTTTAGGGATTTCCACTGACTAGGTACGCTTGTAAATGTCTACTTATTCTCACCCTGTTTTAATAATTAATAACTTTCAGATAGTTAATTTCTAATTTCTTCAGCAAAAAAGTAATTTTTTAACAATCTTATCTCATATTGAGAAGTTCTATCATTTTTTGTATACTTTAGTCGGATCTCGGGGAAATATATTGTGTAGTTGAGTTCTTTTTCTACATCACCTTTCTCTTATATTTTTCTCTTCTGATTTCTTTTTATATATGGCCATTTTGTCTATAGAAGAAGTAAAATATTTTCTGATTCAAATAATGACACCAGGGGAATGGAAATATTTGATATTTTGTTTTAAAACAAGTGGTGGAATAGCTTCGGCTATGCTCGGCCAGGACGTTAATTTATATAAGGCGATTTAAAGAAAAGCATACTAAATCCGAAACTTTAAACTTAAGCTCGTATGGGTATTCTTAAAATATTTAATTAGATGTAAAATTATTTAACCCAATTCACTAATTTAATAACCTATATTCTTGCCTTTTAATATAAAATAAATAGAATTTACTGGGTACCCTGTGTATTTGATTAATTATGCAAGTGTAACGTTAATCTCGGGACCCAGAATGCATCGAATGCAGTACTTTATTTTAAGCATTATGCAAAAAATCAATTCTCTCTCTTAATATATCCTTTTATTTTTTATAAATGTATAGGACACTGGGACTCCTAATAAATTTCTACATCTTGTTTATATTAAATTTCGTCAAGTGTATTGATTCTGGATGATGCAAAATGGATTTTTAAGAAATTACGATATTCCTGCATTATTCTCATAAAACTATTTAACAGAATGCTATTTCAATAAGAAGCTAACTATTAAGTAAAAGGCTTTTATTTTCAGTTTTTGTATATTTTTTACTTGAAACCTGTAAAAATAACTCCATAAAACTCCAATGGGGAAATGTTTCTATTGATAAGTCGCCACAAAATAATCAATACTTCTGCTGGAAGACAAACATTTTTACAATTGAAACCGTAAGTAATTATATTTTGGCTAAAATACTGAGACCGGAATTTTTGAAATTAATCTATATTTTTGAACATTTACTGGTAAAAAAGAATAGACTAGTATACAGTTACAATATAGAAATATTGTACGTTAATGAAGTAAATTAAATCACAATCAGGGTGTGTCAGAATTCTAACTAAGTGACAAATACTGAAGATTTTGAATCAATTCTTTTAGATATATCCCAATTTATTCACCATTTAGTGGAGGAGCGGACAGCGTCACGCTCATTGTACTTCTTCCTACAGACATATAACAATAATAATAGTAATTATTATTATATAACCTAGAACTCTATAATACATGGAAAATAAGTCACTCCAGGTTATATAAGGCGCTTGGTTTAGTGTCCCCAAAGACCTGTATGGTCATATATGAGACCTGTGTAACTACACAAGTTTTACAATAGATGACAATAATTATAAAGTGTACGAAAAGTGTGCACAAAATACAATTACCTTAATTTTTACAACCTTTTATGATTTTCTTATAAATATATCTAACTTTATGTCTATAAGGTACAGGGAAACATTTTAAAAGAAAGAGAGTTCTCATATTTAAAATACACCAGTATATGGATGAGTACAACATATACAGATACTATTGGGGATGCTAATGATTTAATGAATGCGTCTGCCAGTTGTTCGCCTGTGGGTTAGTGTTATAATTTAAGAGTTAGGAAATTTATATTGGAATATTTAAAGCCGGAAAGAAGGTTGGATATGTCTGCCGTGTATAGTAAATAAAATAAAAAACATAGTGTGAAGAGTGGTCACTATTTCAGAAATAACTGCCATCTTGAACAATGCCTGAATTAAAACAATTATTTGATGCACAGGATATATAGTAATCGGACTGTTGTACATCAATTCATTTGTTAATAGGTAGGTAAGTCTAAAAATACAAATAAATGTGCAAATACCACATCATGTTTGAAATCTTTTTTCTATACAATATTCTTAAATAAACCAAATAAACAACGAAGAAAGAAAACAATATGAGATAGATAATTCGTTTAGTTTCACTTTTGCATAAACATTTAAATACAGATTCGCCTCTTTAAATCTACAAAATAGACAGTAAGGTACGTTTTCAACTGTACAATTAGCTCTTCTATATTCATTTCTGTTAGGTGCAAGAACAAAGGCCAAAGATCTTAAATGTTCCATCGTTCCATCCAAGGCAAAAGTTTCGTCTTCTTCTGTCTAACCATGTTGTAGTGGATTCACATATTTGTTTACATTCAGCATATTTAATCATATGTAGGTATATACGCTTTATGTGAAACAGCATTGCAATGTATAGTCTTGGTTTAGTGTACCGCTAAAATCGTACCCCACCACATTTTGTTTTTGATGAATCAATAGGACGCAGTAATAAACAGTTCAGCATTTGGCAACATTTCTCATTACGAGGGGCAATATCTCAAAATTTATTGAAATGAACGTCGTGTATATTTTCCACCGTTTCGCATGGATTGGACAGATGCTCATTTATTTTTTGTCATCCACAGTTCTTTATGGCCATCTGTTTAAAAGCTTTCCTTAAAATGGCATAGTACATAAACCATAACATTTATTTCAGCTGACTATTTCAACAGTCGATATCGTCACATTCACAATAAAGCTACTTACAGAACTTTTCCACTCATCTCATGCATAATTTTAGGTTATGTTTGTGACCTCCTACCAAGTTCAAAGGTTTTTTTTGTTGTTTTTCCAATTTATAACCCAGTTAATGAATAATTCTTAATAATAAATTTAATCTGACTTGAACTCTGTAGAAGGTCCTCGTTGACAGGAAACGGTGGTGTACTTGGATTGTTGGGAGTTACATTACCTTGTGTCCTCTCGAATTGCTCTCAATTTATAACACTATTTACTATACTATTTTTCCTCCTCATACAAGACAATATCAACGCGCAAATAGCATTCTAAAACTCTTAAGAATTCCTTTCTTCTAAATAGTCAAAGCTGTCTCCAAATATATTTTTTTTTTTACAGAAGAGGCGTTTGATGTACACTTTTCGCGCATATAAAGTCAAACTCAACTTCTTCAGGGTAATCTAGCTGAATTACATTTGATTTCTTAAGAAAAACATAATAGTAACTAGTTTCTCAAGAGCTCTTATGAACTTTACACTTTCACCACTTTTGGTAATTTTTTAATGAATTTGAACTTATCTCAAAACATGCCAAATAATGTACGACAGTCTATTATATATTAGAATTTTTCAAGAAACAGTCGGAGATATATCAAAATAACGGCAATTTCTCAAAAATTACTGCTATACTCTAAATATGTGATCATCTTTTTTCCAAACTTTGCGCGTAGTAAGCGATGTCAAAATGAACAGATCGTTCTGGCTCTCAAACTTCCAATAGGATACCATGATATATATAATAAAGTTAAGTAAGGCACGTGGGCGGTTCTAGCATATTTATGCACAAGAAGTAAGAAAAATAAAAATGGTAATTTGATTTGCGTCAAAATATGTTGATTTGTTTAAAGATTTATCGATATACGTAATGCAAGGATCGGATTAAGTATGGTGCCGAATGCAAAATCCTTGAAACATAATCGTTTCATCCTTATTTCACACAAGTTTGGCATATATACCGTACTGCTGAATTCAACCCCTGATCGAGACTTATAGAAGTAATAGGTATCAGTACTTTACGGAAAACAGATTATGCCTCTTTAAAGATTATCTATACAACAAAGAATGTACGACATACAGGGTCTAGGGAGTTGTTCCTTTAAAAACTAATAAATTGTGTGGATATATTATAATTCGATATACTATATCAGATTACGTACCTATACTATATAATTATAGCTTATAACGCTACCAGTTGAACCCTCGTAGAGGTTCACATGCGTATTGAATCCTCGAAAAAGGGGTAACATTCATATATAAAATAACCTTACATTTATAGTTACAGGTTACCGCGTCCAAAGCGGAGACTAGAAATTTAGATATGTACCTAACTTTTTACAGAACGTACTAGTCTTTGGTGTGGTAAGTAGGTATGTATATAAGATAATCAAGTGTTACATGTGCACCCAAACAGGTTCATATATGACAAGAGGGCAATAGATTAGTAATGAAAAGGTTCTATTGTAGATATCATTGTATTGTAAGCCTGTGAGAGAGAGATATAGTGGAAACTGAGAAACATCCGCAGTATTATTGTGGCCTCTAAAATAGCATGCAGGTACCTAAATAGAAAAAAAATTGACCACGAAAGAAACATATATTACTATTATTATTAAGTTTAAGCAGGATTATAAATAAGTCATAAGACACTGCACAATACTTATGGTAATTTTACTTCCACACCACGTAATGCAGTGGAAGTAAGTATAATAATCGTCAAACAAATTTCAAAAATTTTTCTTGTTGAAATAGGTCTAAAATGTCATGAGACGTCAAGATTTTAAATTTTCGAACGGTTTAAGATATTGAGTTGAAATTTTGTACACGTGCAGCGTTTTTTTATTTTTAATTAAAACTAAATAAATACCTACATAAAAATTATGTAATTTACTTGTGTTCTGTTGGAAATCTCAAATAGAGCTTTAGTAATGTTTTACATATATGTTGTACATAACCTCTACTACTTCTTCAGTCCTCATTTGTTTTTTAATTGGTTAATAACGCCGAGCTAAGCCTGATTAGCTTGGTTAAATAATAATTCTATCACAATATTCTTCACATGCCACCACTAAATCTAAAATTGCATTGTCTCTAATGAAAAATGCACACAACTTACGAAGCTTTTCTCAATAAGTCTTAGCTTGTGGTTGACCCCGATAGTGCGTTCGTAAAATCAGTAAGCTTTGCAAGTGATTTCTATTCTAAACCGTTTATTCTGTATTGGTATCAATTATAAAAAGTTTATATAACATTTTAAAATTATAAACCAGAATAGATATGGATAGAATAGGGGTACAGTAAGAATAGGAGTACAGTAATGTGTATAATAAAGGCAACAGAGGAGTACAGTGAGGATAAATATTGTTTTATAAACCATTTTTCTGTAATTTGGCAGACTGAGGTGTTCAATACATATATCGTCACTTTTGCCGTTAAGTATTTAGAAAAGCTAGTTTCCACTTATCTATAGTGCGTTTTCAATACTTATAAGCCTGTATTTTTTTTTTCTGGAATCCCATTGTTAAAGGTGAAAAGTAATGTTCAAATTATCCATAATTTATATTATTTAATTTTTAGGGAATAACTTCTATAATATGTAATGGGTTTAAATAATAATAATAAAACAATATTTCTAAATAGTTTATTTGAACGTTACATCTTAACACATATATTTTAACGCATGAGATGCAGAGAAGGTTGGGTGAGGGATAATTGGTACCAAATTCCTATGTCGCATATATTCAATATTCCAACGATGGGTACTCAAAGTTTGCAGGTTAACGGTAGTGTTTATGCAATAACCCCCATGTCTCGCAATTTATTTACGCATGCATCGTATTCTAGACCCAGACGAATATTCATTTTCATTAGCTCGATAATTTCACGTGGATCAATATCAGATTCCCACTCTAATACTTATTTCTTCGGAATTTGGCAAATACGACGCGTAGAACAGCCTGCATCCAAATTTTTCAATTTTTCATTTCTTCGAGTTTTATATTCATCGGTAAGTAACGCTAGATCAGACTTTCGTCCCTCATGATTTTCTTCAAGCATTTCAGATGGCTGACAAATGTTTTTCGAGGCTATCTGGGAGGTATCGGACAACTTATCAGTATGCATTCTCTGCATGTGACATCTTAAATTATCTTTTCTTTTAAATGTTCTATTGCAAGAATTACATTGGAAAGAGAATATTTTATGAATATTATTGTGTCGACTTAGACCGCTAGGCCAAGAGAACGTTGCTCCACAAATATTACATGCATACATGGTTGTTTCTTTACTGTATGACATCAAATGACTAACAATCAGTAGGGTACCCTTATTTATCCTTACTGTACCCCTACTTTACCCTTACTGTACCCCTACTTTACCCTTATTGTACCCCTACTTTACCCTTATTGTACCCCTACTTTACCCTTACTCATTCTTTTTCCTCTGTTTTGTTCCTATTCCTATCCTTGTTTATCCCTTTAAAATACAGACCTGTTAAAAAGTTGTAATCAAACCTGTGTAAAAGTAATATTCAGAGGTATTCAGAAATTATTTGGTAGATTTCCGTGTAAGTCATATAAACGATGATCTTTACGCCGATCAGTAGTAAAGGATGCAAGAACAACCAGCAGGGTAACCTTATTTATCCTTACTGTACCCCTACATTACACTTGCTCATTCTTGTTCCTCTGTTTTGTGCCTATTCCTATGCTTGTTTATCCCTTTAAAGTACATACCTGCTAAAAATTGTAGAAGTCGTGTAACTGTCTCGTCAATACCATACTTTATTTTAAAGTACGCATGTAGGTGCCGCTGAAAGAAAAAGGAACACTCTGGATTTTGTCAATTAAATCATGCCTTGAGTCACTTTCATTTCCATCAGCACCACCGGAATATCCTTCTCTTGCCGCTGCTAAAGGTGGTCCTCGGAAGGGTCGCATACTTTGCTGTTAATTTTATTCCAAAAATAAAGCTCCACTGTCTAATTGTTCATTGTTTACATCGTAAAATCTTTTAATTCTCTAATGAAGCAACACTGCAGTATCTTTCTATATAATTTAGAGTATTTAATTTTGAGGAATCATTTCTATGTGTAATGGGGTGGGAGTGAGGAGGAACATATCTGTTCGTGTTTTACAATTACAGCAAGCAATTATTATTGAGGATAAATGCTTCAAATTACTTTCACTTCTATAAAGAGATCTCCCTCTACAACAACCCATTCAGCATATTCCCATTTCATTCCTACTGAGGTAGTTTAGCTATAGCTATTCCACGACTCGACCAGAACACATACACATATACATAGGTACACACGAACTCAAGAAATATTCCCTTCGACATTGCCATCTGATTCACTTGTGACACAACCTCACTGTAGATAACAGCTACTAGGCATGTGCCACTCTCCAGCAGTCCAGTCCATAACTACCGAGATGGTAGTTATGGACTGGACTGCTGGTGAGTGGCACATGCCGAGTAGCTGTTATCTACAGTGAGGTTGTGTCACAAGTGAATCAGATGGCAATGTCGAAGGGAATATTTCTTGAGTTCGTGTGTACCTATGTATATGTGTATGTGTTCTGGTCGAGTCGTGGAATAGCTATAGCTAAACTACCTCAGTAGGAATGAAATGGGAATATGCTGAATGGGTTGTTGTAGAGGGAGATCTCTTTATAGAAGTGAAAGTAATTTGAAGCATTTATCCTCAATAATAATTGCTTGCTGTAATTGTAAAACACGAACAGATATGTTCCTCCTCACTCCCACCCCATTACACATAGAAATGATTCCTCAAAATTAAATACTCTAAATTATATAGAAAGATACTGCAGTGTTGCTTCATTAGAGAATTAAAAGATTTTACGATGTAAACAATGAACAATTAGACAGTGGAGCTTTATTTTTGGAATAAAATTAACAGCAAAGTATGCGACCCTTCCGAGGACCACCTTTAGCAGCGGCAAGAGAAGGATATTCCGGTGGTGCTGATGGAAATGAAAGTGACTCAAGGCATGATTTAATTGACAAAATCCAGAGTGTTCCTTTTTCTTTCAGCGGCACCTACATGCGTACTTTAAAATAAAGTATGGTATTGACGAGACAGTTACACGACTTCTACAATTTTTAGCAGGTATGTACTTTAAAGGGATAAACAAGCATAGGAATAGGCACAAAACAGAGGAACAAGAATGAGCAAGTGTAATGTAGGGGTACAGTAAGGATAAATAAGGTTACCCTGCTGGTTGTTCTTGCATCCTTTACTACTGATCGGCGTAAAGATCATCGTTTATATGACTTACACGGAAATCTACCAAATAATTTCTGAATACCTCTGAATATTACTTTTACACAGGTTTGATTACAACTTTTTAACAGGTCTGTATTTTAAAGGGATAAACAAGGATAGGAATAGGAACAAAACAGAGGAAAAAGAATGAGTAAGGGTAAAGTAGGGGTACAATAAGGGTAAAGTAGGGGTACAATAAGGGTAAAGTAGGGGTACAGTAAGGGTAAAGTAGGGGTACAGTAAGGATAAATAAGGGTACCCTACTGATTGTTAGTCATTTGATGTCATACAGTAAAGAAACAACCATGTATGCATGTAATATTTGTGGAGCAACGTTCTCTTGGCCTAGCGGTCTAAGTCGACACAATAATATTCATAAAATATTCTCTTTCCAATGTAATTCTTGCAATAGAACATTTAAAAGAAAAGATAATTTAAGATGTCACATGCAGAGAATGCATACTGATAAGTTGTCCGATACCTCCCAGATAGCCTCGAAAAACATTTGTCAGCCATCTGAAATGCTTGAAGAAAATCATGAGGGACGAAAGTCTGATCTAGCGTTACTTACCGATGAATATAAAACTCGAAGAAATGAAAAATTGAAAAATTTGGATGCAGGCTGTTCTACGCGTCGTATTTGCCAAATTCCGAAGAAATAAGTATTAGAGTGGGAATCTGATATTGATCCACGTGAAATTATCGAGCTAATGAAAATGAATATTCGTCTGGGTCTAGAATACGATGCATGCGTAAATAAATTGCGAGACATGGGGGTTATTGCATAAACACTACCGTTAACCTGCAAACTTTGAGTACCCATCGTTGGAATATTGAATATATGCGACATAGGAATTTGGTACCAATTATCCCTCACCCAACCTTCTCTGCATCTCATGCGTTAAAATATATGTGTTAAGATGTAACGTTCAAATAAACTATTTAGAAATATTGTTTTATTATTATTATTTAAACCCATTACATATTATAGAAGTTATTCCCTAAAAATTAAATAATATAAATTATGGATAATTTGAACATTACTTTTCACCTTTAACAATGGGATTCCAGAAAAAAAAAATACAGGCTTATAAGTATTGAAAACGCACTATAGATAAGTGGAAACTAGCTTTTCTAAATACTTAACGGCAAAAGTGACGATATATGTATTGAACACCTCAGTCTGCCAAATTACAGAAAAATGGTTTATAAAACAATATTTATCCTCACTGTACTCCTCTGTTGCCTTTATTATACACATTACTGTACTCCTATTCTTACTGTACCCCTATTCTATCCATATCTATTCTGGTTTATAATTTTAAAATGTTATATAAACTTTTTATAATTGATACCAATACAGAATAAACGGTTTAGAATAGAAATCACTTGCAAAGCTTACTGATTTTACGAACGCACTATCGGGGTCAACCACAAGCTAAGACTTATTGAGAAAAGCTTCGTAAGTTGTGTGCATTTTTCATTAGAGACAATGCAATTTTAGATTTAGTGGTGGCATGTGAAGAATATTGTGATAGAATTATTATTTAACCAAGCTAATCAGGCTTAGCTCGGCGTTATTAACCAATTAAAAAACAAATGAGGACTGAAGAAGTAGTAGAGGTTATGTACAACATATATGTAAAACATTACTAAAGCTCTATTTGAGATTTCCAACAGAACACAAGTAAATTACATAATTTTTATGTAGGTATTTATTTAGTTTTAATTAAAAATAAAAAAACGCTGCACGTGTACAAAATTTCAACTCAATATCTTAAACCGTTCGAAAATTTAAAATCTTGACGTCTCATGACATTTTAGACCTATTTCAACAAGAAAAATTTTTGAAATTTGTTTGACGATTATTATACTTACTTCCACTGCATTACGTGGTGTGGAAGTAAAATTACCATAAGTATTGTGCAGTGTCTTATGACTTATTTATAATCCTGCTTAAACTTAATAATAATAGTAATATATGTTTCTTTCGTGGTCAATTTTTTTTCTATTTAGGTACCTGCATGCTATTTTAGAGGCCACAATAATACTGCGGATGTTTCTCAGTTTCCACTATATCTCTCTCTCACAGGCTTACAATACAATGATATCTACAATAGAACCTTTTCATTACTAATCTATTGCCCTCTTGTCATATATGAACCTGTTTGGGTGCACATGTAACACTTGATTATCTTATATACATACCTACTTACCACACCAAAGACTAGTACGTTCTGTAAAAAGTTAGGTACATATCTAAATTTCTAGTCTCCGCTTTGGACGCGGTAACCTGTAACTATAAATGTAAGGTTATTTTATATATGAATGTTACCCCTTTTTCGAGGATTCAATACGCATGTGAACCTCTACGAGGGTTCAACTGGTAGCGTTATAAGCTATAATTATATAGTATAGGTACGTAATCTGATATAGTATATCGAATTATAATATATCCACACAATTTATTAGTTTTTAAAGGAACAACTCCCTAGACCCTGTATGTCGTACATTCTTTGTTGTATAGATAATCTTTAAAGAGGCATAATCTGTTTTCCGTAAAGTACTGATACCTATTACTTCTATAAGTCTCGATCAGGGGTTGAATTCAGCAGTACGGTATATATGCCAAACTTGTGTGAAATAAGGATGAAACGATTATGTTTCAAGGATTTTGCATTCGGCACCATACTTAATCCGATCCTTGCATTACGTATATCGATAAATCTTTAAACAAATCAACATATTTTGACGCAAATCAAATTACCATTTTTATTTTTCTTACTTCTTGTGCATAAATATGCTAGAACCGCCCACGTGCCTTACTTAACTTTATTATATATATCATGGTATCCTATTGGAAGTTTGAGAGCCAGAACGATCTGTTCATTTTGACATCGCTTACTACGCGCAAAGTTTGGAAAAAAGATGATCACATATTTAGAGTATAGCAGTAATTTTTGAGAAATTGCCGTTATTTTGATATATCTCCGACTGTTTCTTGAAAAATTCTAATATATAATAGACTGTCGTACATTATTTGGCATGTTTTGAGATAAGTTCAAATTCATTAAAAAATTACCAAAAGTGGTGAAAGTGTAAAGTTCATAAGAGCTCTTGAGAAACTAGTTACTATTATGTTTTTCTTAAGAAATCAAATGTAATTCAGCTAGATTACCCTGAAGAAGTTGAGTTTGACTTTATATGCGCGAAAAGTGTACATCAAACGCCTCTTCTGTAAAAAAAAAAATATATTTGGAGACAGCTTTGACTATTTAGAAGAAAGGAATTCTTAAGAGTTTTAGAATGCTATTTGCGCGTTGATATTGTCTTGTATGAGGAGGAAAAATAGTATAGTAAATAGTGTTATAAATTGAGAGCAATTCGAGAGGACACAAGGTAATGTAACTCCCAACAATCCAAGTACACCACCGTTTCCTGTCAACGAGGACCTTCTACAGAGTTCAAGTCAGATTAAATTTATTATTAAGAATTATTCATTAACTGGGTTATAAATTGGAAAAACAACAAAAAAAACCTTTGAACTTGGTAGGAGGTCACAAACATAACCTAAAATTATGCATGAGATGAGTGGAAAAGTTCTGTAAGTAGCTTTATTGTGAATGTGACGATATCGACTGTTGAAATAGTCAGCTGAAATAAATGTTATGGTTTATGTACTATGCCATTTTAAGGAAAGCTTTTAAACAGATGGCCATAAAGAACTGTGGATGACAAAAAATAAATGAGCATCTGTCCAATCCATGCGAAACGGTGGAAAATATACACGACGTTCATTTCAATAAATTTTGAGATATTGCCCCTCGTAATGAGAAATGTTGCCAAATGCTGAACTGTTTATTACTGCGTCCTATTGATTCATCAAAAACAAAATGTGGTGGGGTACGATTTTAGCGGTACACTAAACCAAGACTATACATTGCAATGCTGTTTCACATAAAGCGTATATACCTACATATGATTAAATATGCTGAATGTAAACAAATATGTGAATCACTACAACATGGTTAGACAGAAGAAGACGAAACTTTTGCCTTGGATGGAACGATGGAACATTTAAGATCTTTGGCCTTTGTTCTTGCACCTAACAGAAATGAATATAGAAGAGCTAATTGTACAGTTGAAAACGTACCTTACTGTCTATTTTGTAGATTTAAAGAGGCGAATCTGTATTTAAATGTTTATGCAAAAGTGAAACTAAACGAATTATCTATCTCATATGTTTTCTTTCTTCGTTGTTTATTTGGTTTATTTAAGAATATTGTATAGAAAAAAGATTTCAAACATGATGTGGTATTTGCACATTTATTTGTATTTTTAGACTTACCTACCTATTAACAAATGAATTGATGTACAACAGTCCCGATTACTATATATCCTGTGCATCAAATAATTGTTTTAATTCAGGCATTGTTCAAGATGGCAGTTATTTCTGAAATAGTGACCACTCTTCACACTATGTTTTTTTATTTTATTTACTATACACGGCAGACATATCCACCTTCTTTCCGGCTTTAAATATTCCAATATAAATTTCCTAACTCTTAAATATAACACTAACCCACAGGCGAACAACTGGCAGACGCATTCATTAAATCATTAGCATCCCCAATAGTATCTGTATATGTTGTACTCATCCATATACTGGTGTATTTTAAATATGAGAACTCTCTTTCTTTTAAAATGTTTCCCTGTACCTTATAGACATAAAGTTAGATATATTTATAAGAAATCATAAAAGGTTGTAAAAAATTAAGGTAATTGTATTTTGTGCACACTTTTCGTACACTTTATAATTATTGTCATCTATTGTAAAACTTGTGTAGTTACACAGGTCTCATATATGACCATACAGGTCTTTGGGGACACTAAACCAAGCGCCTTATATAACCTGGAGTGACTTATTTTCCATGTATTATAGAGTTCTAGGTTATATAATAATAATTACTATTATTATTGTTATATGTCTGTAGGAAGAAGTACAATGAGCGTGACGCTGTCCGCTCCTCCACTAAATGGTGAATAAATTGGGATATATCTAAAAGAATTGATTCAAAAATCTTCAGTATTTGTCACTTAGTTAGAATTCTGACACACCCTGATTGTGATTTAAATTTACTTCATTACGTACAATATTTCTATATTGTAACTGTAATACTAGTCTATTCTTTTTTACCAGTAAATGTTCAAAATATAGATTAATTTCAAAAATTCCGGTCTCAGTATTTTAGCCAAAATATAATTACTTACGGTTTCAATTGTAAAAATGTTTGTCTTCAGCAGAAGTATTGATTATTTTGTGGCGACTTATCAATAGAAACATTTCCCCATTG